>VZZY01022231.1:16319-55045 GCA_013400335.1 Eurystomus gularis
CGTACTTTGCGCACGCAGCGGCTAATGGAGCGCGCAGCGACCCCCCGTCCCAGGATCTCTTCAAACCTCGCAGCCGCCTTGCAGCGCCCTGCTCCCTGTCCTCATGTGGCACAGTGGAGGTGTTTGTCCAGATCATGAATGAACTCTGTGTCACCATTTGTGCAATCGCGTACAGCTTCACCGATGTTTGAAAAACAGTAATGCTGCTTTAACATTTACATTCATTCTTTATTTATATTCTAAAGTAAACTTAAAATGCTTCGTTTTGTTTACCAATTGGTAATCTTGACGCATCTGAGGAGCCTTTTCACTCTGGCTGTGAAAAATGCTCTTTAAAGGGCTGTTGCGGAGCTCACAGAAACAAACTCAATACTTGTGTTTTTGTAGGATTTGGGCCAAAGTTGTTTGAGAAAAAGGAAAAATTAACTCAGTATTCTTACTGAACACAAGAAAACTTGGCATTTAAAAAAATGTTTACGGAAACCACATTGTTAGTGCTGTTGGATGATGACATATGGATTATCATGTCAATAAATGATAGTTTTTCTTTTAAGGATTGTTTTAAGAAGCACATGTCCCTCTTCTTGCTTTAAGTGCTTATTCCCCTGTACACCTCTTGCAGGAGAAGAAGGTAAGTCTGTAGTAAAGTATCTTCCAAGGTACCTTCCAACCCCTAACATTCTGTGATTCTGTGAAAGTGTTCAAGCACAGCCAACTGAAGCAAAGACTGGAGAAACTAAAGAGAAATTCTGCTGCATACAAAGGAGACTATAAACCTATTATATGATTTTTAGCTTATTTATTAAGTACTTCGTGAGCAAGACTTCATAAGACTTCGTGAGCAAGCTCAGGAAGTGTGGGGTAGAAGAACAGACGGTGAGATGGATTAAGAACTGGCTGCACGATAGAGCCCAAAGAGTGGTGATCAATGGTGCTAAGTCCGGCTGGAAACCTGTAACTAGTGGAGTCCCCCGAGGATGAGTGCTGGGTCCAGTCCTGTTCAACATCTTCATCAACGACCTCGATGAAGGGACAGAGTGTCTTCTCAGCAAGTTTGCTGATGATACAAAACTGGGAGGTTTGGCTGATACACCTGAAGGCTGTGCAGGATTTGGACAGACTGGAGAGCTGGGCAAAGAGGAACCTAATGAGGTTCAACAAGATTAAGTGCAGAGTCCTGCACCTGGGAAGGAGTAACAAAATGCACTAGTACAGACTGGGAGGCGATCTGCTAGAGAGCAACCCTGTGGAGAAGGACCTTGGAGTCCTGGTGGACAACAAGTTATCCATGGGACAGCAATGTGCCCTTGTGGCCAAGAAAGCCAATGGTATCCTGGGGTGCATTAAGAAGAGTGTGTCTAGCAGACAGAGGGAGGTCCTCCTCCCCCTCTACTCTGCCCTAGTGAGACCTCACCTGGAGTACTGCATTCAGTTCTGGGCTCCCCAGTTCAAGAGGGACAGAGATCTACTTGAGAAAGTCCAGTGGAGGGCTACGAGGATGATTAAGGGACTGGAACACCTGCCTTATGAGGAAAGGTGGAGAGACCTGGGGCTTTTTAGTCTGGAGAAGAGAAGACTGAGAGGGGATCTAATTAATGTGTATCAATAGATGAGGGCTGGGTGTCAAGAAGAAAGGGGCAACCTCTTTTCACTTGTGCCCTGTGATAGGACAAGGGGCAATGGATGCAACCTAGAGCACAGGAAGTTCCACCTCAACACGAGGAGGAACTTCTTTACTGTGAGGGTTACAGAGCACTGGAACGGGCTCCCCAGAGAGATGGTGGAGGCTCCTTCCCTGGAGACTTTCAAGACCCATCTGGATGCGTTCCTGTGTAACCTGCCCTAGATTCTATGGTCCTGCTTGGCAGGGGGGTTGGACTTGATGATCTCCAGAGGCCCCTTCCAACCCCTAACATTCTATGATTCTATGATTCTATGATTCTATGATTACTTAGAATTCCTACTCTTGCAAAATACAAAGAAGGGCAGTCTCACTCACGAGGCTTTCAAGCAGTGCTGTGGGTTAGAGAGGATGCGCTGACAATTAAACAGAAAGTGGGTGCTGCAATGTAGCAGGTGTAATACCTGTACTTGCCGTTACATGGTGCTGGATGAAGAAAGCAGTAGAATAACCTGGATCCATGCTTGCTAAGTTTCCAAGAGGATTTGTGTGAGAGAAGTGCAGCTGCTATTGGGATGTCCCAGATCTTTGGAGGCAGCCTGCAAAATGTCCGGTAAGTAAGAGGTGCCAACAGCATTCCTGTGTGCACAGACATAATGGAAGAGCAGACGCTGAGGTGCACATGGGTATTACAGAGGCCCAGGTTTTGTATGACTGCATGTATGCAAGCAGTCAGGCAGGAGTGCCTGGCCTGCAGCCCTGAGGAGGGGCAGCACCATATCCCCCAGTGGGGTTGGAGGAAGGAGCAGGACACATGTAGACAAGGCTTGGCAAAAGAATGAGGCAAGGAGCCAAGTCCACAGAAAAGGGGCAGTGGAAACAGAGAAGATTGTAATGTGGTCAGAGCAGAGATAATATTTGCAGCTGTGTTTTGAACTCATTTGAAGTGACAGAAATGGATATAAGAAAGCTAAAGGCCAGTTTTGCCATAAAGCAAAGTAAAGTTAAGGGACCGGCAAGGGAGATTAAATTCTTAGGAGTAAAATGGCAAGATGGACATTGCCACATCCCAATGGATGTGATCAACAAAATAACACCTGCGTCCCCACCAACAAGTAAAAAGGACACTCAGTCTTTCCTGGGTGCTATGTGGTTCTGGAGGATGCACAGTCTCTTCTGGAGACTACAGCTGGATTGTGAGCACTCTCTACCATGTGACACAGAAGAGGAACGATTTTGAATGGGGCCCTGAGCAGCAACAAGCCTTTAAACAAATTAAATGGGAGCTTGCTCAGGCAGTAGCCCTTGGGCCAGTCCGGGCAGGACAAGATATAGAAAACATGCTCTACACTGCAGCCAGGAAGAATGGTCCTACCTGGAGACTCTGGCAGAGGGCACCCAGGGAGACTCAAGGCCGACCTTGAGGCTTCTGGAGTCGTGGATACAAAGGCTCTGAAGCTAACCATACCCCAACTGAAAAGGAGATACTGGCAGCGTATGAAGGAGTTTGAACTGCCTCAGAAGTGGTCGCTACTGAAGCAGCTCCTCCTGGCACCCCGACTGCCGGTGCTGGGCTGGGTGTTCAAAGGAAGGGACTCCTCTACATACCACGCAATGGATGCCACATGGAGTAAGTGGGTTGCTTTGATAACACAATGGGCTCGAACAGGGAACCCTAGCCACCCAGGAATATTGGAGGTGATCACAAACTGGCCAGAGGGCAAAGATTGTGGGATGTTGCCAGAGGAGAAAGTGACACGTGCTGAGGAGGCCCCACCATACAACAAGCTGCCAGATGAGGAGAAGCGATACGCCCTGTTCGCTAATGGGTCCTGATGTCGCATTGTGAGAAAACATCGATGGTGGAAAGCAGCTGTGTGAGTCGCTGAAGCTACTGAGGGACAGGGTGAATCAAGCCAGTTTGCAGAGGTGAAAGCCATGCAGCTGACTTTCCTTTCTAATGTGGTTTCTTTTGAAAGTACAGCAAAAACTATTTTCTGTTACATGTGTCCCTGAGGCATGGCATCTACAGGCTTGGAATTATGCATCTTTAGTTATAAACTATTTAACATTTAAAATACAGAGCTATTGCCATAGATATTTAAAAAATGCCCACTGTCCTACAGTGATATTGCCTCCTGTTAGTGGTCGAGCAGGAATGCCCAGCCTGAGTGACTCCTCATCAGCTGCTGCTAGCTCTCCTGAACTAAGCTAGTGATGCTGATGGTCCAGGGATGACTGCTTCTCAATTATCAGTCACTGAAGAAAGATATTCTGAACACAAAGCTAAGAGGAAAAAAATTCCTAATGAATGTCTGGCAAATGTGACCTTGTCTGCCTGAAAATGAGACAACTGTTGAAGTGGAAAGGGGAAACCTCTACCTGAAATGTAACTCTGTGTGACAGTCTGTCACTGAGATGTTCTTTGAAAAGACTGTGTAAATGATTGAGCAAATTCAGTGGAGATGGTCCTGCTCTTCCACGTATCCCTGCATGCATTCCTGCTATCTTTCCTGCAACAAATTTATTGCTGTGCAGCAGCCAGGATGGCCTGCTGATCTGACTGAAAATGAACCTCTTACCTAAAAGCTTAGTTTCTTAATCTTTACGCTCCAGCTTTCAGGCTTCTCACCAAATCTTCTTTTCCTCTGTGGAGATTCATGTGTACTGTACAAAACCCTTTGTATCATGACACAAAAGCATAAGGCCTTAAGTACTCTCTTAGTTTTCTGAGGGTGGGGGGGTAGTGGCCGCATGGTGCTCGGGGGCTAAACCACTACAAGTTGACACTGTGAAATTATTTTGATTTAAATTTATGTAAATACTATCAACAACAGCTCCTTATTTCATTTGAATCATAGAATGGTTTGAGTTGGAAGGGACCTTTAAAGGTCATCTAGTCCAAACCCCCTGTTGCAACAGGCCCTGTTAAAAAGTCTGTCCTCATCTTTCTTAGAGGTCCCCTTTAAGTATTGAAAGGTCATAATAAGGTCCCCTCCTGAGCCTTTTCTTCAGGCCAAACAACCCCAACTTTCTCAATGCAGTCTTAAGTGCCAAAACCTTGATATTTTCACTTCCAAAATAACTTTGTTAGTTCCTGGAATTGCAAGTTGTCCCTGTTCAGAATGGCATTGGACAACATGCAATAGAGAGAACGTCTCTCTGTTTTCTTGACAATCCTAGGACCTAAAATGACTCTTACAAACTGATGTACCCACCCTGTTCCCAGGATTCCCAAATTTGCTTTGGTCTGTAAGCCAAGGATTTGTCCATGCTACGCCTTTAATTTAATCTGCCTCTTTACAGAAATAAAAAACCACACGAGTTGTCACTGGAAAACTTGCTGAGCCTCCACCCTTCCCCAAGCTGGAATTCCCACTTTTCTCTCTTTTTCTGTGTCAAGCTTCACTCTTGGTTCATTTATCAAATTACAATATGGTTTTTGGCTTTATATATGAAATGGCTGTGATGAGTCATAGACCTCCCCCTCCCTTGCTTTCTTTTGATACTGAGATACCAAGTGTAGATGCAGTATTGACAGTATTAGGAACTTCTTAGGAACTGAGCTTATATTCCTTAAGGAAATTTTTCTTTGTCTCTTTGCCGGCTTTACCTCAAGTAATAACATATTTAATAGAGTTGCACAACTTCATAATTCATATTAACATTTAGCAGAGAGACCAGATGTGATGTATTAATCTTAAAAGTTTTTCAGTATGGTTTTTCTAAATTAACTTCTGGTCCTTCTATTTGTCAGTTTGGGCATTTCTGATATCAGTTTCTACTTGCCTCTTCTCTTTATCAAAATACAAGCTGGTATCCAGTTATTCTTTTTAAAAAATGTTTTCCCTCCTGTTGTTCAAAGCCAATTACTTATTTGCCAGCATAAGAAAATATTAAGGAGAATGGTGTTGATTTATTATTAGTTGAATTGTTTTTAATCATAATATAAAATAATAAATTGGACAACTACTGCTAAATTGCAAGTGTGCTTGTAACCAAACAGTTTTAATAATTACTAACCAGAGTGTATGCTATCAAGCAGGATGCCTGAAACATTCATAATGTTGTGAACAGATATTCCATCATGGTACAAGCCTGGAAGAGAGAAGAGATTTATATTATAAATTAGGAAGTTGTTTTCACTGCGAGGGTGGAACACTGGAACAGGTTGCCCAGGAGAGTTGTGAATGTTCCATCATTGGATGTGTTCAATACCAGGTTGGATGGAACTTTGAGCAACCTGATCTAGTGGGAGGTGTCCCTGCCCATGGTAGGGGAGTTGGAACTAGATGATCTTTCAAGGTCAAACCATTTCAAGGTGAAGGCACACGTGAATCCATGCAGAAGTTATGACTATGCAGTGAGAGACTGCCAGGTGCTGCATGTGCAGAAGTGAGAAAGAGAAGTTGGAAAAGGCATCAAGGCTGCTCCAGAGAAGTCTATTTCAGGCTTAGCATGTGCTTTTGGGAAGAACACTATCAAAAAGAAATCTGGGACCGTGGGTAAAGAAGCTGCCTGTTTTTTATGTGCTTTAGTTCTCTTGTGTTCAAGAAAGAGAAAATTTTACATTCTCTATAAATAAGTAGGTTTGTATTGAGGCATTGAAGTGCTGGGGCCTGAGTTGTGGGCCCAGGTTAGAGCTGACCTGTGAATGAGTCACAACCCAGCAGAATGTTTTGTTTTTCCTATTGGCTTCATGCTCCAGAGGCAGAACCTGGCCCACCTGTGTCTTCGTGGTTCTGCCCTCACTCAGGTGGTCATGGTTGGGGTGGTTGGTGAGGCCAAGATTGTACTAACCAGGAGCCAATGAGTTAGAGGAGCTTCCTGTTGGGTGTGGCTTCTGTTGGGGTTGGTTGTGCCTTGCTGAGCTCTCAGTGGTGTCTTTGCACATGAAGGGCCACTGAGGGAGCCATCTCTGTCTGTTGTGTCCAGCAGGTGATGCTGGCACCACATTGGGCAGCAGAGGGGCTGGGCCCACAGGAACCTATGGCAGGATTGTTTGAAAAAAGACTTCCAAGGGGATGTTGCTGAGTTCAGCATTGGCCTGTGTGATCAGGCAACTGATGGCAGCATAAAATGATGATGGCTGAAGCAGCACAACAGGCATCCAGCTTCATTTTCTTTTTTTTTTTTTTCCTATCTTCTGAATGCTGTAGTTGAAAACTAGGGTATGTTTAAAGAGCATCAAATGTGTTATGCTGTCATAGTGCTATTGCACTGGTGATACCTGGGACCTGACACTTTTGGTGCAGTTTCAAATATAGTAATTTTCTTACTGTTACTGGCAACACAGATTTGAAATCAAACTAAGCCTTGTGAATGCCTATACTCTCATTGCTTTTCCTGAATTTCCCTCTGCTATTATTTACAAGGCTATACATAAAAAGGAGAACAGTTTGGTCTAATTTATTTACTGCAGTAGTTCTTAGGAAGAAAAGTGTTGTGAACAATTTTAGATCAGCCAACTAGTTCTGTTTTCCTACTTTTACTGATAAGAAAATTCATTATCTGCTTCCAAAATACCATCAACTTTTTAGGAAGGGGACAAAAAGGAATGAAATCTTTACAAAATGTGCTAAAGATATGATAGCCTGTACAACAAGAGGTGGGAGAATAAAAGGAAATTACCATCAGATGTAATCATTCCTGCACTTGTTTTCTTGACTTAAATAGGAGGCCCTAACAACTAAGCAGCTCAACAGCTACATCTGAATGATAAAATGGGGAAGTCTGCATCTGAAGGACTTCCTTCCTCAAAGATAAAACTCCAGAACAGGGAAAATACCCTTTCTTTGACAGGCAGATTAGATCAAGTCAAGAGAGCTGAAGTATTTGGGAGGGAATATCCTGATACAGCCATTCTCAGGTGCAACATCATATCGATGATACAAAAAGACTTACTGGATTCCTCTTGTTGTTTGTGCGATGTGCTCCATTGTCCTTTTTCAGTCTTTGGAGCATAAAGTAAGATATGGTCAGTAAGAGGGACTAATATAAATTAGGACTGTTCCTGTTCAACAATAAATTGTACTAGGGCTGGGCAATTTTGACTAGGGGAATTACAGTCAGTTCCTATGGCCTCCTTCCCATCAGAGTACAGAGAATGCAAAATTTGGGCCAGGTTATTTCACTGGTGGCTGTAACTCAGCTGTCACATGCATTACAATGGTATGTTTATTTTTTCTAAATTCTGAATTACTGCCCTGGGAGATGCACAGATGCGTTCTGGGCCAGAATATGGAGTTTAGCCTAATACTATGGTTTTTAAACACATCTGGGATCTACTGTGTTGCTGAATCAAGATTTTCACAGAATCATCATTACTTAATATGTAAAGAAATGTCATTGTCACTATCAATCTTAGCATGGTATTGCAGAGTAGCACATCTCAACACTAGGTAAGTGCTTCTTGCTATGGACAAAATACTACAGGTTATTAAAATGTTAAAGTATTAAAGCCAAAAGTTCTAAAAAAAATTGATAGAACCTATATAGAAATTTGAGGAGCTAAGTTGAGAGGTTTCCAGAAAGTAGCAGTTTTGTTTACAAAATGTAAAAATAACTGAAACACTGGAAAAGCATTAGAGAAATGGCAATATAAGCTCAAATTAGATACATACTTGGTGTGAAAACACTTCAGTGTTTCTAGTGTGATATGGAAACAATTGCATGAAACTTCTGTGCAGTCCTAACTCAGCAACATTTCTGTAGAACTTCAGGACTCAAAAAGGCAGGGCCAGAATCAAGCAGCAGTTTATCTTTTTTGTATTCCAGGAGTTACTTGTTTGAATCTTTTCAAGAGCTTCAGACTATTCTGGTTTTAACAGTCTCTGAGGAAATTTCCCATATCCACAAAACAAAATAAAGGCCAGACTGAGTCAGTAATATTGTCATTTAATTTCAGTGCTCCTAAACTATACTTAATTTCAGTTTGGAGGTGGACAGTGGAGCATAGGCAACTGTCTTGAAAGAGTCTTTATGTTTAAATGCATTCACTTATTGAAAGGGTACTTTGAGAGGAGAAAAGTCATTCCAGATTCTAAGACTGGTCTTTGGGCTCATTCTTGAGATTACAGTCCAGTTTCTTTTTAATCCTTGCAGGAAAAGAAGCCTGTGCCTCTACCATATAACATTTTCTAGTGGATGTATAGCATCTTTGAATAAGGAATCAGAGGATTTGCAAGGATTGGTAAGTATTTATTTAAATTTCTATCATTACATGTTTTACAGTTGGAGAGCTATACCACTGTAACTCTTTCCACTTCAAAAAAATTATGCCTGGCTTTCAGTGTGTATGAAAGACTAATCAGGCTCTTGTGTTGCTGTTTTATGTATGCTATCTTTCTTAGAAGAGCTGCAGTACTTTGCCTAAGGTATGCTGTGCCAGCATTGCCTCATATTTCCAGATGTACTGAAGTGCACTGATAATAATTGTTCTGTGCAATGTTAAATAGTAAGGAATTCTTTGCTGTAAATAGGTATAGATGCAGATATATGATGCTAGGTATATAGATTCGTGAAAGGGAACGAGCAGAAAAGTTTTATTTGAGCCTGGGTTATAAGTGGGACCAATAGATCATTATTATTATTATACCATCTATCCAGCACAATATCTCTGTATTCAGCTTCCCTGCTGAGTTTTCAAAGCTCTTGGTTCTTTGGCTCTTAAGCTATGCTGACATTTCTCTCTGCCTTGACAGCACCCTAAATACACCTTAAATGTTTGCTGGCCTTTCTCTTGCTTATCACCTGTTCATGGCTGCAGCTTTTACATAGGTGAAGGTGTACTTCTATGGATTCCTTAATAATTTTCTGATCTTTTTAACCCTGGAGTCTCTTCTTAAATACCACTATTTAATTATCTACTTTAAATGTAAATGAAATTCAAATACATCTAATTAAACTAAATGGATTCTAAGCTTAACATGTCTTCTGAAGCACTACTATGTCTCTGACCTGCCCTGGATTTTTAATTTATTAATTTATAGCTGTAGTATGACTTCTGCATTTTCTGTAATGCACAAGAAGACTCCAGCAGGCATTTCCAGCCAAGCTCTAAGGCAAGACTTACTCCCAAAAGGTTATAGCTATAAAATAAATGATCAGAGTTCTCATCCAAACAAAGCTTTTAGAACAGGACTTCTGATGTTACGACATCCTTGTTGTGTTTCAAGTTTATTTGGACAATTTGATTCCATTCCAGAATTCTTCAGATACTTTGTATTAATATGAGAATCATGGGTTAAATCTGCCATTCAGGTTTGGGTAGTTTAGCAGTTCATTCCACCCCTAATCCCAGTTTGTCTGTTTTGGTTTAGGTTGGTGTTTGAATACCCTCAAACTAGTAATCTATTTGTTAAACCATGGGCCATATTAAAGTCATGCATATCCATAGAATGGAAGAAGTCAGTCTAAACACCATCCAAATGTGAATGCAAGCTCAGTAGTTACTAGAAGCACAGGTGTACAAAACACAACTGAAAATAGAAAACCTGTATTGTTTGTTAAAAATTATTGTTAAGTTTTGTAAAAAAACCCCAATTGGGGTAACTATTTATACAAAGTAGAACAGTGTCAACGGAAGAAGTGACTAAGTCCTGTCCCACAACAAGTTCCCTTGCAGGAATGAAGAAACCTAAAGAATTGATAATTTGGCAGAAATCTGCCAGGTATAGTTTAAACAGTTTAAACAAACTCTTAAAATAATTTACAGATTATTCCTGAAATAGCTAAGCTTTTGGATGAACAGATGTTCTTCCACATCTCTGAGACAGGCTTTGTTCCTCATATTAAGTGAACAGACCTTTCATCCTCCAAAGCAAAACAGCTCTTAAAATAGAAATAATTCAAAGCATATTTTAAGAACTTAGCATCTCATAATGTCATACCTCTATCCTTGCTCCTATTGACATCAATGGAAGGAAAAACAGTACTTATATGTCCCACAAGCAGATCTGTCTGCTGCTCTATAATGGTTTGTGTCTGACAGGAATAAAGAACTTTTGAGACCTGCCTGCTGGTTGAATAGTCATGGCTGTATGGGGCTCCGGCAGTGATGTTTTTGCAATGTGATTGCTGAAGACATCAAGCAAGCCAAGATTCTTAGGCATAGGTGAGTTTTCATTGGGCCAACTAAAAAGACAGACAACATTTCAGGCAACAAATTCTTACTGAGGGCTAAGACAGAAGGAGCAAGCTTTAAGCTATGTGCAGGCTGAAGAGAACTGCTCTCACTTTATCTCAATTTGTGAATGAGACAATGTGACACACTTTTCTAACATTTTCTTACAGTTCATATGAGTCAGTATTAGAGAACTCATGAAAATATTTAATAGATACTTCCAGTGCATTGCTGTGATTTTTTTTTTTTCAGTATGCACATTTTGCTAAAATCTGAAACTTAGAGAGACATTTGCCATAACTTAATGGTTACTGACACAAAGATGGTGTCTTACTGATTACTTGTGTATAACATGACCCCTAAGACAAAATTCTCCTGATGGCTAACATACAACAGAAGTAGATATATGATGGGATAAAAGAGTAGGAAAACAATGAATTTTGGACCAAAAGATGAATATGCCAAGCAACATTTAATAAGAAGTTGTTATACTGATAAGATTTGGACTTTAAGAAGGTAGGGCGCTGTGACACCTCTTCTGCCACTGCATGTGTGAAACCTTGTCCAGAATAACTGCTGTAGGTGTGAAATTCCTTTGACTATGGTGTTGAGAATGCTTGGGTTTTCCAGCAGTGAGTATCTGCTGAAGCCAGACAACAGATCCATCAGCCTGGCTTTTATGGCAGTGGTGCTACAGCTACTAGCAGAAAGATGAAGGGGACACAGACATTACTTCTCTGTTTGGCCTTGGTCAACATCTCATGCAGAAGTTCTAGAGAAGCAGTAGCAAGCCAGCATCGTAAGTGTGGTGATAGTGCCTCATCGCTCACAGCAAAGAGGGGTGTTTTATGCAGAGCTGAGGGGATGGTCATCTCTGAGTGCCTCAACCGAAAGACCAGAGACCTTGGTGCTGGCACCTAGTTCATCATCCTGCCTTTAATCTTCCTCAGATCTCTGCTTGCTTCCTGTTGGGCGGTTAGGCTCCATGTGCTGGTTTTGCGCAGTTGCACACCAGATACTAGCAGTGGAGGATATAGCACAAACACCATCTCTGGTCCCTCTCTGTCCACAATCTCCCAATTGCACAAGTGGATCATTGCCAAAAAACATTTGGAGGCCTGTGGTGGGTGACGTTTGGCTGCATGGTAAATTTACGCTGGGCAAAGAGAGCCACTGTTACTGCAGTGTACTATTTGAGTCTGATTGAAGCTACTTACGTAAGCCATCAAAATAAGGAACTTGAAATAGGAGCTTTTCTCAGGGCTTCCAAGCCATGAGTTTCACCTTATATGTCTAACCTACAGAACCTCTATGCCCAGGATATGACATCAGGAATCACAAATTCACTGCCTCTTGTTTTAAGGAGAGAGTAAAAAAACTTAAGAGGTTTAAAGCTTTAGTTAGCAAAACCAGAACTGTCTGAAAATTGTTTTTAAATAAATTATTTACTGCAGAACAATATATGACATTTAACCTTTAAAAATATATTTTCAGATAAAAGATTTTCAAAGAAAATTTGGAAGGAAAGCTGCTGTGAAAGCAGAAAGTCTCTGTCTTGAAACACAGAGATGGAAGGGACAGAACATATCTGTCTGTAAAAACTATGAAAGAACAAGCAGCTGTCAGTGAAATGTAAAAATCCACCAAGTGATATTGTGATGAATGCTCAGAAGTTAAGGAGTTAAATATTACATAGGCTCTTGAACATGGAAGGAGAATGAGTGAGCAGCAAGAACTGCATTGAACCTGGTATATATAGCTGAGATAACAGGTGAGCAAGTAAAAACTGGTGCAATCTGTTTTAAAATTTAGACAAAAAGATGTGTTGTGCAAATACATAAATGAGGAAAAACAGCCTGGAGAGTATAGCAATACGTCCATACAGATTCTAAGATAAAGATGAACAAAACTTAGATTATTACAACAAATTAAAAAGTTTTAATACTTCTAAAGCCATAGCAAGGAAATGCAGAATTACTGAATCTGCTGGCATCTTTCCTCTGTGGGACCCTTTTCTCAGTCCCTTTTCTCTAAGAAGAAATCACAAATTCTGTCAAAGAGAGACTGAGGCAATTGCAGTGGTCATAAAACTAGATGGTAACACATTTTTCCAGAACCACATTCCTACTGAAATTCAGTGTGAGACTGGCACACAACTCTAACTGGCATCTTTCGAAAATGTCCCAATGCCTCTCTATTACCTTATTAAGGTACTAATTATGCACTAGAGGTGCACAATTTACCCAGTGTTACAGAGAAGAAATGAAGGCACAACCGTATGCATATATTCTGAATAAAGTGTATTTTACTTTTGCAATTTGAAACACAGAGAAAGCTAATTGTAGACATTATAATATGTACAGAAATACAGTAAGCAAGTGTACCAAATACATGTATTTTTGGAGGAAGCAGCATTTCTCTGCTCCTCTCGCTTCTTTGTTGTGTGCACCATAGCACCTTCCACAAAACCCAGCCTAGACCAGGAAAAAGACTCTGGGCTAAGGGCATGTGGGCACCTGACTTTGGGAGATGAATGTTGTGAGCCACTGCCTAGCTGAGGTTAAAGCATGGTTCAGACTGGCTGTCACTGGCCAAGTGCTCACAGGAAACAAACTCCTCTCCTGGCCTACGTCTCTGGTGTGCAGGTGATACAGATGCAAAACTCTTTCCAGTTCTGCAGGTTTGATTTGGGTTTCTGATCTGGGTTTTCAACCATGACTTCCTCTGTTCAGCTCTGCTCCTGACTGTGGGCCATGGCTACAGCACACTGGGCTTAACCTGTCTCATTGCTTCAGCTTGCTCTCCTGGTGGTAGAGGATATAAGGCTGGGATGCTGGGGCTGCTCAGCAGAAATCATGAGGCTGGGATCCTTTGAGAGCTGTGGCTGTGGAGCTGCAGGATATGGAGAGCTTAAGGTTTTGCATATAGCTGGGAGACCATGAAGCCTGGCACCTCTGCATCAATTTTTTTTTCCTCCTGTAATTCTATGGTCACCCAAATTCTGTGTAGGCTTAAGAAAAATATTCAAGTGAGTATTGGTGAGAAAATTGCGCTGTAATTCCAGCTGGACCAGAGAATGTCTGGAATATTAGCCACAGTAGTCAAAGCTGACCAACAGCTTAAAACTTTTTTATTTTGTTAACAGCTAGTCCCAAAGCAACTGATTCTTCTGAAACTTGATCTCTGCATGAAAGCAATTTAAGGAAATGTAGGAATTTTCAAGAAAATTCTTTGGGTTAAGGGATAATGTTGGGAAACTTCTATTTCCCAATTACATTCCTATTTCTTCCATTATGCTTCCATCATAAAATGAAAATCTTTAAATCCACAATTGTAAGTGAGGTCTAAAATTTGAGACTTAATATCAGTGTACCCTTTAGATGGTTGACCTTCCTACTTATAAAGGGCCTTATGAAAACCCCTGGGTTCAGTGCATGCTGTTGTAATTTTGTAAGAGGAATTGTAAATATTTCACTGAACCTCACCCCACTAAATCATCTAGAAAAGTGTTGTAGATGAGAAAAACACCCAACATGTGAAACCTTCTTGTTCTTACCATGTCACTATAAAGAGTCACTGTTTACTGCATTAAGTCACTGTTTACTGCATTAGCTATAATCTAATGAGATGCTTCCTGTGGCAGATCCAGGACTGAAATAGTTGGACAGATTGTGATGGTTCTATTATTAGAAGCTTGTTATGTTTGACATTGAACATAAAAGATTGTACTGCAGAACATTTCTCACACTCTTAGTTGAGAGAAAATCCCTACACTTCTTATTAGAAAATATGGTCAGGCCTCCAGATTCTCATTGATCAGACTTGCAAGTCAATCCGTGATGTTGGGATATGCAAGATCTTGTGACAAAGAAATGATGACTGACATCCTAAGAACAAAATCTGATAAGAAAAGACAGTAAATCTTGCTATTACCAAAGCAAATTCTTCTGAGTCCAGATTTTCACTCTCAAGGGTATTTTGTATGCAGATAGGTTGTATACAGACTTAGTTTATATAATATGTCTGAAATATCCAGAAAAGCTTTACCTATAGATAGACTGTGAGGAAACATGTACATTCCATTTTCAATGGTATGTCAGAATAAATTTATTTTTATGTTATTACTGGTTTCAACTGGATGTACAGGCATGGTTGCATGCTGCTGCTTTTTGACCATCCCCTCAGGTGGGATGTAGAGTTATTTACTCTTTAGTGCTAATAAAACCAATGGTATAAGACAGGAAGAGAAGACTATTGAAAGGCCACAGGTTAGGAAGTCAGTTGTATGTCCTATCTGCGTGACAGCAGCATGCATAGCTAAACAATGTTAACAAGACTCAGGCAGGGCATTGGTATGGCACGTGCCACATATACAGCACGAACAGTCTTGCTATCTGCTCCACCTTGATTTTTCTTGGAGAACTTCCACCCACAGAGGCAGTTGTCACAGCTCAGATTGCCCTGAGGGAGTCAGAACTAAAGAAATAGGACTTTAGGCTTCGAATTTGTAAAGAGAAGGTAATGACCTAGTGAAGCTCTGCTAGAAATTGTGAAAAAATGAATGATTGGGGGAAACATTTTTGAAAGGAAGAAAATGGCATAGTAAAGAAATTTGGAAGCACTTTGATGAGATGCTAGATCTGCAGATGCAGGGGTCATTTTACAGCTCACACAGGAGCTTGTACTGTAAAACAGTTTCCCGTATGTTAAATGAGAAGGGAGTGGACCAGGCTCGCTTGTATCCTAGCTTCAGCAAGGGCTGTGGAGATCATGTGACAGCCTTAGGGCAGCTCTGGCTTGTGCCTGTCCCCAGAACAGGCTTGTCTGAAGGATAATACTGGGCAGGAAAGCACAGCTGTCTCAGAAGTGCCATGTGATCTTTCGCTGCAGGTTGGGAGTGAAGTGTTGCTGGCCAAAATGGACTGGAGCTCCCCAGGAGAGCTCGAAGGTCATGGCAAGCCAAGAGTAGAAGTATCTGTGTCTGTCACCAAGCAAGAGGAATGAGTGTCAGCTCTGCTTTACAAACAGCATAGCCAGTCTAAGAGGTCCTGCTCCAGTGGGAAACTATAAGCAGGTGACCATACGTATACTCTGTAGTTGAAGGAGGGGGAAAAAGCTAGTTAACTAGCATGCAGGGATTGAATCATAGCACTATCATAATCCTTTAATTGAAGTTTTAACATTAGAGCCAAAAAGGACTGCGATATTTCAGGAAGTACTATTTAACACTTTAGATGTTGAAAACTGTAGCTTGAAATATATGTGTATTGGTTGGCATTATCTGGGAATATGGCAGGTAGGCCACACTAACATGCACCAGTCTGAAAACTGAGTGGCAGAATAAAAAAGCTGTTCACATCCAGTAGGTGACAGGTCGACCGTGGCAGGGTAAATGTGGCATCATGCCAGCCAGGCGTGTACCTTATGGCTAACCTGGGCTTTACCAGGGCCAGTCCCACTCACTTGCCCTGAATTTGTCCTGAGAATTCCTCACAGAAAGCTCTGGGCCAGGATGGAGCTATTTCTGAAGTGATGACTTTCAAATGTTCGACCTTGCAGGCTTCCAGGTACTGGAGGATGAAAACCTGCACAAGTGGATATTTTCAGAAATTTTTTGACCTATAGCCTGCTTTATTTCTTTGCTTGTTTAGCACACAGTAGCTTTAAACTAACATGTAAGTCCAATTAGGTATCTTGATCTGTATCTGCTGCGGTATGCATGTAGTAAAGGAAACAGAACAAATGAAATTATTTTAGTCAGTATGTTTAAGAAAAAGGTCAACATGGCAAGACACATACTCTCACTCTGACTGACTCACCCTCAGTTTAAGTTCCAGAAATGCCTAAGAGGGCAGCGTCATCCCCTCCAAAACAGTTTTTCTTTTCATATGGGATTATATCAGCAAGCAGCTGCCTCTAAGGCATTATTTTTGCCAGACCATCATGCTCTGTGCGCCAGCTTCTCCCTTAAAGAGTGCTATGGATGGGACATCCCTTCCAAACAAGCCCTGGGGGTAGCAGAGATGATCGGTGGAGGGGAGCTACAATAGACTGCACTTTTACCGGCTGTGCAGCACCCAAAGAAAACAGGGTAGTGGGTGGAGGCGCCTGGTGAGTACTCCTACGCTCCCATCTGAGAGCTGCAAATGAGAAATACAGCGGCTAGCTACCATGGAAAAAATTGTGTCCTTGCTGGAGCCATACAGCTTCCCCTAGGCCTGCTGGAGGGACAGCCTCATGGGCTGCGTGCTCCTCCTGCTGGCCCCGCTGCCTTAGCCTCTGGCCTCACTGCTAGGTCAGCCCACCAAACCCACCACCATGCCCCCAGCTTCCACAACTCACTGCAGCCGGTTTCTTTTAAACTGTTGTGCTACACTACTCATCATTTGACCTCCACACACACCACTATGCTACTGTTCAGGTCTGCACATTAGCTGGGACAGATTTTTAAAAAAATCTGAATTAGCTAACATTTTTCAACATATGTGAATAATTTATTTTTGTCTTTTTTTTTTTAATTTCAGTCTGGTGAAATAGGAGGATTCAGTCAAACTCTGAGATTTCAGAGCACAGATGGCCAAGTTTGAAAATTGAGATTTGTTTTCTTAAAACTGAGTAAGAGAGACCAAACCTTGTCTAGGAAACCCCTGGCTGGTTGACCCGTGTCCTCCACAGGTCTGCTGTGCACAGAATAATGTTGCAAAACTTTCTTCTTAACAGCAGGCCTGAATCTCTTTATTCTGATGTACACATGGCGCAGCAGGCAGGCAAGGCTGTAATTGTCTGGTTCTCAGGCTGTTTTGACTCATGTGTAGAGGCAGCCTCAGTGGGATCATCAAGGGCTATGTGCCACATATGCAGTAGTGCAGCATAGAGGAGGTGTGTTGTGCCACTCTGCATTCCTGCTGCACCCTCTGTGCTACTACTGGAGCAATGTGATTATGGTATATGTAGGGTCAGAGGGTTACTTACCAGTCAGAATTATTCTTCAGCCTATTTGTGCCTTCCACACAAATGCGAAGGAAAGAGAATTGAGTCTGGTTCTTGGGTTGTGAGTTTAGCCCATGAATCACTTGTGAAGGGGAACCTCGCTACCACTGACCTATTACAGAATACATGGGAAGTTTTCACCTTAGAGACTTCATTTACCAGCCTGTTGCAGATTGTTTCATTCATGAGATATAGGGTGAGTGAAACAGCTTTTAAAACAAAGAGTGCTTAATGTTGAACTGGAAGTCACTTACGTCTTGGACATATCTGGCAGTTCTGCCCTGACAACGAAGCTAGAAATTATGACACTTTCAGAGCCTGAAAATTGTGAATATTTGTTATGTGCATATTTGGGTAATGAATAACATTCCTTGGAGTAATTTAAAAGCATCAATACATTGCATTTGATACTTCTAGGTGAACATTCAGTACTTTGGCCACAGAGGACTTGCACTCTGAGCAACTCAACTGCTGTAAAGGTAAGATGGCCAGATTCACTGTGAATCTTCAGCAGCCCTGCTTGGAGAAAGCCACTGTGACTTTCAGAAAAGAAAGCAGTGATTACTTCACTTGGTAATATTTGGAAGTCTACCAGTTCATTTGCTTTGTGCAAATCTATGTGACAAGTCTTCCAGCAAAGTAGAAAATCAACAGATCTTCTCAATTCTGTAAGATTAATTTTAACCTTTCCTTCCTTTAATAAGGAAGACTTCTAAAATTTCTTGTTGGTAACAGCTGGAGGCCTAAACCAAAGTATGTAGGTCACTAACAACTTTTTTATAAATGCTGCTGTCTGAACATATTTACCACGTAAGTAATTCAGCCTTATGTCTGAATACAGGAATATAGTCATCACAGCTTGACTGTAATGGAGGTATGTACTATTTTCCACTCATTATATCAATTTACTATATCCTTTAGATTACTGATTATCTCAGTAGAATCAGGTCCTAACATAAACTGTCTGTATATTCCCTCTGAGGTGTTAGGGCAGCTGAGTGCTGAGTTAGCTGTGACTTTACGTGATCTTAATTATACAAACTGAATATTACATTTGAGCAGGTTTTCCTATGTTTCACTGAAATCAGTTAAGTCAAAATACTTTTTATTGTCCAAACTGAACTTTGAAATAAAGGATATGGCATGCTTCTGTTGGAATGAAATACTTACAGATTGAAGAAACACTGTCTATTCCTGGGGACAAATGTATTTTGCACAGAAGATTTGGCTTATGTGTTTGATCTTTGAGTCTGTATAATACAGAAATAAACATTCTTTTTAACTAGGTTGGCTATTGAATGTATTTTATAGTACTCAGTGACTCTGATTACTGTTCCAAACTGGTTTACTGCAAGCTATGGTTTTCTACCAGACTAGAACAATGTCTGGTAGATGATGTTTTTTTATTGTAATTGCTACAGTTGGAAAATTTGCAATTTTATTTCATGACTAAGTTGGTGCATTTCTTGTTTTTTACATATGTATTGAAATCTTTCAGACAATGGTTTGAAAGGAGAATGCTTTAAAGGACTACAGCAGAGGAGGGAATGTGAGTCTTGGGTGTCAGAGGGTAAGACAGTGCCTTTGGGCTGAATGGCAGAATTTACTGTGCCAGACTCTTGCTGGCAGCATTTCTCTGGCACTGTCTGCTCATTAGGGCTCTGCTTCTATAGCACACTTAAACACAAGGAAAAGTTCACCCCTGTGAATGAACAAAGATAAACATATATTCATCTTAAAGTTAAGCATATGCTTATGAGCTTTGCTAAATTTGGGATAATAAGAGAGAGAACACCCATGTGTACAAAGGTACCAATGAAGTTGTTCCAGGGACCTTTTTACCTTTTGCTCATTATTTATATTATTTCTGAGTGCTTCAGATATTGCTGCTTGTTATCCACTCCACTGACATTTCATAGTTGTCTTTCCAAGTGCTGCTAAAAAGAAAAGCTGAGATTTTGGGACACTACTGTGTGCCAGTAATTGAATTCCATAGCTCCAGGATTGTGGATGCAGAGAGCCCAGCATACAAAGAGGGAAAAAGTCAAGGTTTTTCTTCTTGTACAAGCGGCAGTGCCCAGTTCCTCAGGACAATACAGTGACAAAGAATAGATGTTTCCTGCCAAACAGAGGATAATAGATAAGAAGTACGCTTAACACCAAAAATGAAGGAAAACTGTATTTTTGTATTTCATCAGTCAGGAGAAATGCAAAAGGATTAGATCTTGGAGGCAGGAGAGACTCAAATTAAAGAACTCTATAAAATCCTTTACTCTCCAAAAAGATTGTGTGATATTCTTGTTGTCATTCTCTTGTAAAGCATGTATCATATACCCAAAGGCTGTGCTCCCTGGCAAGAGAAATATTTCCAGCTCCCCACTAACAGAAGTGGACTGCCACTCTTGATAAGAAATCTGCCTTGGAATAGAGGACTTTCTGATGCAGAAGAGTGCATCTGTACTGTCTGCCCCAGAGGCTCTCATTACTGAAGCCAAGATTTAGTCTTAGCATTAACACTGACTTGCTTTTCATTTTTACCAGCTTTTAATTTCTTTTAATGAGTTTAATCTCCACTCACAGATTCTACTAAGCATACATCGTCCTACAATGAGAGAATAAAATCTGAAGGTTAAAGCTGTATATCGTATGTCCCTTTGTTCTTCCACAAATACACTGTCCTGACTTTCAGCACCATATGTCAGAGAAGTGATGTCATGGTAAGAAAATGTAGATTGCCTTCAGATTTTCAGTTGGTTATCAGAACAACTACGGAGCCATCTCAGCTGAAGGCTGTGGTACTGACCTCAATAAATTACCTGTCCTAGCTGAGACTTACTGCTTTCCATTCTACTCAGTATTTTGCCATCCTCACTGGCTCCATCAGCTTTGTGAGGTTTTCCTCCAGTATGTTCATGTCCAGTGGTCAATCCAGAGCCTACTGATAACATTATGAAAGGCCTTAAACGTTACCAGTAGGATGCAGTCTTCTGAAGCATTTGTTTATTTGTAGGATATAGTCTTCGGAAGCATCTTTTTGTGAGGTGACAAGGGATATTCTTGCTGTGCTCATCAAAAACTTGAAATAATTACCATATTTCACATACGGTGTACAAACTCTGCAAATAAGAGACCTCAAGAATTGTAGAACTTCTGAAGGCATTCCACAAACCTTAACTAGAGTATCCTACGGTTTTTCATTCTGTTCAGCCTTCTAACAGTATCAGGAGGTGCCTGCAATTATGCTAGGATACACAGTGTCCTGCTGAATTCCGACATAGAAGGCTTAAAGCAGATACTTTATGTAATTGCAGTTCATTGAGTGCTTTTTGGTGCCTGACTTGGACTGAAAACAATATTCTGCCACTTGGAACATTCCTAGTCTGCCAAATGGGAGACTTTATTTGATGCCAAATAGACCTCTTCATTTCACGATCAGTATTTTGCTGTGATTCTAAACATAGCTGTTGCTACCAATGTAACAATTTTTCAGTGAGCACTGTAGGCAGAACACTGATCTCCTTTTATGTATTAATGCCTATCATTAATTTGTTTGCCTTTCTTAGTTCTCCAATATATACTATGATGCTATTTTATTGCTTTAAAACATAAAAGGCAATAAAATGGCAACACTATTTTTGCTATGGTATAGTGTTTTCAGAAATACCAACACCACTATACAATAATTGGAAGTTCCTGTGCTTATGCTAACATCTGTGTTTAAAGTTAAGTACATTCAACACATTTCTGATCCTACAGGTGTCACAGTAATTTATATTAAGAAATGAAAAAACTTTATAAATGCATTTCTGCAAAAATTTACTCAGAATCAACTTTATTTATAGCTCATACCTTTTTTGCTAAAAATGCATAGTCATTACATACACAGTAGTCAGCATCCAAAAGTGTACAAAGAGTAAATTTTCACACCCTTCCAACATAATCAAACAAAATTTACACTTTTTGTTCATTGCATGCATAGACCCTTAAATGCAATACCTCTTACTAAAGCATGCTTGAATCTCTAGCAGACAGAATTGACTTGCTATAAACTGTTTCTCCATACTATTTACCTCCAGCTACAACCACAAATCCTAATGTGTTCACATGAAATAATGAAGCCTAACTTCACAATCCTCCATGTTCTGAGTATGGCCCAGGAAGCAATTGCCCTGAAAGCAGA
The DNA here is from genome assembly GCA_013400335.1 of Eurystomus gularis. Lineage (NCBI taxonomy): Eukaryota > Metazoa > Chordata > Aves > Coraciiformes > Coraciidae > Eurystomus > Eurystomus gularis. Next base: position 38,235 of record VZZY01022231.1, read on the forward strand.
AGTCTGCTGGTGGTGTTCCTTTAAAGGGAACTTTGAGCAAAAGCCTGCTTCTTTTGTCTTGGTCATTTAATTTATTACTGAATTCAGTGGAATGAAGCAGCATCTGTCAAAGCAAGTTGTGAAAATAATTTAACTTTATTCCACACCCAGCTCCAAGACACTAAATTTCCTGAATGAAGGTCTGTGTCTTTCAGTGCATGTGACACTTCCTCAGCTTCTTGCATCGCATCTGAGGAGAAGAGAGTAAAGTCTCAGCTATAACTTGGGTGTCAGTTGTGTAGCCCTGACTTACAGGTGTCTGCGGAAGCTAGGAATATATTTGCATATGGTGAATTTCTAATGGTACAGGCTTTGACTTAATGAACCACTCAAATGCTTGATGTCTTTTTTGGGTTGTCTCTATTATTTTTTTTTTTGTCTCCACTACTGCTGCCATTTAGAAAAGCTCTTAAAAACATTGTTCTCTACTCGGTGGTGCTGTTTATATCCGTTCTTCCAGGAGAAGGGCAGAGTGGGTTAGCAGAATGATTAATCAGGACTCCATGGCAGAGTACACATCTATGATAAGAAGCTCCAAGTTCAGTTTTTCCTCAAGAATAGGAGCAGCTCCATGTTGTTGGGGAATGGGAAAGGAAAAGAGGAAATTGTTTGTCTGATCAATATAATTTTATGTTTCCAAGTGATTACACACATTTATTTAAAAGTTTCATTTATTCAAGGTCTTTTTACTCTGATAAGAAGTAGCTTAAAGGTTGCAATTCCCAATGGCAATTGAGACATAATCATAGTCCTACAGACACTGACAGAAAATCTTGCTACATTGTTTCATGGTAACTGGAATACAATCTATGGTTAAATGAACAACAAGGCCTCAGTTCAGCATTACAGTGCCCCTCGGTGCAAATCACCAGTGAGTTTTCTGAAGAGTACTTAACTCACGTATGTTTTCTCTTTACTCTTGATACTTAAGCATTTAGTCAGCCTGTTTACTACTGCTTAGATCTTGATTGCCTCCTCTGCCTGAAACCAGTGGAAATTTTTCCATCAACTCCAAAGGACATAGGATGTGAACCTCCTAGGAGTATGACAATGACGAGTGTTTGTCCCAGGAGTTCATGACCTAAAAACGCTCATGTTCCTCTCCCTATGAGACAAGGGGCTACAGAAAAATACAACATTCTCTCTGCTGGAGTTCAGTAATATTTCTTCTTAGCACCTTAGAGGGTCTTTGCATTTCTAAGTGCTTTACAAACATTAGCTATTCTTCACAGCAACCCTGCGAGGTAGGTTAGGTATATTCTCCCCATCTTACAGATGTGGAAACTGAGACACAGAGGGTCAGATTCAACCCTGGTACAATTCCAGTGTTTTAAATGAATTAAATCCATTCAAAAAGAACGGAGTTTAAACAACTTGCTCTACATTGCAGAACAGGTAGTGGCAAAGCAGGGACAAAAACCCAGCAGTGCCTGACTCCTCAGCTTGTTACCAGCCATTTGGTCATTTTTACTCTCACAGACAAAGAAAAACACCACAAACCGGGCAATTACTACAGGTGTGATTTGCTCCTGTAAGGCATGTGGATGGTAATCAACTGAGTTAAGTGCAATAATACTTTATGAATGTGCTGCCTCAGAGAGTTTACTTAAACATGAAGCAAAACTTTCATTCTGTCATTTTCTGCAGGGGCACTGTTGACAAAAACCCAACTTAGTAGTTGGATTCAGCAAATCAATAAGCACAACACTTAGATAACTAAGCAAAACTATAATTTTAGCAAAACCCAATGTGTATCAAGCTTTAACTGCTAAATTTCTACAAGTGCAGCATGCAGATGAAACTTTTCCCTTTGTTTCCAGAATGCAGACTCCACTCCTGCTAATGAAGCAGCTCAGAGATGCACAGATATACTGGATAGTGACATTCAAATGAATACACTGCAGAAGAAGACATAGTGTATCACCACAGAATCTGGGATAATCACTACAGACCAGGTATACCAATCTTATACGAAGACGAGTGTTAAGCTTACAGGTCACTTGGAAGTACCCAGAAGCTAGGCTTATTGAATATGCCAATGTGCAGACTGCATTTCTAGGCACATGCTGATTGCAAGGGGGAGTGTCCATGCCACCAACACTCTTGGAACCAGCCCCATCAACAGTCAGTTGACGCTGGCACAGGTCAGTCTGAAGATCAGTGTTGGACAAAGAGGGAAAGACACATAGGCATTTTCAGGCCATCCCCTTGTGCTTCAGTCCTCACCTCATCCCTCATCCCCCCACAGATTCTACCACAAAAGCCCTGAAAAGGCTTTTTTGGTTTTAAAGATGAACTGTGGTGTGTCCACAGTGTAGACCTTATGGCAGGTACCCAGGCAATAAAAACATCATGACAGGTACTTATACAAATCAGTTTGTTTTCTAGGATGTCCTTACACATCTAGTCTGCAGGTTAGACCTCCTGTTTAAGCTCTGGACACGCTTAACAATGTTTAGCCATTTGTGCTTTCATACCAAAAGAGATCCCACTCCCTTACAAGCCACACAAATGCTGACATTCACTACCACACAAGCAAATTCAAGCACTATAATTATAGACATCTTGTTCCACTTTTAACCTCTTTAACTCAGTTTTGTTCTGTCCATATTTATAGAGACTGGCTAGCGGACATGGCAAATGGAGCAATTATCTACATACATGTCCTTCATTGAATAACTCAGGCATTTCCTTAGATATTCCCCACACTTACTGTAACTTTTAAATTTGTAGCCACATTTTAAGCAGACAAATGAACAAACATACATAAATTAGAACTCTTAAAATCTAATCATATCTCCCTGTACCCATTCACTCCTGATTCATACAGCCTGCTTACAGAGGCTCAGAGAGCAGTACTTGCAACCAGCATTTACAAATAATTCCATGAAGTCCTCAGACCCATACACGTGCCTCAACATTTTGATAACAGAAACTTTTAAATGAGGCAATACTCTTAGTATCAGAGCCAAGTATCAAATCTACAGCATTGGCTGGGGATCCACAGGCAACAGCAGTAAGACTCCAGTAAAATTTCAGTTGCTTGCAATCCAACCTTTATACTGTTATCTGTCGTTGAGATATATATAGACGACCCTGTGTGGCCTAACTGCAAATATCAAATGTATTTTTACAAGTTAGCAACAGCCTTTTTTGACATTGCTTCTTGAGATGCCCTCTACATTGTGAATGACAAGCACAAACATAATTCATTATACAGTATGCTTTAAGAGCCATTTTTGACATTTGACTTTTACTATTGCTTGTTTCTGAGCTGTCTTCTAGTGCCAAGATTTGCTGTCCCTGGCCTTTTTTATTTCTTTCTTAGTTTTTAACGGCTGGTTGGACATGCTAGTGGCATCTCTCAGGCAAACCCTTTCTACATAATTAATTTTGAAACCTGGATGAGTCATTGAGCTCTAACTACTATGCCTCTATTATTTTAACTTGAACACAGCACATCTCAAAGATTTTGGCCTCCTTTTGCAGTTGTGGAAATTCACAGGATGACATCGTTGCAGGTCTTGATCTATTTGCTTTCTATTCTGAATTTCCAGGGTTTTTTCACAATATAAAACACATTTCAAAGCATAACAGTGTTGTGAACTAGCTTCCTCTCCCAGTGGTGCAGATAATTTCCTGGCAGCTGAATAAAGCAATGCCATATTTATGACAAAAGTTAATGAAAATATGTAAAATTAAAAATACTTCATGTAGTTTTCATTTTCTTTCAATGTAAGTCGGCAAAAGAAAACAGAACACAGACAGCCACACAGCACCATGCTGGTTTTTATGGCCCATCAGTGATAACTTCAGAAGCCACAGTTTGGGAACTGCTGTTTCAGAAAATTCTAGCCAATTTCGTTATGGGACCACATGTGAACCTACCACAAATTACATACTAGCAGAATTGTAGCTGGAAAAGAATACATAATTTTGTTAGGCCATTCTCATCATTCATTGAGAATCTAAAAGATCCAAGCCATTATAGTTAAAATGGGTTGAGATAAAAGATAAAACAAAGTGGGTGTAATTTTCTTTTAGCTTATGCTCTTTCATAGGGAAATTTTCACAAAGCTGACATTGCTACAGGATATGCTAATTATTGGCTTCTGTTATGATTCTGACCCACATTAAGGACTTGATCTCATAATCTCTAGCTATAGTCTTTCCTATATTCCCATTGTAAACAAAGGGGGCTTTGTTTTACAGAAGACTATGGGACTGGACTCAAAATATTCTCTGGGGTTCTGATGCCATGTACATGAAAATGGGAAAGACCCAAACAGAAATGTATTTCCACTATATGGGCAAAGAGGCTGAGTTACAGAGCCAATACACTATTGTGCAATATGATACCAGTGTTTCCTAAGGAAGTACCACCCTTCTTTTTGAAAATGGGGTATACAACTAGTTTCTCACCAGAACTTCAAGTTGTAACCCCCATGGGTAATATTATTGCATACTTGTTCTGTCAGACAAAATCAAAATGCATCTGTTTAAAATCTGCACACAGTTTATAAAAATGTCTCTTTATATAGAGAGTAAGTTCAATTTATATTTAGCTGTTTGTTTTGTGAGAAGGCTAATACCTGGGTTGCTGTGAAAAGATACTGCTTTGGAAAATATAATTCTTGTCTTTAAACTCCCCAAAAGCTTCTGAAAGAGGACTTCAAACTCAGCTGCATCCACAACTAATCAAAATAAGAAAAGGTGGGGAATGATGAGAAAGCATCAGTATTCAGTACTTGTAGAGACAGATTTTAAGTCTTGAACTCAGATTCAGCAGTACCTCATTCTGCAACTAATTTCATAATGGTAAAGCTGACAGAGTGCTCTAATTAAAGAGCAGAAGAAACCCATTCAATGAAATTCTTTAAAAGATCCAGAATGAGACCTCATGCATCAGTTACTCTCTTTATATTCACAGAACTCCCGTTGAGGTTGGCATGGGCTTATAGAAAGTCTGGCATCTGACTTTGACTCTAAAGGACTGATTTGGGGGTGATTTACCAGGGAAGGGCCCCCTTAGCAACCTCCTCAATACAGCATATGTTCCTGATGTTCTGGGAGAAGAGGTATGCCATTATGCAGCACTTGTCTTTTCCCCCTGTCCCCACTCCAAACTAGTTGGACCCTTTTCTGGTTCAGTTATTTTATGTATCTCTCTATTTTACTTTACTATCCAAGTGGCTAGACCAGCCACTCACTGCCTGTCAAATTAAAGTCTCTCAATCAACTGGAAATTCTGGAATAATTCACAGCTGGTTTTCCTCTCTCTGTTAAATCTATTGTTCCCTGGCTGAAATGGCGGCAAGACCTTAGAAACTATAGATAGCTATTGATTTGTTTGCATTTTAAATCCAGTATGTGGCTGCAAAGGCTTGTTATAGTATCGCAGAGGAAGATAAATGTCAGTGCATAATCTGCTAGGAAATTTCACATAGGAGTTGATTAAAAGTCTATGAGTAATCATTGCACAAGTGTCTTCAGGTGTATATATATACACACATATATATGTAGCTAATAAATATATAGCTAGATATATAAATATATATATGTATATACAGAGCTAGTTTAATCTTAATTGCTATGAAATTAGTAAGTGGCATTCACAGTCCATGCATTCTTCCTAGTAGCAAGCAGAGCTAAACTGTTTCAGCTTATACTTTAAGCAGCGACATACCAGTAAGTGTTTGCTTCCCCTGGTAACCTAGTAGTTTTAAAGAGCACAAGCAGTTCCACCATGGTCATCTTCTCTGACAACCCTCCACGAAACGGACCTGGCTCTTCCACAGGTGCATTCCCCTAGGTTTCACAGCATCTTCAGGACATGGTCGCCAGTCTGAAGGTCATCAGCCTGAGGGTCTCCAGCCTAAAGGCCACTGGTATGATGGTCGCTGTCCTGAGGGTTGCTGGCCCAGTTAGTCCTGCTTGCAGAGGTCTGCAATGTTTAGAAACCTCCTGACAACCATGGCCAGGCAGAGTGTCAGGAGCAGCATATACCCCACGGTGCCCAGGTAGGTGGGGTCAGCCAGGGGTGCCTTGAGGAACTCAGCCAGACCATCCTCCACATAGTGCACCTGGTCATAGATGCTGAGGAAGGTGAAGATGTGGAAAAGCTGGTGGCTGTGCCCCACAATGTCAAAGAGCCCTGGCTGGATCCGCTCGGGGATTTTGCTGACGTTGAAGAAGGCGGCCACCAGTAGCCAGCAGTAGCGCCGGTAGAAGTAGACGAAGAGTGTGGGGTTGCGGGTGCGGAGGTCAAAAAGGAGGCTCTCCAGCATGATGGGGCAGGCCATGCTCAGTGGCATGGCGAAGACAAAGGTGCGCACAGCAAAGGGGTAGGCGCAGCAGGCAGCGCGGCTGCGGCAGCAGGCGGCTGTGCAGCCCACAGCCAATGCCAGGGCCACAGGCAGCACCAAGGTGCGGTAGGCTGCGATGGGAAGGCTGCAGTCCAGCTGCCAGCCCAGCCGCTGCTGCACGTAGTGGCTCATGGCGCTGGCGTCCAGGAGGCTCAGCCCTGGCAGCAGGTAGTAGGAGTAGGCCACAGTGCTGGCAAAGCCGTAGTAGCTGATGGAGGCATAGTCCAGGTAGAAGAAGGTGGCGCGGAGGCGCGGGGAGAGGCAGCTGAAGAGGTGGGCCGTGCAGCTCATGGCAAAGGTGAGCAGCACCCCCGAGGCATAGCACCAGAGGGGCAGCAAGGCCGGGTGGTGGAAGGGCACGTCCCCGGCGCCCCGCAACAGCAGCAGCCGCCCGAAGCGGCTGAGGAAGAGCAGCAGCGGGATGAAGTGGGTCCAGAAGTTGAGGGTCTCGTTGGTGGGCTGCAGCACCGAGGCCAGGCACTCCTGCGCCGAGCAGTGCAGCCGCCGGTAGCCCGAGAGGATGAAGCACTCCACGAAGTCCTCGGGCACCTCGTCCCACCGCAGCAGGGCGGCCGGGCGCGGAGGCGGCGCCGCCTCTTCCTTGTCGCCCTCGCCCGCCGGCATGCCGCTGCCCCCGCCNCCTCCGCCACCGCCCCCGGCAGCATCACTCATTGCAGCAAGGGCAGTGGCGGCACCGCCGCGGCTCCTCCCGCCCCGCCGCCCGGCATCGCGGTAACTGGAAACCGGCGGCGCATCCAGCGCCCGGGGTGAGACGCCCTCGCCTCCCCGGGTAGGGTTTCCCGGGGAGGAGGGCGTTGGACGCCCCAGCCGCCGTTGATGATTGATGTGGCTGCAGCGCGGGGGGCCGGGCTCGGAAGAGCTCTGCGGCCGCCCCAGCCGAGCCTTGTCCCCGTGAGGTGTGCGGCCGGGCCCGTCCCGGTCTGCGGCTCTCCCGGGACCCGGCGGTGGGGACAGCTGGCGCGAGGACGCTTGGCAGGGGACTCATCCCAGGAGGGCGTTTTGGTGTAAAAAGCACAAAGGGGACATCAGCATCTGCTGCCCGGGGGGCTGCGGGCGCCTCTGCCTGGTCCTGCGGCTGCTCCAGCGCCGGGGGCAGAGCCCCGAGAACGGGGAGGGTGACCCCGCGGGGTCGGGAGATCCCCAGCAGGCAGGACAGATCGGGGAAAGCGCCCCAGACAGGGGACAGCTGGCAGCTGCTTGGATTTCTGCCGTGTCTGCTTCAGTGAGGCCGCCTGACACCTGGTTTCTTTGGTGACATTATCTCATGCAATGAACACAAACGTTATTTTAGGCTAAACCTTCCCGGCCAGGCGGCAAAGCGTGTACGTCATCCTGACACATCCGGCACCCACCTTATCTCCGTGCTCCAAGCAGGCGGCTGGGAGGGAGGCTCGTTAACGGGCTGACAGTAGCTGCTCCCTGTTGATCCTTAGACAAATCCTACATTTATGTGGTTATGCAAGCAGTACAGTTACATAATTGGAATATAAAAATACAGGGAAAAGCACTGTACGGCTGCTACTGTACCTTAATGCATCTGAAGTAAATAGAAGGCAGTGCAGAAAGTTAAGTAACTGTTGCAGGCACAGGTAGGAGCCACACTAAGAGATTGCTTTCCACTGTTTCCATGTGTTTCCTTTTTGTTTGTTTTCAGATGGTCTTAAACATCTGATAGCCCTGGGTTTTCAAATGTATCTATTACATGGTGATATTCAGATATATATGTGTGGGCATATGGTATAAACCGAGGTCCAGTGTAATCAGGACATTCTGCGCAAAGATTTTTATTAAAATCTTTTCTTCTACAGTGACTCATGATAATAAAAAAATCTTCTGAACAAAGAGGTAATCAGAAATAGGTTTTTTAAAATTGGTACGAAAGAAGTAGTAAAAATGTGTTGCTGAAAGTGTTTTTCAATGCATTTTTTAATTACAGTAAAAATAGTAATATATTTTTTAGATAATGAGCCTAATGTGTTCTGATGTCTGTGCATTTTACAGGAGGTGCAGGGACATACAAGCCAGATAGTCCTCTGGGAATGACTGAGGGCTCTGAGTGACTTGTCTGCAGCACGCCTTGGGGCACTAGGGGCGAGAAGGGCCCCACTCACCATGGGCTCCACAATGTACACTTTAGGAAAAGGAAATGCTCTTCGGGACTAATGAAAACTACTTAGCCTTTGGTAGAGGTCAGGCTTATTATAGGGCTGCTCTGTACTAGAGAGACCACCCTGAAGAAGAGGTAGGCCAGAGGCTGGACTTTTTGCTGCATCACAGTTGATGCACCTGGTGGTGAGGGGGCTATTAACTACAGGATACTTCCTCCCCTGCCCTGCTCTCACCACACCACACATGCAAGTGCTCCCAGTAGAGCTCTGGTGATGGTTTCTTCCAGTCCCTAAGTGATACAGTTGTGAGTGCCATTTGTAGGCCCTAGGGAAGAGGACCAAATTTACCATGATCTTCAGCCTCCCTCATCGAGGTTATATAAGGAGGGGTGGTTGACGGGGAGCAATCTGGTTTTAAACCCATACTAAAGAGCCTGTCGGAAAGCCACCAGCATCTGTTGCAACAGATGGTGTCTAAAGAACAACAGCATTCACTGCTGATTGGGAACTGCTGGCCTTGCAGTGGCAGCAGAGCTCGTTCAACACGTTCTGACTATCCTACAACCTCCAGACTTTCAGGGTTGTGGGAGGCATTCTCTTGCCTCAGGGAGTACTGGGGTTTCACCTGGCTTCCTGGGCAAGACACCTACTGGGTTTGTGTTTCTACAGGGGGCAGTCCAGGCTGGGAGGAGCAGGTAATGTTTGCCTGTGGTTCAAGACTAACAACAGTTCTGGTGCCCACTAGACTGTTTGCATATTGGTGGAGAAACATGCTAACGCTGCAGAGAAGATAAATATCTGGAAATTTCTCCCTACTTTTGATGTCTTCCTGTAATATTTTAAGGTGTCTTAAAATAATATTTAGGGGGATGGGGGCTTTTTGCAGAGCCAAGAATCACTTGAGAGACTGGTACATACTGACTCCTCTGGAGGAAGCACAGGCCCATGGTAGCTATCTAGTTTTGTTTGCCTTGTCCCTGGTAGGGATCTGTTAATACTGTGCTACAGATAAATACAAGCAGTGTAAAATAAATATACATTTTATTTTCTCTGCCTCTGTGTGGGGATCCAGTTTTGGCTTGACCTAAGTGCTCTGCTCATGCCACTCACAAATAAACTGGGTCTGGCCAGAAAGCGTCAGGGAGCTCTCAGAGCTTCTAAAGATCACAATTCACATCATTGCCAAAGGACAGCAATGCAGCGTTAGCAGCCACATTAATGAGGCTCATTACTAACAATCTGGTTCTTTTGCTTTTTTCCAAGGCTGCTTCCTCACAAGGGAAAATGGTCTCTGAGGACATGCTGGGCTATCATAAAGACAACTGCATACATCTTACATTGAGTTAATTATTCCGTTCCAAGCCAGCTGTGGGGTACTGTACTGGGAACCTTACAACTGAAAGCACTTAAAACCTCAAAATAGTCTCTTATTCATATGCAGTCCATCAAGGTTAGTATTACACGACTACTATGTGGTAGGTGAGGGAAAATCAGGGCATTCAGACGTCACAGAGAGCAGTCCACATAATGTAGTGCATTAAGAGGCCTCTGTGATTCTCTAACTAGAGTTTATATTTAGAAGGACATGGTCAGCATATACCAGGATTTCTTCCAGCATGTGTAGAAATTTTTGTAGAATTTCTCTCCAAATAACCTTTGACAAGACTAAAAAAACTGATGAAGGCACTGCCTAGTGCGGTAAGTAATGGAAGGTAATGTTAATCAGTGCTAGCTGAAGAGTCAAAGAAAAAGATGTGCTAACATACCGAAAGTGAGTTTGTTTCTATTTTGTTTTACTAATTGTTGAAGTCCTTTCACAAGGTAGCATTTTGTCTGAAATATCAAAAGCCCTATAAGATATTCTGATTTACTTCAACTCTCTCCAATGAAATTATGCCTTTTGGTTAGATGAAAAAAGCTAATTTTATCTTTTGCACTCAAACATACTCAGCACCCTAGGGAAGAGGTCGTACTTAGCCCTTCTATTATCCATTGCCTTTCTGAGTGAGTAAAGAAATGAACCTAAATCTGCCACTAGAGAGAAAGTCATCTTATGAACAAGCAACAGTGATGTCTGAAAGATTTAAGGTGCTTTTGAAGATATACTTTCAGCCTCACTGCATTCACATTGGCAAACATCAGTCCTAAGAGCTCTTGGTTGACATAATGCTTTACCGTACGACTCTGTCTCTCATTTATTTCTGCTTTCTGTATTTTCACTTTCAAGATGGATTTTACTGATTTCTTTCTTCATGGGAAGTTTTGTCTGAGTAAAAACATTTAACCTCTTTGTTTGCTCTGGATTTTTATTCTTCTTCACTAAAATCTCTTTAGTAAATCTGATTATGTTCTGACATCTTCCATGGAACCCCACTGACCATGAGTGAGAATAAAATTTTGCTCTATTTATTTAAAAAGAATAAGTGTTAAAGAAAGAGAGGCCTCATCTAGCTTTGTCTAACGTAATTCACGCTTGCAGTTTCTCTGGGGGAAAATCTTCAGACATATACAGACATACAGACATGGTTCTTTTGTTCTATGTGATTTTTTTTTTTTAAATCCTGTTTCAAGTGTGTATCAATCTTGTGAACATAATGTCTTGATGGGTAACTTCCTACTGCAGCAATTACAATATTTTGTAATAATTGAGTAGGCACAGTGCTTTGATCTAATATTGAAGATATTAACTTGCCTTTAGAGATTCTAGTCCATTATCTTTTTCAGACTGGATAAACAGGAATCCTTGAATCATTTTCTCCATCTCGAGTAACTAATTAGGGACACATACTTTATAAACATAATTCTTTAACAGATAAAGAAAAGTGAAAGTGAGACTTGTATTTTAAAACCTCACTTGGAGTGGAGAAAAGCTCCATGGTAAAGGGAGTAACCAACACCATCATGGCTGCATAGCAATGTTAATTTTAACTTCTCTTTCACCAGTAGCTTCTAGTTTTCTGCCCTCTTTACCTTCAAGTTAAATATTTTCATGGTTCTGCTCCTTATGCTTTCAAAAACAGCAATAAAACCAACCTGAAATAATCTGAAAAAAAACTCCAAATACAGCAAACTGGGGAAAGGACACTTCACATTTAAAGAAAATTTCTCTGAATGTTTGGTTGTTGTCTTTTTTAAGTTATTGTTTTTGAAAGATTAGGGGTGGAACTTATGTTTTTCTGGACAGCAGCAAATCCGAACCTAAGTATTGCAGTGAAATTAGTTTCACTGTGATGAATAGGATAGTGGGTGTATGCATATTTCATATATGTTTTCTGTGGTCAGAATCCACCACTGTCTTACCTACCAGGGGCTCACAGCAAAAGCAAAATACAACTTATCCTTTGCAAGGGTTGCAGGACTGAACCCTCACTTACAAATTGCATGGCTAACAAATTGCTCTGTTTGTATGTGCTAGGCAAGAGTGTTTTCCAGTGTGCAAATTGCTACTCAATGATAATAACCTGAACAGAAGGACTCTTGGTACAGAGAAAGGAAAGATTGGTGTTGCACTCCTCTTGAACTTTCATGCTTTTGAACGGCTGATAAATTTGCACATCTGGTTTCCAGTCACATAGGCTAATTTTCTCTGACAAGAAACTGCAGGAGAACTTTTGGAATTAAGCCTTAATTTGATACTCGCACCAATGCCTGGAAAATACACCACAAATTACCAACCTTTCTCAGCCAGACAGTGCACGTCAGACGTTGCCCCTGTGACTGCTTGCCTAATGGGCCTCACCACTTGAGGAATCCCAGGGGGAGAAAGAACCCAGGTTCCCTGATAAGACTTGTCCCAGGAAAGCAGCAGAGCGCCAGGTGCCCACCAAGCCACTCTATCACCCCCCCTTTCCTTCCCCGCTCCCTCCTCAGCAGAGCAACAAGAAAGGGGAGGAATATAAGATGAGAAAACAAAAAGCAGTTTAATAATAATAATAGAAGCAAAGCCAAGCAAATCTGCGCGCGGAAGCAAAGCAAACAAAGTTTTATTCTCTACTTCCCATCAGCAGGCGATGTTTGGCCACTTCCTGGGAAGCAGGGCTCCAAGACGCGTAGCGGTTGCTCTGGAGGACAACGGCACGGCCCCCACCTCCTCCTCCTTCTCCCTAGCTTTATAGCTGAGCTGACGTCATATGGTATGGAATATCCCTTTGGTCAGTTTGGGTCAGCTGTCCTGGTTGTGTCCCCTCCCAAGATCTTGCCCACCCCATCCCACTGGAGGGGTGAATGCTGGGATGCTTGCTCAGCAGTAGTCACAACACAGGTATGTTATCAGCACCCTTCTAGCTCCCAGCACAAAACACTGCTGCTATGTGGAAAACCAGCTCAGCCAGACCCACTACAGTCCTATAAGGGAAAGTGGCTGCTGAATGACAGGAGTAGAGCAGGACTTGCAGCTGAGAGAAGGTAGGGCACCAGCACTGAGAGACGGAGCAACACAGAGACACTCCAGCCAGGAGATAGTGCCTGTGCACTGTCTGGGTAGTAGCAACAAGTCTGGGCTGCTGGGAACCTTGGAGCCAAACTGCCCTCTCCCAGCCACTCTCTTCAGCTCTTTTTTTGTTATTTTGGGGGTCCTTGCTAAAGCATCTCAATTCAGCCCAGGCTATCTGTGCTCCAGCTGCACGAACTGCTTGTATCTAATCTCATCTCATCTCTGCCTTGCTCTCCTCCTGTGCTGCATACCCATAGCTTTATAGCAACACATGAGTACACAGGGAAGAATGCATCTACCTATTTCCAGAATCCTTGCCTAGTGGTTTTCAGCCTCAGAGATGGGAGGAGATGGAGGGTGGAATAAGGTAAAAGAAGCTGGAAGACTGCTGCCTAAGCAATGGAGAAACAGCACACACAGCTAGTAGCTCATGGATTCCTAAAGCTACAACTGAGAGCACAAAATGACTCATAGTGTCACAAAACTGTACGCACAGCAGCTACACATCTGTCCTACTCCTGATCTGTTCACCTCATGCCCTCAAACGTGTTTACTTTGCTACAAGGTAGGGAATTTCCACAGCATTTTAAATCCTTCCTCTCCCCTTCCCTCACACCAATCTTTGCAAAAGGATTGCAGCAGTTCACCTGGGTCCTGGCCTGGGATGAGAGCAATGGAGAGATCTCCTCTGAAACTGGGATAAAAACCAGCCAAAAAGATAAGGGTAATGCATGTGGTTTATTTAATGTAGCTTAGTGTTAATTATTTATGGTAATTCATTATTTTCGTTAATATATTGCCTAATTATATGTCATTGTAATAACAGTTAATAAATTCCCAGGTCTGCATGCAACCAAACCTACTGCATTATAATGGAAAACGTCTAATATTTCCTTTCTAATATTATTATTATATATATATAAAATATATTNNTATTATATATATTATCCTTTCCAGCATTAATTCTCCACAGACTTCTGCACCTTGCTGCTTCCATTTTTTCCCTCTCTTCCCTTCCCTCCTTCTCCCATTAAGTCCAAAACACTGATATGTGTTGTCATTCACTAACTGTACATGAATGCTACTGTACTATTGCAATGTGTTACAGTTCATTCTGAAAAAAATATCTTTAAGAGATGAACCTTGAAACTCTAACTATATCTTTCCTGCCTTGGATTATGATGCTCTTAATTTGGTGCAGTTTATTAATTACAAAAGAGCATAGAGGCTGAATAGTAAGCAGAGGATTTAAACAACGAGGTGGATAATTAAAAAGGATTAATGAGGTGGGTTAAATAAAGAGATTGAGGCCAAATGGAGCACAAATTTTTAAAACATTAGTGGCCCGAGAGCTCTAGTATCCAAGGGAACATTCCTCTTTCCAGCTAGATATTTGTTTTTCATTCAGAAGTCTCAGTCTTTCTTTCATACAAAGTTTATTAATGCAGTCCCAGGAGAGATGAGCAGCATCTAGCGTCTCCTCTTGTGGCCCTAAGTGCCCCTATCCAGTACAAGTTTCCCAATTGGTTTGCTTCCAACACATTGCTGCACCTGTTCCCACTACCATGTTAAAAAAATCCAAAAGCAGGTCACAGATGACAGTAATCCTGTGCCTCTGTAAGCTGATGAAGTGGTTCTTGAGCAAACAGTGAGAAAGATGGGGGAAGAGAATGACTTGGATTCTGAAGCAATAATATCCCACCTTATCAATCTCTAGAGCTCCTTGGTCAACACCATTCCTTCCTGTGGAAGAGCTTCTTTATGGGCAAGTTTGGAGCTCAAAAAACTCCTAAAAAGACTGATGGAATTGTTGAGAGGTGAGTTTTGTTTCTCCCTCCTTCACTCCAGGCCAGCAGAGATTCCAATTCAAATCTGTGTAAAGCCTTGAGGTGCCCACAGAAAGCTATGCAGATGGTTGCAGAAATGTGGAGCTTTAGAGTGGGAAGGTGAGATCCTAGAGGGTAAGGTACTGTGTTATCTGTAGGTGTAGCAAATACTTATTGTTGTAACTGCCTGTTGCTGAAGGGAGCTCAATAAACATCTGATGTCTCTTGATCCTCAGCTACCAATCCATTATCAGAAAATTTTTGCACGTTATTTTGCAAACGGTGGAAGGAGGCTTGAAAGGCAAGGAGAAATACATTATTTCTGCCACATGTCCCTTCTGTCTACCTCACTTTTTTCTTAGTTGCGGCAGCACCGACTGGTCAAATGCCTATTTGATTACAGCATAAACCAATTTGCATCTACAGAATGATGATTATTTTGCTATTTTTTGTGTGACTTGCGAAGTAGCAATCAGATAATGTAGTAACTTCAACCTCACATGTGCCAAGCAGAGCACCTGCCTGGGCAGGTAGTGCAGCTCACCTGGTCCTGGCGGCAGGCTGGCCTCACACTATGCCCAAGCCTCTGCACGCGGTTGCAGCTAGCAGCTCTTCTGCAGCTCCCTGGGAACCTGCTCTTCACAGGAGGAGCAAGAAATGGCCGTAGTTTTTACTTTTGTCTGTGCTGCTGGTGTGTGCATTTACTGATGCACATTTTCCAGTTTGAGGGACACTTTGCTCCTTTTCACCAGCTCCCCAGTAAGCATTTGTTTTCCTAATACTGTGCTGTTACTTCCACTAACCAGCCTATTCAGTCCTGTTATGATCCGCACGACACAGCCAGTGTCGGGACCTGTACTATGGCAGTAGCCATTAAAAGACTTACAGCGAAACTTTCATCCTAAAGACAGCTACTGGCACAGCAACATGCTCTTATCAGGCTGTCTCTCCAGCTGGACGCACACCTGCAGCAGGAGAGATTTCCTGTGGGTTTTGCCCTCCTCCCAAAACTTAGTCCTCTGCAGTTGCCCCTGCCCTCTTCACCCTCTCCTTTGCTTTCTTTTTGCCTCTTCTGGAAGTTCCCACTTCATCCTCTGCTGACAAATACGGTTATTAGCATAGGCCTTCTGCATCCTGTCGCTCACAGGGCAATAGGTTGAGGAGTTAGAAATTAGTTAAAAGTTTTAACTCCACCATGTATCTACTGTCTTTTCCTTATGTACTAGCTCAACCCCAGCATCTTCATAATTATGTGGAAAATACATAAAAGCATGGGAATGCAGGACTCATTGCTGTGCCACCCTTTTCCCTATTTATTCCTGGACTTTTTTTTTATTTGATGTTGCATTTTGATGTTGTTCAAAATAGAATTCTCTCTCACTTTGCTAGATGTTTAGGGGCAAGCCCTGTCTCTGTGGTCATTGTATGACCATGCATGCTCAGTGTCTATGGACCTGGACCAGTGGATGAGGAGCTGTGCAGAACGACTGAAGCACAGGCTCTGGAGCTGCACAACACGGTGTCCCCTGCCCAGCCTTTCCAGGTAGGGCAGGAGTACTGGGTGAAGCCTTCCCATCTGAAACGCATTTTGAGCCCTTAATGTGCACCAAGAGCACTCTGGGCAGTTCCACACCACACGCCCAGCAGTACATGCACACCACCCAGGCCTTCCCAGCGCCCTCAGCTGAGTCCTGCTACCGCTCTATTCATTCCACCTCTGCCTACAGTGAAGCGGTTAATTGTGGATAGCCTGAGCTGTTCCCAACTGTCACCTGCTAATGCCTTGTCGGAAACTATCTGCTGATGGAAACCAGCTCTGTACGGTATGTATGATCCTCGCTGTTCCAAGAGGCTCAGGCAGTGTGGGCCAGTGCTCTGTGTCCGAACGCCGGCCCCTCGCGTTAGGGTTTCTCCCGCACGACCGTGTTCTCCTCACGGCTAGCCGCGGCAGTGCCGCCGCGCAGTGCCAACAGCGCGGCCCGCGCCTGCGCCAGGCCTGCCGCCCAGAGGGGCGGGCGCG
>VZZY01022233.1:0-20752 GCA_013400335.1 Eurystomus gularis
TGCTGAAAGCATCTGAGGGAAGAGTTCGTTTGCAGAAAAGAGCATGGATCATACCTAATGTTCCTCACCACCACACTCTGCCTTCCCAGGGCTTCTTCTCGCCCTGGGAGATCTCAAAGGGCTTCACAGCCATCCCTAAATCAGCTCTTACCAGGGAATCAAGACTGTTTCCAATTCCCAGATGGGGAAACAGTAGGATGGGATCATTGAATCATAGAATCATTCAGGTTGGAAAAGACCCTTGGGATCATCAAGTCCAACCATCAACACTACTCTACAAAGTTCTCCCCTAAACCATATCCCCCAACGCCACATCCGTTAAACCGTTAAACACATCCAGGGATGGCGACTCAACCACTGCCCTGGGCAGCCCATTCCAGTATCCAGTACTCTTTCTGTGAAAGTTTTTTTCCTTATGTCCAGTCTAAACCTACCCTGTTGCAGCTTGAAGCCATTCCCTCTTGTTCTGTTGCTAATTACCTATGAGATGAAGTGGTTCACCTAAGCCTCTCTAAAACCTCAGCAGTGGATCTGAGTCCCATCCTGCAAATCCTCCTGCTAATCTCCGCTTTATTGAAGAGCACCGGGGGATTTTTAGTGGTCCTGTTTAGATTACTCATTCATTTCCCCTCCTTAGCTCCTCTCCACCATGGCAGAGTCCATTTCCTTTATTGGCTTTAGATTTTCACTGCAGTGACAAAGCCCCTGGAAGATCCTTTCCCTCTGCAGGCCCCCCTCTTAAAAACCAAGTGAAGCATCCTCAGCCTCTGCGAGTGGATGCAACTACATTTCCTAGTGCTAAAGGTGCCAGTTCTTCCCTCTGAGAGCACTTCAAACACACGCCAGCTTTTGAGACTTATGGCGCAAATCTCACTGAGAGCTGAACGTGACTTCCAGGATCTTCAGGAAGAGGGAGGATATGTAGAGGATGCCACCAACCCCCCTGGGCCATGCAAGGAAAGGAGAAGGCACCTTGCAGGATGGGGCAGCCAGGCTGAGAGCATCCCAAACAGGCTGGATCCGTTGATGGCTGGCTGCAGCCCTGTGCGGTGCTGGGGCTGGGCTGAGCTGGAAGGGGCCCAGAGACAGAAAACTGGCTGGCAGAGGATCCGGCAAGGTATCAAGCGCTTGTTGCTCAGGCAGGAAACTGCTGTGTCTCCCAGAGCTCGGATCTCTGCTAAAGGTCCCCCTTAGCCAAGGATGGCATGGGCAGCACTGCCCTACCCAGCCCAAGCCCTGCACAATGCAACCTGCGGAACCACAGCTCAAAACCACCTGGGAAATGCAAGTCCTGGCTGTTGTCAGCAGCGGGGGAACAATACTGTAGCATCCCAGCATGGCACAGCCCTCAGCTCAGCTCCCGGACCTCTGCCCTGGCTTGTGTGGGCTCTCGGCACCGGGCAGCGTCCTCTCTCGCTGCCTGGCACCCGGTGTGGCCAAGCGGCAGCGCTTTGGGTGGCTGAGATGCTTCTGCAATGGCAGGACCTAGCTTTGGGTCTGATCCTGACCCGGCAAAGCTCTGCTAATGCAGCTCCTGGATCACAGCCAGCAAAGCCGGGGGTGGAATTTCACCTTTCTCCACAGAGGGAGATGCTCAGAGAGGTGATGTGTGCAGGCAACAGATGACTTCTGCTCAGAGGTTGCTCTGGTTCCCCAAGCCGAGCAGCAACAGGAGCTGCTCACCCGGCAGAAGCCGCTGGGTGGAACTGGCTTGTGGCACAAACGCAGTGCCCAGCCTCCCAGAAAACACTCGGGAATGCAAACCCCTGCCTGCTGCAGGAATGACACAGATGAACATGGTGGGGTGTTGGCCGGGATCGAGGAAACACATATATAAGCCATGGCAGGGTGGGTGGGCAGAGGAAAATGTACCCATCAGCTCTTCCCTGCACTGAGCTATTCCCAGCTCCTGCGAGCATCTGGTGCTTCAGCCAAAGGTCAAGACCAGGCAGGCAGGGAAAAACCTCCACTGTGTTTAGTGGATTTTCTAGAGAAATGGGGAAACTGAGGCACAGAGATGTGCTGTAATCCTTCCAGGAGTTAATCTGAAGTGCTTGGAGTCCCTTGCCTTACTTTACCCTCTTTCTTCTCCCTCCTTCTCTGGACTAAGTGGGTCAGGGACAACATGCAGTCCCTTCTTCATCAAGAAAATGGGTAACTTCATGTTCATAACGTGGGTATGCGGCAAAATCATTTGCAAGATGGAAAGGGTCTGGGGAGGCTGGTTTCCAGGAGAGGCTCTTGGATGCTGAAGGACCCAGAAATGCCAAAAAAAATCCAATGGCTGTAGCAAATCTAGAGATGCAGCAGGTTCGAAGCCGCAGAGGTGGGTGCTCTTCCAAGGGGATGGGAAGGGCATTTGGAAAGGGGACATATCCATGGCAGTTCAACCATCCCTCTAAGAAACTGGGTCCCAGTCTGAAGGAAACTGAGGCCCCAACCCAGCTTCCACCCCCCTGATAAAAGCAGCAGGAGAAAATAACAAAAGCACAGTGTCCCGCCAAATATAATTAAGAGAGGAAAAAGGAGATTTTTCAAAGTTTGGGTCCTCAGAAAGAATGTTTTATTCATAGCCTGGTAGGGAAGAGCTGGTGGTGCCATTAATTATGGGAGCTGCCGGGTGCTGTGCCTGCTCTGGAGAGCTCGGCTCAGCTTTATCATCCTGACACCCGGCGCAGGGAACTGGGGCGGCGTGGAGAGCCCGTGGGGTCAAGACACCAGCTTGGGCTCACCCACCTGCCCAAACCCCTCTTCTCCACCCTGCAACCACCCCTGATGCTGGGTGTCCTCGGCTGTCCATCACGTCCTGCTGCCCCACGCCATGCTCGGGGGATGAGCATCGCCTTGCCAAGAAACCCGGAGGCGGCGTTGAGGGTGGACGCCCGCCAGCCGAGCAGCCGCAGCGGATCATCGCCCTCCCCGCCGGCAGACGCCGAGCAGATCTTGGCAGCCGCCGGTGAAGCAGCGCAAGTTCACGGCTTGGTCAGAGGCTCAGATAGAAAGGGTTGATGATAGCAAAAAGCACATTCAAAGCACAACTAACGTGCTCGGTGGTGCCAGGGCAAGCTGGTAAGGCTGGGGTTGGCCTTTGCCCGGCTCCTCCATTCGGGACAACGGTGGTTGCAACCATCCCTGGGCTTGGTGCATCCCCAGGAGAAGCTCACGGGTCTGAATATTCCCTATTCTAGGAAATCTCTCCAGTAACTTTCCAGAGAGGCAATAAAATATTTGGTATTAAGCAAACCAAAGCAGGTGCAACAACAACATAAGGGGGAAAAGGGGCCTGAGGAGGTGGCTGCAGCTTCCAGACATGGGAAGGAGAGGGACCAGCCCAAATGGGAGCAGCCTGGAAGACAGGGCTGACCCTGTGGCAGGACAGTCCTGTGCCTGGGCAGCTCTGAGAAGGTGGTCTTCAAAACACAAGGCATCACATTTAAAGACAAAAGCTGGAAAGCAGGACAATGGCCTGGGGGTAGAAGAAGCGGGCAACCGAGCATTAGCTCGGCTCCAGGATTGCACCCAGGGGTGCTGGCGCACACCCAGACCAGGCACCCGGGAGGTGGCATTGCACAGAGAACACGGTCTTTTGTCTGCGGCATCTGAAAAGGCAGGCAACAAAGCAAGAGACGCTTTGAAAGGGCAGGAGCATTCTCAGAGGAGCAACTGTTGGATTAATGATGGAAACAACCTCTGGCTGCCTTGCAAGGAGGGACGGTCCCTGGGAGCATCAGGCAGGAGGTGGCCCATGGTGTCCTGGGGACCCATTGGGCTCCCCACTGCCATCTGCAATTCAGGGAGCTGGACTCAGTGGTGGGGGACATCCTGCCTTGCTCTCCTGGGACTGAGCACTGCATTAACCCATCTATTTTAATCAAGGTAATGCTCACTTGCGCCTGGGCCCAGGCGATGTCACAGGGGAGGATTAATCGCTGAGCCGTGGTCCTGGCACAGCAAACCCAGCTCTGGTGACAGCCTCGGCTTGGATGGCCCCACTCATCTGTGCTTCCTAATGCAAACAGCACTTCGTTTTTGGAGGAGATGCAGCAAGCAAAAGGAAGTCAACAGGGCTGTCTGAGCACTCCTGGCCCCTGTTCTCAGCCCCAAACCACTCCTGACCCCACGAGCCCATGGGCAGGGCTCCACCAGTTCCAAACCTCCATGGAGGGATGGGCTCTGCTCCTGCACCTACCCCAGCTACTGTGGGGTAGGTGGTCACGTCCCATGAAGCTCTAAGAGTCCAAAGAGTTTTAACTGAGGGATCCCATCCTGCATGCAAGCGGCTTATATCCCCCAAAACACAGATGGACCCAGAGCATCTACCCCGGGGCAGCCTGGGCTGCGCCATCAAGGAACCAGCATCAGCTACCCAGGGAGATGCAATTAGCTTAATTGCTGCGAGTGTTTGAGGGAAGAAGGTGTACTCTGCCCAGCTGAGCCTAAGGAGAGGCATCCTCCTCCCAGCCTGCTGGGTTATATATAGGAGGAAATGACTGGGGTGAGCTGGATGCTGGAGGAGGGTTGCCTGGTGTGGAGTTTGGTGGTGGGATGAGTTGTGCCCGTGCTCAGCCCCTTGGGTGCCTTCCCTCAACTCCTGCATGGGGGTCTCAGCACAGCATCGTCGGGGGAGGCGGCGTGGGACAGTCTGTCACCGCAGCAGGGCTGGGCTGGCTCCCAGGCACGTCGGCTCCATCTGCTCCTGCAGAAGAGCCCTCCTGTTCAGCCTCCACAGCCAAAGGTAACTCATAACCCTTGCTCAGAGCTGGCTCCACGCAAAGCCATGTGCTCTATAAAAAGCCATGCTCCCTGGGAAGAACCCCCCCTCCAGCAGGATTTTTTTAGAGACATCTGATGTTGAGCAAACCTCCCCTGTAGTCTGGGGTGGATGCTCTTGGAAAGCAGATCTGGGAAGATGGGATTCAAGGGGAGGAAAGGATTTGTCTGTGGGGGTAGATAGTTAGGGACATGCTCCTCGTTGTTGGCAGTGTGCAGGGTTCATTAGTGGCAGCCCTTGCCTGGTTCCTGAGCCCTTCATCCTGCTCTGAACGTGTCAGTCCTGAAACTTTAATGCATTTACACTCATGCTTTAATTATTAAGCATGGAAGTAATGGAGAAGCTGAGCTGGGAGAGGCGGCTGGGCTCAGCCACCACGTGTGGCTGGCGTGCATGGGGGCAATCCTGCATCCCAGGCAGGCAGGAGGCTGCAGCGTGGCTCTGAGCATCTCAGTGCTGCTACGTGCAGCTCAGACATTGCCTTGGCCCCCAGCCTGCTTTGCCTCCATCCTCAGCGCTTTTGGGTATTTCACCCAGCGTGTTCCCACACTGCAGGGACCACAGAGGGTCCTGGTATCTTTTACTCTCTGCTCATGGTGTGTTTTCCTTGTTAAATTTGCCAGAGGGAATTGGACTTGGCAGTGCTGGGTTAACAGTTGGACTTGATGATCTTAAAGGTCTCTACCAACCAAAACGATTCTATGATGTTCTCAAGGGGCTGATGGACATGTCTGTGAACCTGCTGAATTGATACCTGTGACTTGGTTGTCTGTAATCTGGGGGAGACCTGGGAGCTGTGCGGTTGTTTCCAGGGTCCTCTCCCTAAAGTACAAGCAGTGTTGGCTTGAGGCAGAGGGGGACAAGGTCCCTGGGCAAAATGCGAATGTCCTCGGTGCGGAGATGGGGCTTGTTTGCAGCTGTGATCGGAGCCTGACGGTGCTGAGGAAGAGCCTCCCTCTAGCTACAAAACAGCACCGTGTTTGCCAAAAAATGTTAAACTCTTGTGCTAACAGGGTAATTAATTAATTACAGCTCGTTAGAGGAATTACAATCCCATTAGTACCTTTGGATGGTGGGTGGGGGGGAAGCTGATCCTTGGAGGATGCAAGCGAGGGCACCACACGCTGTGGAGCTCTGTTTGCACGGGGGAAGCTGGGGGGGCTTTGGGTCTGGTTTGTGGGGATGGGGGCATGCTCAGCCAGCCCCTCTTGGGAACCTCCTAATGATGTCCCTTTGCTTCCAGAGAAGCACACATGGAAACTGCTCCTGTCTTCCTAAAACAGAAGCACCAGCACTGGTGTTTCCCAGCCAATTTGGGTGTCAAATTATGCTCCATCCCGTGTGCTCTGCCCACATCTCTTTTTTGGACAAAGCTTGTGAAACTCCCCCTTAGATGGGGATGGACCAGGGGAACAGGCTGAGCCAGGTCATGGGGTCCTGGTATCTCTGTTCTCCCCGCAAGTGAATCCTCCCTCCTGCCCCACTTCTCCCCTCGAAATCCCATTAGCGCTTCCTTTATTCTTTGCTTCATGTTGCTGTCACTCGCCGGTCGCTCCTTTCTTTGATCCCTTTAACTTATTATTTTTATTTCAAAGATTTTATTTTTTTAATTTTTTTTTTTAAAATAAAAAGGCTCCATCAGCAAGGGTAGGTGAGTGTGGACCTCGATGATTAAATATAGCAACAAGATGTGCCGATCAAAGCGTGCCAGCCCCAGGGTGTAGCTCTTGTCCTCTGCGCACTTGGGCCGTTTCCCACCTCTTTCTCCTCCTCCCCGCTGGGACATGGAGGAGTGCTAAGGCATGCCATGAGTCCAGATAAATTGCTTCAGACCTTAAGCCCTGGCTGGAACAAACACCCAGTTTCCCCAATTTCCGTTCCCTGAGCCTGATGCTCAGGATCTGGGCGTTTCTGTAATGCAGCAACACACCTCATGAATAAAGATTAAGTTGATTAAAAAGAAAAACCCAGAGCAAGGCAGAATAAAAGTGATTTGCAGAGATTAGATGCTCTGGCACATCAGGAGTTCCCTAAAGGGCTGAGCTAACATGTTCAAGCATAAGAGCTTTAAGCTCTTCCCTGTTTTGTAACTAATGGCTTGGGTCAGGATGACTAACTCTCCCATTTGATAATCGTCCCCGTGGGGTTTCACGTGCTGAAGGACCAGCCTGGTCCAGAGGTCAACATCCTCTGTTGTAACCTGTTCCGTGCTCTCCATGGGATGGGCTTTGAGCAGTTCTACAAACCGCTCCCTTCGCAGCGGCCAGATGTGAGGGATATGGAGCAAAGCAGGAGTATGAGACTTGTACCCCAGCAGGCACCGCCTCTTCCTGCAGCCCAAAGCTGGAGCATCCCTTGCTATCAGATGCCCAAAGAACAGATTTCCATTAATGAGCTTAAGGAGGAAAAAAAAAAAATCAAAGATTTCTTCTTATTTGCAAAAGTGAGATTGAAAATGAAGCCTCTCCACAAGATGTCTACTAGACAGCGACGTGTCCCAAGTCTCTGTGGCAGCCAAGGCAACTTACCCAGCTCCTCTTGCCGTGCATCAAGCCTCGTGGGCTGCTGATGTCACAACCTGAGCTTGCCATCCACCACACAAAAGCAAAGGGACATCCTCCCTGACGATGGGAAAGAGGTGGAAAAAAACCTCCTACTGCTCCTCTTTCCCCAGGGTGTCCTCTTCCCTGGGTAGCCCCAAGGTCCAAAGCATTGGCTGCCCACTCGTTGCACGCCTGGGACGAGTGCCCGTGTGCTGGCTGGGAAATGGGCACTGTGTATTTAATGAAGTGGCAGGGGAAGGAATGTGCATACGTGATCTAGAAAATCCTTTGTCCAGGATTTACAGGGGTAGATAGAAGGGCAGAATCCAGCCCGCTCCATTTTAATGACGCAACTTCTGTCTTCATCAGAATTTATTATTTGCTTGCAGGTCTCTATTCTGGGCCAGGACCTTGTCTTGTTAAGCCCTGTTTGAACGAGCAAGACCATTTCTGTACCCGGGAGATTATAAAGTAATTGACCTTTCAATTCTGGCCTGAAAATGCAATGCTTTCTATGTCGCATATTTTCCCCTCCCATTTTCTTTCTTCTCTAGAGATGCTGTCACTGGGCTAATGCTGGTTGTTCCCAGCTGGGAAACCAGCCCTGAAGTGATGTGCGAGACCTCTGTGTGCCCTGACACGTGGGGAAGCCCACCCTGAGGTGGGCATGCCTGGAATGGAGCATCCTCGGTGCTGTCAGAAGGAGGAAGCTACAGAGCAGGATGCCATTAGCAGTGGGGGGTAGAAAATTGAGCTAATTTTAAGATTTCCATGATAGATTTCCGAATTGGATTATGCAACATGGTTGCCGGTGATGGCAGGGTCTGGAGTTGATAATTCAGGGTCCTCTTCCCTCCTGCTTGTCCCTGTGTGACCTGGGAGCTATGACTCCTGATGTAGTGTTTGTTTTTTTTTTTTTATATGAGCCAAATTCTATCATGGGTAATTACACTCTGTCTCTTCAAATTCCTTGGGGAACATCAATGCCATTTGCCAGTTCTCTCCCTGCTGAAGGAGTCTCAGGTTGCAGCGAGCGCTGCAGCCCCGAGGTGCAGGCGAGCGAGCCCAAAGCAAGCACCTGAGCCTGGGAGATGCTCACAGGAGCTCGCACTGGTGGGGCTGGTCCATCATCTGGTTGCTTATCAAATAACAAAATGACAGTTTTGCTCTGAGTTTCTGGAAGGTGATGGGAGAAGGGAGGGTTGAAGGGTGTGTTTGGGCTGAGTGTGCTGGACAGTTGTGCTCGGACACTGGAGGATGCAGCCGTTGTTTTGGGAAGGTGGCAAAAGCTTTGAATCCAACCCAAAGTGCAGCTGGGGTTGGATTCCTGCTGCTCCTCTTTCTTCTCCCTGCAGTCACAACCATTCATCCTGAGCAGTTGTATCCAGCTCTGCATTTTGGCAGAAATTACTAGCCCATCAATCCAGGCAGCTATTTCTTTACCCCTGCGGCTTCGGATGGCAGTAAGTCTGCAGCAATACAAATATTGAAATGCTGTGTGTGGGGGATTAGTGACTTGGCAATTAAAATATTTGACCTGCATCTCGTTGAGTACCAGCAAGGTCAGGCGGAGCTGTGCTTCTTCCCAAAACTTCTGCCCAAAGGAATTTTATTATTGTGGTTCCTTCTGAACAGGCTGTTCTTTTTTCTACCGAATGTAAAGGGAAGGGCTTGGGGGCCAGACACGTGGGGCTGTGAGGTCTGGTCCCCTCAGCAGCGATTTTGGGGGTGCCAGGAGTGGTTTCTAGAGGCAGGTAGGCAGTCTTCTCTACAGCAAAAACACCCCTGAATATTTACAGGACTCTTACCACAAACACAGCAGAGAACAAGCATCTCCTTTTGTTTCTGAGATTGTACGTGCTGAGAATCCTCGTCCAAACAAATGAGCAGGTTTTTCTTCCAGCAAACATCAGAGATCTCTTTTTTTTTTTTTTTTTTTCTTTTTCCCCCCTCCATTCTTCTTTTCACATGTTCGCTCTGTTCTGCAAACAATGTTCTCTTTAAGCCCGGGCAGAAAACTCTTTCTGTCTTCAGAGCATGATGCGATGGCAGAAACCAGCGACGTCCGCCTGGCAATGAGACTAAGCGGAAGTCGTTTATAAAGGTCCTCTCATCCCAAAGTGAGGGGAGGGGGGAACAAAGACAAAAACCTCCCAGCACAGCTTGATTTGAATGGCTGGGCATGCAGCTGGGGTTACAGGAAAGGTAGTCAGAGGGTTTGTGGACATCTCCCAGCAGAAGATCTGGCACAAACTCTCCTTGGCTTTGTACGGCAATGGGTGACTAGCAGGGCTGGAAGAGAACAGTGAATTTGTTCCCTTGGACCATGAGCTGTTGGTCGTTCCCCCCAAAACTGTAAAGCTTTCAGCCTCTCATGGTCTGGAGAAAGGGTTTTGGTGTGATATGGGCTGTAGTTTGGGCTATAGCTGAGGTCCTGTGTTTTGGCCAGGTCCAGCAGCTCTGCTTGTGGTTCCTGCCATTGGACAAGTGGACAAATGCCTCCTCTGAGCTTACCTGCTCCAGGCAAGGGTGCTGAAACACCAGGATGTGGCAGCCCAATAGGAATAGTGACCTCAGGGAGTCTGGAGTCTCTTTGTCCTTGAGATGAGCCAGGGAAGCTGTTAGCATCTGCTAAGTAAGCATGGAGGTGGTCACAGCGCTCTGTGGGCTGTGATCCCAGGGAAGGGCTGTGCAAAAGCCACACAACAGGTCTGGGGGATGCTGCTGGCTCCAACACCCTGAAATCCTAGTGCTCCTTCCCCTACCTTGTAAGTGGGCAGGTGCTCAAGGATGCTGTCTTGGAGGAGGAGAAGGCCAGGCCATTGTTGCTTCCCACTGATGCTCAAAACAGAGCCCAAGAATCCAGTGCAAGACTGACTTATACAGAATCTGTGATCTCTCTCATAGAATCCCAGGTTGGAAGGGAACTCAAGGATCATCTGGTCTGACCTTTCTTGGCAAAAGCACAGTCTGTGCAAGATGGCCAAGTACCCTGTCCAGCTGAATCTAGAAGTGTCCAGTGTTGGGAAATCCACCACTTCCCTGGGGAGATTCCAATGGCTTCTCACCTTCTGGTAAAAATCTGACCCTGATCTTTTACTTGTTCAACCCAGGTGCATGAGCATTTGCCAAGAGACTCAAGTAACAGGTTTACCCAGCAGGAATGATGTCAGATTTTGGCAAAGGAACCATTTGGAAATGAAAACCAACAGGCTTGCAGAAACCTCAGGCAAGCCATTGTCAAGTCGTTTGCCCACCACCATGCCCAGGGACTCCCCCATCCCTTCTGCTGCTTTCCAGTCGGATGATGCTCCTCAAAAGGTTAGGGGTTGGGGTGAGAAATTCCTGATTGCTGCTGTGGACTCACCTTAGTGAAGGTCATTTGTGCTCCGTTTGCAGTTACGCTGCCTGCTCAGGTCCTGCTGGGCTTTCCTTCCCTCCCCAGGCTCACTTCGGGTGGGTTTTGATAGTGTGTTTTTATCGAGTCATGCTGGCCTTGGAGCCCAACAGCAAGCATCTCTTGCAGAGCCATCCATGTCTTCAGGGCTACCAGCTTGTGAGCCAGCAGGGAGCAGGGAATTGCTGAGCTGGGGTAAATTTGTCCTTAGAGAGAAAACAGTTCTTCAGGTTCCTCCCTGAGTAATACACAACTTAAAACAACAACAACAAAACCCAAAAAAACCCCCAACAAAAAACCAAACCAAACCACAGAAGTCCCACCAAAAACGAAACAAAAAAGCTTCCCAACAACATCCACACCATCCACATTCTTTTTCTTCAAAAGAAAAAGCACTTTTCTTTTTTCATTCAACACATTTTCCTGTACCTGCTCTCTGATTTTCTTTAGAAAATGAACTTCTGCCTAACCCTATTCAATCTCACAAAGCATTTCAATTTTGACAGGAGTGCATATTCTAGAGGAGCGTGGTTCCATCAGAGTTTCTCCAGCCAACTCTAATCCCAAATGCCTTGCTGTGACTAAACCTCATTTCTATGTTAAGTACCTTAGCTTGCCTGTAAGGACCAGGTAAAAACTCAATCAGTCAAGTAGCCTCCCTGCAGCTGTCTTGTTGAACACTGGGGTTTTAAACGTTTTCTTTTTTTTTCTTTAATGGAGCAGAGGTAGAAAAATCCCCTGGGGAGAGGCACAGTTTAGTGTTTGATAAACCAACTGAAAATTTTACACTGGGAAACTCCCTTACATCAAGGGACATGGCGGGGCTTGGAGGTCTTGGTCCCCTCGGGGTGGGCTCTGGGAAGCTCTTTGCTGCTTTCTATTTTATTATCCAGCATTCAGAATGGAGGGAAAGAGAGGGGGGGAAAAAAGAGCCAAGAAATTTTAAAGAAGCATCTTTGGGAAGTGCAGATTGCCTAGCGTGGTGGGCATCCCCAGTGTCCTGGAGGAAGTCCTTAAGGAAGGCAATATATACTTTTCTACTCTCATATGTGCACATATACCTTGCGACAACCAAATTACCAGCCCAGCGGGGCTAAATTGAAGGCACAGGCAGCTGGAGCAGAGGGAGGAATTTCCTTTTCTCCCAGGGATCTGGATCGCCCCTTCTCTGGGTACTGCACCTCTCCTATGTGATGCTCCTTCCTTGGTACGCTTGCTGTCCCTGTGTGAGGTGCATGTTCCACTGGTGCAAGGCAGGAGGTTGAGGTTCCTTCTGAAAGGGAGAGTTGCAGGAAGAGCCTCAACAGCTCTATGGAGGGGAGGGGAATTACCCCTCCCTGGTCTTTGCAGGTCCTTGCATCAGAGCATCCAGGAGCAGCAGGTATCCACCAATGTGATCTGTCACACGAAACCCACATCCCAAATGGGATTGAGGGCTTGTAGTGATAGGATGAGGGGTAATGGCTTTGAACTGGGAGAGGGTAGAGTTAAATTAGTTATTAGTAAGAAGTTTTTCATTGTGAGGGTGCAGAGACACTGGCACAGGTTGCCCAGGGAGGTTGTAGATGTCCCAACACTGGAAGTATTCAAGGCCAGGTTGGATGGAGCTTTGAGCAACCTGCTCTAGTGGGAGGTGTCCCTGCCATGGCAGGGGGTTGGAACTAGATGATCTTTGAGGTCCCTTCCAATCCAAACCATTCTATGATTCCCTGATTCTTCCTGGAGGGATGAGCACCCCAGGAAAAGGGAAAGAGCCTTTTCCCATCCCTTTACGAGCCCCCTGTCCCCAGCATTGCTGGGTGCTCTGTCCCTATGGCCCAACTGCGGCTCTGATCCGGCAGCTGTCTGTGCTCAGCACCGGCGCTGCAGAGCCTGGCACTGATCCCAAACTCCCGCAGCGTTTGGAAAATACATGTGATTGCACAAAACAGGGGAGGGAAACGTCCGAGGGGATCACGGTGCTTCACCTTGGCTTTTGGAAATGCAAAGTTTTTGTTTCAGAATACTCTCTTTGGAGATTAGTTTATTTTTTAAGTGGGGCTTTGCCTTTTCTGGTCTGGAAAATGCCTTTTGAGTAATCTTGAGGAGAAGTGTGATTTTACAAACGGGTGCAATAGCCTGGAGAGAAGCTGGTTCGTTTTGCACTGAGCAAACTGCTTTGAGCCTCATGGAAAAAACCTTTATAATTTTGGTTTTTTGCTTAAAACCAATTTATTTCCATCTGAATATACAGTTTTCCTTTGCTCAACAAGCCAAACAATAGCTCAGCCCTTCATCTGCCTGGCTCTGGGCAGCACTGAACTCCTATTTTCCGAGCCCCCACCCTCCACATACCGGTCACAGGCAGCTGATCCCTCTTATCTTCCTAAAATACAGCTCTATTTCAGACTGCCCTCTCGCTGTCCTGGCTTCCCTGACACAGCCCAGGTGGCTGGTGTGGGTCTTGCCCATGGCTTCGAGTGGAGGATGAAAATTGGGATTTTTTTTTTCTGTTTTTGTCAATTCCCTCAACTCTGCAGAGTCGGACCACTTGCCCCTGGAGCCTGCAGCTGCCCAGTGTCCCTTAATGCTGTGTGCCTGGGGACAGAGCTGGAGTCATTTCTTAAGGTTTTAGATTTATTGCTGTGCCCCAAGTCTGAGGGTCTGCAGCTGCCAGATGAACCCGTTTGCCCTTTCCCAAACCCTGAGAGCTGCTGGTGAGCGAGCAGCAATGGGGCAAAGAAGCCTTGCTGATAACAGGAGAGCACAAACACTTGCTGAACCGTTGCCCTGTGCCAGCTGTGGTGACACAGACCCAAATTCTCTGTCTGACTCTGCTCAAGCCTGGGGCTCGTGGTGGCACAGCCAGCTCAGCCTGGGGTAGAAGTGCTGATGGAGAAGCTGCTGGTGATGTTTCTGCAGGGATGAGTTTAACCTTGTCCAGGACCACCCTGGGGGGTGCAAGTAATGCTCGGACTGCTTTATTTAGCAGCAAGGGCTGGTGTGAAATGCCTCTTGTGAAAGACGGGGACGGGTTGTTGGTGACCTGTGAAAGAGGAGCAGGGCAGAGGGGCAGGCAGAGAGGCAGGTCATGTCCTTTCTGCTTCCTTGGCTGCTTGCTGCCTGCGCCCCTGAGCATCCTCCTGCCGATGTCTGAACCCGTCGTGCTTGTGTGTGATCTGGTTTGGCAGACAGGCAATGTTCCGTGGATGAGTAAGTCCCACAAGACTGGTGTTGGTAAAGGCAATAGTGAGGCTCAAGTACACTTATTTATTTGTTTGCTTGCTTTTTGACCAAAACTCCTGTGCAGCCACATGGGTCAATCCACTGGAGATGTGAGTCTGGAGGGAGGATGTTGAAGGAGGAATTAGCATCTGCCAGCACAGCTCTTGCATCAATTTTCACCTCACTTCGCAGCTTGGAGGGAAAGCCAGAGCTGATAGTTTGTGTTGTAGATGCTCCAGCCCAGCTGCTTTTACCCCGAGCTGTGTCCCTCCATGGGCTCTCTCCAGCCTCCCAAGTCCAGTGGGCTGCAGAAGCTGCTCAGGACAAAGAGGAAGAACCTCTGTTGTGCCTCTGACCATGCTGAGGAATTTGGGGGATAACCTGCAACAGGTTAACCCAGGCTAAGCTGGCATCTGAAACTTCCCAAGCAGTGAGAACGGAGCTGTGGCTGGGCTGGAAGGACTGGCCTTGTTATGGAGAGGTGCTGGGCTCTCCAGGTTCTCTCCAGCTTTGTACCCAGCTACCAAGTCCTGGAGGACAAGTAGCCTGGGGGCAGAAGTGACTTCTGTCCTTTCTTTGCCATTGGGGATGGGTGTCTCTTCTTCATAGATCAGGGTTTCTCCTGGAGCCTCTTCTAGCAAAACTGTGGAGATCACCAAAGGGTGTTTTTGGGTCACCAAAGGGTTCTACAGCCATGTAACAGGTCCATTCTGGGGAAAGTCCCTTCTGGCTCCTCGGGCCACCTCCTGTGCCTCTATTCAGGAGGACATTGCTGTATGACAAGGATGAACTGGATCCGACCTCAGGCCAGAGGTGCTTATATAAGATATTTACTGTGTGCCCCAAGACCGCCTTGGGAAGAAGCCAATGTGCTGATTAGGTGACGTCTGCTCAGGACGGGGTGGATTTTGCCTCAGAGCATCTGCTGCCTGGTCTGGTGGTCTCAGAGGCACTGCCCTGAGGTCATTTATATAAGAAGCCAGTTGGGCTCTTCGGCTGCAGCCAGCCCTTTGGGAAAGCCTCTGGGTTATATGAGGTGCCTGTCTGGGATGTCCAGCCTGCCTGGGCTCTGCTGCGAGCAGCCATCATCAGATGGCTGGTTGCTGCTGCTCTTTCCTTCTCCTTGTCATAAAATCCACTCTGTGGGTGAGGGAAAGGGGAGCTGAGTGCTGGTGTGGAGTGAGGAGAGCACAGAGGGGATTCAATAGTTTCTGCCAGGTGCTATGAGCATCATGGGCAGCCCAGGGGAGCTGCACTTCGCTGTTCCTTTTGGAGCATCCCACAGTAAGAAGCCAAAGCCATGCTGGTCCCAGCTGCCCTGGGACATGGAGCTAGCACTGGGCATATGCACGAGGTCTAGGAAATCCCATCTGCTGCCCCAAATCCTCCCCCCAAACACTGCAAGTCGCGACAGCAGCAGATAAGCTTCTTGCCTCTTGCTTTGTCCTATATTTTCTGGGCAGGATCCCAGCATGACATAGTCCCCGGTGTGATCTTGGGGTGGTGGTGTGCTGAGGGCACATGGTTTTCCCAAATTGGCTCTTTTTCTGCTTCTCAGCTGCAGATAAGGAGCAGGCTCCCACCTCTGGCCATGGTGCAATGCACTGGTCAAGGTCTCCTCAAACACTTGTCCCACCGACGTGGCCTGAGCCTCTCTGCATGCAGTGAGGAAGGGTCAGCGCCTTTGAAGTCCTAAAAAGAGTGTCGGGACCATGTGGAAAATGTACACGCCATCAAATGGGGTAGTGCAGAGTTATGTTTTGTGGAGGGTATGACTGCTTGGACTAGCGTTGCTCCTGATGGAACAAGGATCAGCCTCTCTGAGGTGTGTGCACGAAGGAGGAGAGAAGTGGAGGAAGAGTCAGAGGAGGATGCTGGGGAGCGATATTCCCTTGGGATCCTGCTGACAAGCTCTAATGGGTGAAATTGAGCTGAATAGAAAGGGAAAATTTCCTGAGATGCGTTAGTCTCCCAAGGGACACGGTGCAATCCCGGCAGCACGGTCCCCAGGGCAAACACCAGGATGCAAAGGGTGGGAGCAAACCCCAGCATTGGGAGATGTGTCCCTGCTCTGGGGCAGTGCTTGAGTTTGCAATGAGCCTGAACCCGCGGCATGGCACAGGCCCCGCTTAGGAATGCCAGCGCTGGGATGCGACGGCTGATGCTGCCAGTGTCCGTGTTGTGGCTGGGGCTGGAGTCCAGCTGGAAGCTGGACGGAGCAATCCTTTATTAGCAAAATCTGCAGAGTTTCACTAGCTACAAGTGGCATCTCATCAGCTGGCAGAAATACAAATGTCTTTTTTGCCCTGTGCTAGCCATTTTGGGGGAGAAATGGCTCACCTACTCCATGGCTTTTCATCCGACAGATTGTTGCTCCTGGCTGATAGTTCCTCAGGCGCAATCCTGCTTTTGCTTTTCTTTCCTGGGTGAGCAGATGCGAAGGTGCTGAGCCTGGGGAGCTGGACCTGCTGGGCACAGTGCTGCTCACACCCAGCTTGCAGAGAGCTGCTCCGTACCCCTGCATGGCGGTGGCTGATTCTTGACCCCATCAGCACTTTCTGGTCACCAGGACCTTGTGTGTAGTCTCATAAAAGCACAGCAAGCGCTGACCTCAGCTGCCGTGCTCCTCCTGCCGGCAGTCCAGCTCCTTCCCTGCCCTCCCTCCTTCCTCTCCACACTGAAGCACAGCCAGAAGCCAGAGGTGCGCAGAGATGCGCGCTCTCCTTTTTCCAGATAAATGTATGGCAGTGCCACTGTTCATCGCTCCTTGTACCCCAAGTTCAGCTTCCCTGAGCTATTTCAGTCCTGCTCTCTGCTAACCGACTGCTGGCATAGCCCTCAAGATGCTCTGGACATGGAGACTAGGTCTGAGCATCTATATCTACATCATCCAACTGCTCCTTGATGTCCTCAACAGTTCCCCCAGGCTGAGATCCCCCTGGTAACCCCCCATCCCTATCACACAAGTATCTTTTCTTCTGCCCCTGGCCAGCACCTCTGTTTTCTCCCTTGCTGGGCACCCACGCAGCCTCCATGAGCGCTCCGGGGGTAAGAGCGATGCCCACAAACCCACGCCATCCTCCCATCCACCCACCGCATCTCCTGGCCCCTTGTCTTCCCAAAACCCACCAGGACTTGGCCTTCTGCACCACCACACCGGCCAACAACGTGGCCTGGCAGAGCCGGCCTCCCGCACTGACGGCGATGCTGGTGCCCGGAGCAGATGGCATCAGCCGTCCGGTCCCTTCCCCGCGGCCGGTTTTTCAGCCTGGAGCACGGTGGGCTCGGTGTGCGGGCGGGTGGCGAGGCGGGAGCCAGCTTGGCCGGAGAGGCAGGGCCAAGGCGTGTTCATGGCAAAGATAATGGCTATTTTTAACTTTGATAGATGAGAGCTTATTTCCTGACTCGGCTTGCATGGCGCAGCGGCACGCGTGTCTCCTGCTGCCTGTGCCCAGCAGATGGGGATGGGGGGATGTGGCTGGCTTGGGTCATCAGATGGCAACCGTGAGCTCGAAAATGGCCTTTCTAGAGGTGGGAAGGGAGTGGAGTGTTCGGGGGGCAGAGCTGGCACCCCATGGGCATGTCCCGCAGTGGGCTGGCATGGCTTGAGTTTGAGGTGTCTTGGCTGGGCTCTGGGACAGATGCTGCATCCATCAGCCTTGGGTCTTTCTCAGCTTGTGCTTTCAAGTCCCAGTTACCATTCTATGATCTATGGTAGGGCTTCAAGCTTATTTACGCCAACACTCTGTCTCCTTCCTGCTACAAAACCCCTTGGAGTGAGGGAGATATTCTCACGGGAGCAAAACCCTGCCTGGGTGTGGGGGGTGTTTAAACAACCTTGCACTTTTTGGGGTTAAGGGAAACCAAGTTGCTCAAAATCTCACCCTCTTTTGAGAGGCTGGAGGATGGTGAGCCATGTCCCTAGGGCCAGACAGCTCACCACATGATGGGGAGCACACTTAGGTGGTGGCACCCAGTCTGAGCAACCTGGTGCCATCAGGAGGACGGGTGACTTAGCACGTTTCCCCATCCCCGCTCCTCCCCCTCGGCCTTTTCCTGCAGGAGCCCTGACACTAATGCAGCGTGAGCGTGGGATTTATGGGCGGCAGCCCTCCAATTGGGCCATCCGTCTTGATTAAATTAGCCCTAATGGCTCTGCGCTGACTCGCTCGTGGCCCCGCGCAGCCGCGCTGCGGGCATCGAGAAGGGGCTCGCTGGAGACCCCGCTGGGGTGCACCTCCTTGCTTTGCTCCCTCGCCCTCCTGCCCTTGCTCCAAAGCGAAGGGCTGAAGCTGGCCTGGCTGTGGGGTGAGGCTGGATCCTGTCCTGAGCTGTTCCCCAGCTGAGAGCCCACCAGGTTGTGGTCCTGCACCCCAAGATGGGCATGTTGGGGGTGATGGGCTTCCCCACAGATCCCCCCAGCCCTGGAGCAGTGGTACCCAGAGCCCACGGGAGTGTCTCTGCTTGCCCAGTGGGTTGTGTGAAGCCCGGGGCTTGCTGGGATGGAAATCCCAGGCTATTTCCTTGCCTTTCCCATAGCAAACCAGGGAGTGAGGGTTTCTCATCACCAGCGTAGCAGGTTGGTGGGAGCACCAGCCTTGCTAGTTGTGGCTGCCCAGTTCCCTCCTGCCCTCCCAGCTGGCCCCAAGGGCTGCAGCCCCTCATGTCCCTGGAGGTGTTCAAAAAACGAGTAGATGCGGTGCTTCAAGACATGGTCCAGGGGTCAGGGAGGTTGGACTTGATGATCCTGGAGGTCTTTTCCAACCTAAATGATTCTCTGACTCTGTGTCTTCCCCTGCATACAAGCCCCAAGCTTCTCTCACTTGCTGCTTTGCTGGAGAAACACCCTCGAAATTGCTGCTGGCAGCCTTGGCAGAGCACTGTGCTGGTGGCCAGGGCTGGGGACCCTCCTGGGGACCCTGCAGTCCCTCCCCCCACCCCGGGTGGTGCCTCCCTGCTCAGCCCTGGCCCATGGCCAGCGACCCGCCCTAGCCCTGCAGCCAATTTCCGGACTGCCCAGAGCGTTAATTGTATTTATTGCTGGAGGGATTGGAGGGAGCTGAGTGTGGGGA
This sequence comes from Eurystomus gularis, assembly GCA_013400335.1. NCBI lineage: Eukaryota > Metazoa > Chordata > Aves > Coraciiformes > Coraciidae > Eurystomus > Eurystomus gularis. Next base: position 18,988 of record VZZY01022233.1, read on the forward strand.
GCCTGGGGCTGGCACCGTTGGCTGGGCACTGGGACCAGGGGGATTCAGAAAGCTTTCCATGAGCGATGAGCATGGTGGGGTGGCAGGAGAGGAGCCTCAGAGGGGTGTGAGGGGCTGCTCAGCAGGCAGAAGTGAGCACTGGGGTCAGGATGGTCACCCCTTGGTTCCCTGGGGGGTCATGCTCATGGTCACCGTGCCCAGCATGTGGGCTGGTGTCCTCTCCAATTTGCAAATCCCTGCTGTTAGCTGAACATCTGCTGAGGTTTAGGTGATGCCGCTGCCAGAACAAGGCCCTGCAGCGCTTTTCATCCTGGGATTTGAAAGTGTTGGTTAAAATTCAGTATTTCTGGGGTTGGTGCAAGGGGGCAAGTTAAGGTGGAGAGGAAAGAGGAGGCAGCACTCCAAGCATCGCCCTGAGGTGCTCTGGGGTTTGGGGGTGTTTGGGAGCAGCGAGGGGAAGCACGACCCTCCATCGCCATGCTGGGGATGAGGAGAGTCACTGCTCCGGGATGCTGCTGAAGGGAAGAGGAGGGGGAGGCATTGCTGGTCCCAAACCTGTGGTGGGAGAAGAAGAAAAGTGAAGAGGAGGCTGTGAAGGGGTGGGAGGTGATGCAGAAGGGACATGGGGGGAGCGGGGAGGCAACCTCTTCATGTGCTGGGGCTTTACGGTTTTTATGTGACCTGCTGGCTGTGTGACAGCCAAGCTGAGCGGTGTTGAGGCTGGAGGTCTCCTGGCTGTGATTTTTTTTTTTTTTTTTAACAAAGCCCGCGAAGCCCCAGAAAAGGAGCAGGCAGCAGCCCTGGGATCTCGTAGGCGACCGAGTGTGGAGGAAGTCTAGCAAAAATTACAGATGGTGGCTGGCTTGCGTCTCCCTCTGGCTGGAAGCCAGCCGGGGTTGTGAGCCCACTGCAGCATCCCTCTGCCACCCGTTCCCCTCCTCGGCAGGGAAAAAGCTGCCGGAGCAGGGTTCCACTTTGACCCTCTCCAAAAAGGCCTCGCTGTTGTAAGGACAGGGTGACCTGGAGACACCCAGAACCTCCCAAATGGCTTAAAATAATGCTCACCACCAAGAAATAAACTTGGACTCCAATCAATCTTTTTTAAAAAAAAAAAAAATCCCCGCCTGCAACAAAAAGAAGTGGCTTCCATTCCCAGCCCTCCTCCTGCCCCCAGCTCCTCTCCGCACATGCAGACCCTGCCCCTTAAACCAGCTAAAAACGGAGCGAAGCCTCCAGGGACGTGGTACCCGCCATCGATTTTTCATGGAAGGCGCCCAGAAGGGCCAGTGATGGACGGCAGGGCCGCAACCCCCCGACCGCAGCAGCTGGCGTGGGGGAGCTGAGATGGATCCATCGTGGAAGGGTTGTTGCTTGGTCGCAGTTGTAGCTGTCGGAGCTGGGGCCGGGCTAGAGAAAAGCAAACGGAAGCCATCAAGGTGGAGGAAAGGAAGCGAGGAAGAAGAAGAAGAAGAAGAAGAAGGGCCGAAGGACTCGGGCGAAGCAGCCATTAGGAAAGTGCTGATGCAGAGGTTCACTTGTGTCTACGGGCAGAGTTGGAGTAGTTGCTGTTCGCGGACAAAGGCGGTAGGAGGGAGTGGAGCTTTGTAGAAGCCGGAGCCTGTCTCACTGGGTGTCTGTGTTTCATTCCCTGTCAAAAGGCTGGGAGCTGAGGGGGGGGGTGAAGCAGGGAAGCGGCGAGCTGCAGCGCTCGCTGAGGATCAGATAGCAAGAAAACCAATAGCAGCGAGAAAAAAAAAAAAAAAAA
>VZZY01022233.1:20801-46488 GCA_013400335.1 Eurystomus gularis
TCAACCAACCAACCCACCCACTCTCCACGCTGAGGCTGAAACAAGCAGGTCCCTGCCAACTCCACAGCACGCAGCAAGCAGGGAAGAAGTCCACCCTCCCCGGGCAGGAGCGGAGTTGAGCCCCAAGGATATTTGATGACACTTTGGCGACGATGGGTCCCCCAGCATCTTCCAGAGCCCATTTGAGGGTGAAGGCTCTGAAAGCACAGAGGGAGTTTGAAGCTAAATTCACCTGAGTCTGGATCTCTTGGTCTCTGGGATTTATCTATTTGAATTTTTTTTCTCCAGGGGGTGGCAGGGGGAAACCGAACCAAGAACAAAACGTCGTTTTCTTTTTTAAATCTCCCTCTTTTTTTTTTTTTTTTTTTTTTTTTCCTTTTGGAAGAAGATATATTTTTTTTCCCCTGTGGTTGGAATGGAGGGGTTGGGTCTGTGCCTAAGAAGCAGCAGCCGAACGTCGGTCCTGGGAGAAACCCGAGTGGATGTGGGGTCCCCTGCCAGCTAACTCTCCAGGACCCGCAGCCCCACGGCCGGGGGGGCTGGATGCAGTGAGAGGTAAGTGACAGCTCTGGCGTCTGCCAGAGAGCCGGCGCGACAGCTCCTCAGCTCCTCCAGCTCCGTCTTCATCCCAAGTCAGAGGCAAAAACAGCAGTCTCATAGTGAGTCGATCACTTCCACCTAGTGCAGCCCTAATGGAGAAATAAGACGGGGAAGTTTCGCAGCGGCAGCCTCGCCAGTGAAGTTCCCCCGTGTCCAAAATCCCAGGTTAGCCGGGGGCAGGGGGGGATGTCAGGATTTTGCGAAGCCAATTGAAGCATCACCGTGCCAGTGCCATGGGCCCCCTCTCTCCGTGGCCAACGGGCGAGCGTTTGCCGCTGCTTTTCGGGGAGCGCCGGCGCCTTGCCGGGCTCCCACTTGCTTCTGCTCCTTTTCTCGGCCCAAACTTTTGTACACCGGCTGCTTTTGGAAATGCCCGTGCGGGGTTATGCCCTTCTGCGTGTGCACACATGTGGGTGCACGCATGTGTGCGACCCTCCTGCTTCCCGCCTGCCTGTGCTGGGGTGAGCCCAGGAGCTGGGGATGGGGGGGGCTGTGCTTCGAAGGCAAACTGCAAAGCGCAGGGGGAAGGGGGGGGAAAAAAAAAAAGCAAAAAAAATAAAAAGAAGCAAGCTGACAACGACAACAGCAGCATAATTGCATCACTGTAATAGTATCGGCGCTGAGCGTGAGCCAGGCGAGTAAAATTGTCCAGAAAATGAGCTGTGCTAAAGTGCCTTCAGTGAGCAGCACCTGCACGCCTGCCTTCTCTGGGTGCTTGTGGCTATTTGTATTTTTAGAACCCTCTCTTAATTATAGAGCAAAGAGTGTTAGAGGGAAAATGGTGTGTATTTAGCAGCATTTGGTCCTGGACAGTTTTGCAGCGAATATGAGCACAAAAATCACCAAATAGGGGTTTTTTTCTCCACTCCCCCCACCCCGCAACATGCACTTGTGATTTTGAACCACCTGTTTTGTGGTGCTGTTGGCAAACAAGGGCTGGAATTTTTCTTTCCTGTTCTTAGAAAGCGTGGTGATGGCTTTGCTTGCGTGCGAAAAGGATGGGAAGCGATCCCGTTGCCTTTCCTCGGCCCTCTCTGCACCCCCAAATTGATCCCAGACTCACAGGGGCTGTGAGACCTCCCTGCCCCCAGCCCGGGGGGGTGACACCAGTGGGGACAGGGGACCCGTGTGCCAGTGCTGGGTCTCCTGCAGGCACCGAAGAGACGGAGATGTTTAACAGCTCACTGCAAAAAAACCCCCAAACCCTGCAACAACTCGTTTTGCTTCTATAAAGCTCCTTCCTCTCATCCCCTTCTCCACAAAACTTTCCGGGGCCTTTTGTTCTGAACAGCAGGTGAAATTCCCTTTGTGTGAGCACAAAGCAGTGAAGCTACCAGAAAATAATGAAAACAAGACTAATAAAAAAAATCCTCGTCTGCTCCTTTCAGGCCTGGAATAGCAGCAAGCATTCCCATCCATGCCGGATAAGCTTAATAAAACCCCGGCTTTGCTGGGGAAGGCACCTTAAAGGCCACTTTATTTCTTGCCTCTGATCCACAAAACGCTTTGAAATCCTCTATCACCCCTGCTGTTCTTCACCCCAAAGAGTTGCTTTACCTGTGAAGTCACGGTGGGTTTTTTCTGAGCCCTGAAGTGATCCCAGGGGATATGGTGAGACCCCGGGACCAGCTGGGGTGGGATGCCAGGGTTCCCCCAGCTTGGTGCCGGGATGCTCCGGGCATGGCCGCGGCTCACCATGGGTTCCCCCCTCTCCCTGCCAAGGTGGCTTCGCTGGCTGCATGGTGGGAACTGTTCTGCGCTGCGGATAAACTTCAGAGCAGCTGTCAGGGGAACTGCACAGTGAGCCGAAACCCGGCTTTTTCTTCCTTGATTGGTGTCAGGTTTTAGGGTGTAAACGTGGTTGAGAGACATGGGAACTTCACCCAACCTCTGTGCGGGTAGAAAAGAGGCCGGGTTGGCAGTTTTGAGGATGTTGTCTCTAGAAAGAGCGAGCGCACCGTCACTCAGAGGGACTGCTGGAGGGACGGACCCGTTCCCCCTCTGCCATCGTTGGCGTGTGGCACGCAAAGCGGGCACCTTATGTAAGCAGCGATGGCAGCGCCGTGCCCCAGCCATGCCGCCATCCTGCTCTGCCACTGCCGGGCTCCACGTGGCCTTGGCCACCTCCCTTAGCCCCTGTTCTGGGGGTGCCCTCTGGTTGCATCATCACGGCAGGGGAGCATAATCCCCTGCCCTGGGCAGGGAGGCCAGGAAGGTGAACAACTCCAAGCCCAGGGGCTTGTCTGTGGTTTCTGCAGAATTCATGGGTGTCTCTTTCCCAGCTCTCCCTTTCCTTGCCTCCAGAGTGCTCAGCCCCGAGGAGATGGCACCTGGGCTCAAGTCCCTTTCTAGGCTGTTCTGCACCCCTTGGCTGAGGTCCAGCCCAGTTTGCATTCAATAGCACAGGGCAAGGGCTGGCTCTTGTGAATGAGAAGGGAGAAACCAGCCCGGGTTTCACCCGTTCCTCCTGCTGCTGACTTGCTGCAGGAGCTTGGACTTATTCTCCAAGCATGGGGACACTGGCTGGTGAAGGACCTGTGTCCCTGTTCCCTACCCTGAGCCTGTCCAACCATCCCTGCTGTGGTTCCTCAGGTGCCCCAGTGCCCAACCGTCCAGCTGCCTGCACCCGGCATGCCTGAAATGGAGGAAAGGAGAGAAAAAAATGAGCATTAAGGGGTTCAGAGAACCCCTGTACCCCAGGGATTGGAGCACAGTGGGTGCCTCACCACCCTGGCCCCACTCCAGCTTGGGGTGGGAGGGAGAAAGGTGGGAGTGGGGTGGCAGGAGGCTGGGGAGGTCCTGGTGCTGCTCCCCACAGCTCTGGGTGATGGCGGGCCTGTCACCTCAGTGGGACATGCCCCTCTTTCACTACTCCTGGCTCGTTCCCTTGTTCTAGCTGAGTCCTTCTGTCCCAGATCGATCCTTTGGTCCCAGCTTGACCCTGGTTCCCAGCTCAATCCTGGTTCCCAGCTCACTCCCTCGTTCCCAGCTTGCAGCGAGGCAGGACTGCCGGTGGGCGATGGTTTTTTGCAGAGCTCTTTCAGATTCCCCCGTTGGACTTCTGAAGCATCTGGTATCACTATCTCAGCGTCATTATGAATTAATTAACATTAATTCCCCGTTCTGGTATCTCCTATTGCCGGGAGCCTTAGCCTGGGCTTTCCCCCCCTTCCCACCACCCCCAAACAGAAATGGCCAGCTCCAGACTATGCCTGGCAGAAAGCCAGAGAGAAGCCATGCGGACTGGGGGCCACAGGCTCCCCATCCCTACCCCCATCCCGCACCATGGAAGGGGTTGCTGCCAGGCCCCTGCCAGTCTGTTAACCAGGCTAGAGCTTGGTCCTGGGGGAGCCCCAGTGCTGCCAGCGCTGCCTGCCCACTCGCCGTGCTGCTGGCACAGGGCACAGGCCCTTCACGGGTGGGTGATGCTGGCTGTGCCATCCCTCACCTCTGCTTCCCCGCAGGGCTGTGGGACAGGTGATGCTGGGGCTGTCCCACTGGGAAAGGATCTCCCCTTTAGCTCTGGGAAGCCCTGATCGGGGCTCTCCTGCCTGTGCTGGAGGCACCAGGGATGTTCTCCTCAAAGATGCTGCCCCAGGGGTGCTAATGCCAAGGCTGCTGTTCCCAGGAATGCTGATCCCAAGGAGGTTGACTACAGGGATGCTGTCCCAGGGATGCTGACCCTCTAGAGATGCAGGGATGGGGCTGTAGCCACAGCAGGTGGATGCAGGGAGGGAAAGAGGCCGGGATCCTTCATCCCAGCAGCGTTCATCCTGCTCCGTGAGCCACCTCAAGGGAGGTACAATGCAGGTGTCACAACCTGGCCACCCGGCTCTGTCCCTGTGCTCTTGCTTGCACGGGTGAGCCCTGATAAAGTCGTGGCTGGGGGCTGCAGAAGGACTCAGTGCGATGTGGGCACAGCACCCACCACCTCCCAGCCCCGTCCCACCCCATCGCCTGCCCCACAGCCATGCAACCCTCCTACACATTTAGGTCCCCCCACTATTGCCCCCCTGACATCACCGTGTGCCCCATGGCAGGGCCACAGCAACCTCCAGGGCCACCCCAAGCCCCCCTGCACCCTTTGCAGTGTGGGCTGAGCCAGTGGGTGGGGGGGTCCCTCATGTACTCCATGAGCCCCAGGGCTGAGGCGGGGTGGGGGTGGCAGCCCCCGGGTGGGCTGGGGGATAACCCCAGTGTCCTACATCCCCGGAGCCCAGCTCGGGCTTACGTAACGGCCGTGCTGCAGTCTGCTCTGCTCAGCTGCCAGTGCCACCGGCAGAGCTGCAGCGCGGAGCCCATCTCCCTGGATATTTGCTTTTTGGGGAGAGAAGGGAGGAAGTGGGGCATCTGGGGGGAAGGTGACCCCCAGGGGGTGGCCAGGACTTGGAGGAGGTGGTTGGCAGGGCTGGCTGGGCATGAGGGATAGGGTGTCTGCCCCCAGCCCCATCTGTCTGGTGACCTTGGCAGCTGAAATCCCACCTGGATGGCAGCTCCCTGTGGAAGGAAGGGCTGGGAAAGAGGAGAGCAGAGAGAGCCCTGCCATGGTCCTAAGTGACAGGTCAGGTTAGAGGCCCTGCTGGCACCCCCTGCTAACCACACTGCCATTTCTACCCGCCTCAGAGAGCATAGCCCCACTGTACAGGTGGAGAAACTGAGGCAGGGGGCTGTGACCTCCCATGGGGAGCAGGTACCAGAGTCCCTCTGGATGGGGAGGAGGAGATGGGACATAACCAGCCCCTCAGATACATCCAAGCTAGGGATGCTTTGGTCCAGCCTGAGCTCTGCTCCCAGAGCTGGTGTCATCACTTGGGGCTGGTATGAGGGCACAGGGACCTGCTGGCCCTCAGTGCAGCATCCTCATAGGGACATGCAGCTCTGGAGCCTGCTGCACACACCATGATCCAGTGACATGGGGCGGGGGGGAAGGCATCTTTTTTACAACACCCTTCCTGCCCACAGCTCGAGTCCCTAGGGAGGTGCAGGGTGCCAGAATGGGGAGCTGGGGGGGAGAGACCTCACTGCCAGGTCGTGCCAAGGCCATGGTCTGGTGGGGGGGCCAGTGTGTGACTGTACCTGCTGGCTGCTGAATACTGGGGCACATCTGTGAGCTGCTCTGGTGCCAGCACTCGCTGGGAGCCCAAGGGCTCTGGGTGGGCTCAGGGTGCTGGTAGCAGCACCAGAGTTCAAAGTGGTACTTGCTGGAGGGCCCCCTCCAGCCAAAATGTCACTGCAGCTCCTCTCCAACACAGCTCCATCCTGATGGTCACCTGGTGGGTCTCTGTCCCACCCTGAGTGTTCAGGGTCTCCCAGTGCCACCAGGAGCTGGGCTGCAGCTCTGTGATGCTTCATGGCCAGCGCTGAGGTGACCTCAGTGTGGGCAGGTGCCACCACCCCTGGCTCCCACCCACCCACAGGGTTACCTGACAGGGCAAGGTGGGCATCACTGCAGCGCTGCGGGAACAACCCAGTGTGATCTCGGTGCAAAAAATCTGATGTCCACCCACCAGCGAGAGGTAGGACTCCCCGCAGGGACTGAGCCCCTGAGACCCCCACCCTCCTTCTCTCGCTTTGCCCCTCGCTCCCAGGCTCAGCTGGTGTTACCTCGGTGGGATGAAGCCCAGCCACCCCCTTGCACGCTGCTGAGCCCGCTGCCCTCCCTGGGCACCCCGGCCAGCCCCGGCGCCCGTGGTGCACGGCACAGGGACCCCGCACCCTGAAGCCGGGGGGAACCAAGGACGCCAGTGAGCTCATCCCTGCCCGGGCTGGGAAAATCATTGCATTGTGCTCACTGCAAGAGGCTCAAAGGCCTTTGGTTCCCTTTTAGGACATGGCTGGAAAGGAGCCACTGAAACAAATGCCAGGAAAAATAAGCTTTCTGTAGTGGCTACTTTCTTCGTGGATTTGGAGGGATTCAAATGCAGATCCCTTGCCTTGGAGAGCCCTTTGGGGACCTCCCCGGTGCTTGAGCTGCAGGGATAAACCCCCCTCAGTGCTGGGCAGCCAGCGCTGGCTCAGCCCCTCTTCTGAAATGCCAAATCCATCGCTGCTGGGTGATTCAGATGTTTGGGAAAGGGGGGTAGAGATCATGCTGCCCTTCATCCCCGCAGCAGCGCAGGGGGGCCCTGGCACTTCCAGTCCCCTGGGGAGTGGGACACCAGCACGGTGGGGTCCTGCTTCCCAGCCTTGGATGCTCCAGGGCCGGATCTGGCAGCGTGGCTCTCAGCTGGGCTGAGAACACCCTCCAACTCGTTACACACGGGGGCCAGCTAATCTCCATCTGACAGCGAGTCATCCTTCCTACCGCGCTGAGGGCTGTAATGACAACGTGCTTAAAGGGGCTGATGAATTAAGTGCATCTTATAAATACATCAGATATTAAAATTCCCGTATAATTACAGTGCAATGGATTATGTGTGGTGCTGAAGGGGAAGCAATTCAGAGAAGCAAAGGAATTACAGTTATAGAGGAGAGCCAGCGAAGCGTAATTACACACAGCCCTGCTCTCATGGGGGTGTAAAGCGAGGGGCAGGGTTGGAGCTGCAGCCGGAGCGATGCTGAGCGGCACCGGGGCTCTGCCAGCACCGAGGGCTTGGCTGGGCTGCTGCGAGGGTTCAGGAAAGCAAGTGGGATCTGAAGGGTTTCGTGGTGGGGACAGCAGGAGAGAGCTTTGCTCTGCTGCATCCCTGCTCCTCCTGGGGAGGAAGCACCCCGCTTCCCACGGGCTGGCTCTGGGGGCTTCATCCGTCACTCGCCCCAGCCCGGCTCCCCTGTGCACACCTATGCGCGGGTGTCAGAGCGCCGTCAGCGCTTGAGCAGATCAAAGACGAGAGGATATGATTCCTTTCCCCTTTCCTTTCCCTTTTCCTTTTGTTTTTTTCCTTTCCCCTTTTTATCTTTTTATTTTTCTTTCTTTTTTTTCTTTTTCTTCTTCTTTTCTTTTTCTTCTTCTTTTCTTTTTCTTCTTCTTTTCTTTTTCTTCTTCTTTTCTTTTTCTTCTTCTTTTCTTTTTCTTCTTCTTTTCTTTTTCTTCTTCTTTTCTTTTTCTTCTTCTTTTCTTTTTCTTCTTCTTTTCTTTTTCTTCTTCTTTTCTTTTTCTTCTTCTTTTCTTTTTCTTCTTCTTTTCTTTTTCTTCTTCTTTTCTTTTTCTTCTTCTTTTCTTTTTCTTCTTCTTTTCTTTTTCTTCTTCTTTTCTTTTTCTTCTTCTTTTCTTTTTCTTCTTCTTTTCTTTTTCTTCTTCTTTTCTTTTTCTTCTTCTTTTCTTTTTCTTCTTCTTTTCTTTTTCTTCTTCTTTTCTTTTTCTTCTTCTTTTCTTTTTCTTCTTCTTTTCTTTTTCTTCTTCTTTTCTTTTTCTTCTTCTTTTCTTTTTCTTCTTCTTTTCTTTTTCTTCTTCTTTTCTTTTTCTTCTTCTTTTCTTTTTCTTCTTCTTTTCTTTTTCTTCTTCTTTTCTTTTTCTTCTTCTTTTCTTTTTCTTCTTCTTTTCTTTTTCTTCTTCTTTTCTTTTTCTTCTTCTTTTTCTTTTTCTTTGTCTTTTTCTTTTCCTTTTCCTTTTCCTTTCTCTTTCTTTCTTTTATTTTTCTTTTCCCCTTTCCTGTCACCTTTCGCTTTCCCCTTCCCCCTTTCCCTTTTCCCTTTTCTTGCCTTCCCTTCCCTTCCCCTTTATCTTTCTTTTTCTGTTCTCTCTTATTTTCCTTTTTCTTTTCCTTTTCCTCTTTTTCTTTCAATTTTCCATTTTCCATTTTCCTTTTTCTTTTTTGTTTTCTTTTCCCTTTCCCTTTCCCTTTCCCTTTCCCTTTCCCTTTCCCTTTTCCTTTTAATTTCCTTTTTCCCTTTCCCTTTCCCTCTCAGGATCAGTGTCCCATGGCAGCCGCAGGTGGGCGAGGTCCAGGCAGAGGCTGCCACGTCACCCTGCACCCCGAATGTCACCAAACAGGCGAGCTGGTCACTCACATCCTTGCTCCTCTGTGCTTCCCACCCTGGCCTCAGTGACGCTGGGGGGTCTCCCTGGTGTTTTCAGCTCCCTGACCCCAGAGAGGAGGTGCCACCCGCAAGGGGCCTTGGAGGAAGAACATCCCTGGCACAATTCGGCTGCGGGGCTGCTGGAGCAAAGGCTTTGTTCTAACAAGCTGATGCTGGTTTTCCCATTAATTAATATGGAGCAGTGCCATCATTAGACAATTAAGGAATGTTGTCCTAGGCTCTAATAAGAGTGTGGAGAAAGCGGGACGTGGGATGCCATGTGATGGCACAGAGCAGGGCTGCGTCGAGGCACCAGCACATGGGCACCAGCTGAAACCTTATGAGAACCATTGACCTGTCCCACCACCACCCACAGCGCCGCTGCCTCCTCCTCCTCTTCCTCCCCAAAGAGTCCCACAGGACCATTGTCCCCATTGTGTCCCTGGCCACAGCCTGCCCTCAGAGGGGAGACGGGGGCTGCGTGATGCCTGCCTTCACTTTTGCAATGGTGCTTCCTCGCTAATTAGCAAAATCTGGCAAACCACACTGTTCTCCCAGTCATTAATTATTATTAATTATTTGTTATGCAAATAGAGTGAAGAGCACAGCGCTGTAGGCAACACAAATGAAAACAGCCCAGGCTCCAGGCAGTTTATGTAACGGTGGGTGAGTGGGCATCACAGGAGCCGTGGAGTGTCCATGTGCTGTCCCCTGTGCCTCAGATCTGGGGACATGTCGATGGCATCAATGGCGATGGGCGCTGCAGGGCTGGAGCAGGCTGCAGAGGTGCAAGGATGTGGGATGTAAACGGGAAATCGGTGCTTTTTATGGTCCTGGCAGACGAGGGCAATGGGGGAAACCCAAGGGTGGAGGGGAGTGTGTTGGTAATGGGTGGTTGAGGCGGATGCTGCTGGTGGAGGTAGGAAAGGTGTTTTCTTGGGGGGTTTTTGTCGGTGCTGAGGGGCTCATGTCCCACCCGTTTCTCTGAGGTCTGTCCCCAGGGGCAGTGTCTAGGGAGAAGCTGGGCTGTTTCACCAAACAATGCCATTTCAATAAGTGGACAGTGCCAGGACCCAGCCGTGCATCTCCCCCACCTCACTGCCTGGCCACCAACATCCCCAGGGTGTTATTTCAGTGCTCCCCACCCTCCTTTTCACCTCTTTCCAAGGGTCTCTGCTGCATTCAGGGCTCCCTTCCCCTTGTGTACCACCAAGCTCTCCATCGACCACCCACCCGTCACATCACCACAACACAGAGCAGTAATGCCGGTGGCACTGTGCCGCGGGGGCCTGAGCCCTACCTGAGCAATTGGAAAGGGAACTGAAGAAAAAATGGCAATTAAAGAGAGAAAAGAATGAATAAGGATCCCGCCTCGACCACAATGGCTTTGTTTCAGGAGCGCTGATACCACATGCTCACTAATGTCGTTCTTCAGAGGCCTTGGAGAGTGGTGGGGGTTTGGCGATGCTCAGGAGGGTTTTTTGGTGCGCTGCAGACGCGTGTGTCAGGGCTGGGCTTGGTTCCTGCCCAGCCGGAGGTGTCCCCAGGCTCCTGGCCACTGTCCCCAGCCGGGCTCTGCAGCATGAGGCAGTCATCGTCATCGTAAAGCAATGAGTGGAGATTTGGGGTGAGAAATGTGTGTTCAGAAGGTGATGCCTCCTCTGCTGGGTGCTGCTGTGGAGCTGGCTGCCCACTCCCTCTGCTTAGGACATCATCCTATAGGTGCTATATATTGCACCCTGGATACAACCGGCGCACATATAACAACCCTTTTCAGCCATACCCAAGCACTAGGAGGGTTGTCTGCACATCCCTCCCCCACCCCGGGTGTTATTTGTTTTTTTTTTCAATTATTAGATCCCCCAGTTACCACCCCATAAGCCTCATTCAGAGAAATCCCATATTTCCTCCACTGCGGGACACTTGCCCTTTAAGTTGAACATTTCTTTAGGGGGAATTCAAAGCAGTGATGGGAGATGAGCGGAGCTTTGTACAAGCTGTGCTCAGAGCTGTGTCTGGGCTTCCACAAAACTTCCCTATTACTGCTGTGCCCGATGTCCATGGGGAGCTCGGCCTCTTTTCTTCCTTCCCTGCCACAGGAACCAGCTCTGGCTGCTGCCAGGGTTATCTTCATCCTCCAGCTTGCTGCATGCTCTGCTAGTTCCCCATCCCTCCAAGGGCTGGGGCTTGACCCTGGCCGGGCAGCACGTGGTCCCGCAGAGGAGGATGATGATGTCTTTATTTTCCCCACTGCCAATAATGGGTTTGGAGATAAAATCTGGAGAAATATTGAGGACTGGTGGAAGTTCCTCGCCTGCTTTGTCCACGGCTGCCCGGGCACTGCTTGCAGCCCCATTCTGAGCCCAAGCCCAGGCCGGTGGCTGAGGGGAGGGCTGGAGCCAGATGCTTGTTCCTAATAAAGCTCGGCTCCCGCCGTGAGCCGCACTCATCCTCGCCCGCTCCAGATGATAACGGCGGGGATGCCGCTGCTGGACGGACCTCATGCTCAACGTGAAAAGCGGCTGAAGGTGAAAGGACCAGGCTCCAGCTCTGCAGCTGAGCACTGGCCTCACTTTGATGAGATAAGGATGCTCTAAGGAGCCCCAAAAATCTCTTGCCTGAGAGCTGGTCCCCATGGGGGTCCACGGAGGCTGCGGGGGGTCGGAGGCAGCAGTGCAGGGCCGTGGAGAGCAGCAGGAAGGAAGCGCTTGGTGAGGACACAGCCAGCACTGCGTGCACGTCCTTACATATGTGCTATTTTCAGCTTGACGGGGAGCAGGCCAAGTTCTCCAACAGATTGAGTTTGGAGCTGAAATCCTCCTCTTCTCCTCCCTGCTGCCCAGCACCCACTGCCTGCAGGCACGGGGTGTCCAAGTGCACCCAGGGCACCTCTCTCTGCCCCATCTAGTCTCTATTCCCACTGGGCACACGTTCCCAGCGCTGCTGCTGCCCAAGCCCCCTTCATAGCAAGGCTGGAGGATCTGACCCTGCTCAGGGGGACAGTGACTCCAGTTTCTCCCCTTCCCACCTCGGGCCAGTCCAGAGATGGGCACCAGCATCCTCCCAAACTGGTCCCCACTCTGTCATAGACCTGCAGCATCACCTGCCTTGGGCTTTGCACACTTCTGCATGCTCTCACCTGCTCTCTCCTTGCTTTTTTTTCTGAGCAGAAAGCATCCCTCCTTCCTCTTATCCCCAAATCCACCCTTCTGCCACCTCTCCTCTCCCCCATCACCACGACCCCTCCAGAAGTGCAGCTGCTTTTGCAGCCATGTCCTCACCCTGCTTAAAATGCAGGGAAGAAATCCATGTGCAACTTACTGTCTCGGCACCCTGTAATCATTCTGTCAGCCAAAAAGCACTTTTGTCAAACCCCCACAGGCAAACCGGGAGGGGCTGGATTGGGGAGAGGCACCTGACACCGCTCTGTGCTTCTCTTCCCCTCTTTATTCCTGCTCACTTTGGCTTTACGGGTGGGATGAGCATTGGGTTTGTCTCTCTTTCCCTCTCCGGGTGCTTCGATGACTGTCCGGAGCGTGTGAAAGGAATAAGGAAAACGTTGCGGGAGAGCAGTGATGCTGGAGAAAATGCATCGCCAGCGGCTGGGTTTGCTCGACAAAGTGCAATTACGCAACGGGAGGAGAAAGTGGTTTGTCTGGAGAGGGGCTTCCAGCAGGGACTAATGGAGCCCCAGGCTCAGTCACCTGGAATGGCCCGGGACCAGCCCCAGCCCCTTTTTGGGTGCTGGGGGGCATTAAATGGCTCCTTCTGTCTCATGCATGAGCTGCTCTGGGGGGTCTTTACAGCAGGAGGTTAATGTCATCGGCTTTCTCTGTCCTTATAGCAATCAAACTGGGCGGCAGCAGCTGTCCTGCCCAAACCTGGGAGTGGTCCCTTTCTGCAGGGCCAGGTTCTTGAACGAGGTGTGGTTGCCTTTGATGTTGGCTTTAGGTAGGGAGGTCCCTTTCTTAGCCCCTTCAGCATCCCTGAGGACTGTCACTGCACTGGGTGACACTCATCCTCACCCTCCAGGAAAAAGCTCAAGAGTACCTCTTGGAGTAGACAATTTGGAGGAGGAGGAGACAGACTCAGCTTTACCCCAGCGTGGGGTTCCCAGGGACAGGCTCTTCCTCCAGCCATGGACACCTCTGATTTGGGCACCCCTGCACCGCAAGCCGGGAGCATTGGCTCTCCTCTCCCTGCCGGGTTTTTTTTGGCTGGCACTTGCCCGAGCATCGGGGCAAGCTGCCTTTGCCAGCCTGCGTCATGCAAGCACCACGGGGAGTTTGCACAGAGCCCAGCCGTTCTCCCTAACCTTTCTGCTAATGAGGAAGCAAATTCCTGGGATGGCTGCAGCACTGGAAGGTCAGAGCTGTCGCAACCCGATGGCCCTGTGGGTCTGCCCGTGGTCCCGTCTTCCTTATGTCTTTCCCGTGTTCTTAGTGATGTTTTGGGGTGCAAAGAGGGGCTGGGAATGAGGTGGAAATGCTGTGTCCAGGCTGGCACCGTTGGGTGGAAAAATGATGAGCCATAAAGCAAAGTGCTCATCGAGCCTTGCCTAACGAACAGACGGCTGTAAACTCGGCACAAAGTATTTGCAGGTCTCGGAGAAAAGCACTCCAAAACTCACTTGCAAATGCTGCTCGTCTAATTAGGGTATCGGGAAAGACTCATCCATCCTTACGTGTCCGGTGTGTCCTCATCTACGCACGTGAAATACGGGCCATCAAACACTCGCAGCCGCCGACACAGCAAGGCGCTCCCGGCCGGAGACAGGTCTTTAAATCATCCCCGAGCGCTGGGAAAATTGCAGACAGCTCGAGAGCGGAAAATGAAAAGGCAAAACGTTCTTCCTGGAGCTTTTGCCCTGAATTATTTGCTCAGCTTTAATAATAAGTTACGCACAAGCAAAACTGAAGCAGCTCTGATGATTTCCTGGGGAAAACTAGTCCTGTGGATGCTCCGGAGTGGTCCCTGGTACCCAGCTCCTCCAGCAGCCTTTGGGGACAGGGACCGATGTGCTCCGGGAAGAAGGGCTGGGAAAAGTGACGAAAAACAAACCCCTTTTAACGTGTTTCAGTGCATTATCCAGCTGTGGGAGCTGGGATTGGAGCTTTTCATTCACTTTTCTGGAGGCGGAAGGGAAAGCAGCGGTGGGGATGATCTCCTCTCCACTGGTCCCGTTGCTTCTGGGCTGTTTTCCTTGCCTTATTCTAGGCTAGTTTGACTAAATCTAGCTTGTTTCAGATGAATCACTTCAGCACTGCTGGTTGTGACCTGCTGGCCACGGTGCTTGCTGAGCCTCTGCGATTCCCCTTTTATTGGTAAAAATGTGAAGTTGCTTTTTCGGCTTTTTTCACCGGGATCGCGGATTGCAAATAACGCTCGCCTTAAACACCAGCAATTTCACAGCTTGCTGGCACTTTTGGGTACAGGATCGCCGCGTGTTCAGTGCTGGTGACACCAGGAGCCAGGCCAGTGCTGCGTTGGCGTGGTCCAACGGGCACTTTATTTAACTCTCCTTAACTTAACTCTCCCCTTTCTCATCTTTACATTTGATAACGAAGCAGGGTGGATGAGGTCTTGCCACGAACTACACGTTGCATTCCACGTACCCTGCCCAGGGTGCTGGGTCAGTTCGATGGGCTGCTCAAAGAAAGGTGATGGCCGGGCTGGATCCCTTTCACTCGATCTGCGATGGAGCTCATTTTATCCGATTCTACGGAGTCACACGGAGCATGAGGAGCTGTTTGCTCTGAGTACCCGTAGCCAAACCCATTTCCTTGGATTTATTGGTTTCTCTTTGCTGCTTTTTGTCCTGTTTCCTTTCCATGGGGTTATTTATAGCTGGGCCAACTCTGCTCCCTGTCTTCCTCTCCTTCTTACCTCCCAAGGTGCTGTCTTGAGCAGGCAGGTAGCTTATTCCCAGCGAAGGATGCTGTCAGGGCTTTGCCCAAGGGCACAGGTAAAAAAACTTCCTGCAGGAACAATTTGCTGCAGAAATTATGCTGAACTAGACAAATTGGGTGGTTTCAGGGCAGCAGCTGGAAGTGCACGGAGACGATCTCCCCAGCTTGCTTCCAGCTCAATCCTGCAACCCATAAATGTTTTGCAAAGAAAATAAAAATCACTCTCTAGACTGGACTGGGATCTGATTTTGGCACTTCTGGCAATAGCAAAGTATATTTTTTTCCCCAAGCTTCATCCTTGTGTGATTCTCGTAAGAGCCCTGAGGAGTTTGCCGTTCAAATGGAGAGTCTGGACATGGGGTGCAGGAAAGTGGGGAGGTCTCCAGGAGCCTGGAGAGCAGCTTCACATCTGCCTGGCTGCTGGCAGAACCCAGCAACCTTTCCCCCAAATAGAAAACGTGCTTTTAGAGTAAAAAATTAATTAAAAAAATAAAAACACAACAAAACAAGTCAGTAGCTGCAATGCCATCTGTGTCTACAGCATTGCACAGTGGGGACAAGCTACCCGAGCAAGCTGCCGTGCACAGACTCCCCCTGAGCACCTATGATGAGTAGCTGGAAGAGGTAGTAGGAGCCTTCCTCCTTCCTTCCTCCTCCTTGGAGAGGAATGGCCCGTTTCTCTCGGGAGCAACATATCTCCTTGGCATCTCTCTCTTTGGAAGCTTTGATTTCTTTTCCAACTGTGGCTCTCCAGCCTCAGCAGCATGTCTTGGATATTTTTTCTCCCCACAGTCCCCCTCCTGTTGATCCCAGGGGGAAGGCTGGTTGGAAATTTCTCCGGCAGCCCTGGCCGGAGGGGATGGAGGGCTGCGGGCAGTGGGCTTCAAGGAAAACAAATGATTCCTCGATAGGGCTTCAAAAAGTGATGGGCTAATAGGTTTGGAGTCTCAGGGGGGCAATTTCCCTGGCAGCATCCAAGTTGTGTCACTTCTCTGCTTGGCTCTGTGACGGCAGTGTTGATTTGAATTCTTCCAACTTAAGACTGATTTAAACGATGGTGAAGTTGGGGGGTGGCGTGTGGGAGTAGAGCACTGAGCGCTATTCTTTTTTGGTTGTCATATGCCTCCATAAAGACTTCTGCCTTGGGGATTTGCATAGATCCGTGGTCCAGATTGCGCTACAAAACCCACTGGTGGTCTCCAAAGCTATGGCAACGGCTCCCGAATCAGACAAAGCTGGGAAGTTTAGGTGTGTTTGCAAGTCTTCACGCCATGGCCATTTCTTTTTGGTTTGGGGGCTGCAGTCAGGGCTTGAAGGGCAGCTGGGAACCCCCTCTCAACTTCTGACCCACAGCATTCCTCCTTCTCTGCAGCTTCATCCCCTGGGGAGATGCCCAGATGTTTCTATTCTATTCTATTCTATTCTATTCTATTCTGTTCTATTCTACTCTATTCCGTTCCATTCGATTCCATTCCGTTCCATCCCATTCCCCGCCAGTGTGCGCTGCTTTGCCGAGAGCTCTCAGCCTTGTGCTTGAGACCACTTAAATTTGATGGAGAGGTGGTGAGGTCAGGGAAAAAACTCCATTCTTGATGCTTTTGTGAAAAATAGGTGTTTGGGTGATGACCTCATGCGGAGGGAAGCTGCAGAACGAGCCAGTCTCCTACCAGTGAAACCGGAGGAGGCAAAGGAGGGGGATTGTGCGAATGTCCCCGCCACAGGGAAAGCTTAATTCGGCGGTTGTAATCACTGAGGACACGCACATCTGTAGGAAAGCAGACTCCCTTCCTTGCACTGCTCCCAGAAGGGCTTGTTTGTTTAATTTTATCTTGCAGAGAAAATTATAAAAAGAAAAAAAAAAACCACCACCGAGTGGTTTTGCTCAGCTGCAGCACAAAACCACCCCAGCAGAGCCCGGAGAGTGCCGGGGATGGAAACCCTCGCGTGAGCCCAGGTATTTCCATCGAGGAGAGGGGCAGTGAAGGGGAGAGGTGGCCCCAGTGTTCTGCTGGGACCCCGCTGCCCACCCATGCAGGGCCAGGCAGGACGGAGCCGGCTGTAGGAATCACTGGAGCTGGAGAAATCCAGGCATTGTACTCACCACTCTGCTCTCTGGCACCGGGGAACGAGTGGATGTCCTACACCCGCCTTCCACCCCATGCTGCTTAAAACCCCATTGCCTGGAGCAGCTGTATCCGTAAAAGAGGGAGATATTTGCCCTTTAGGAGGCTGGGGGTCTCGCCAGGGACCCCACCACAGCAGCTCAGCCTGCCCAGGTGCCAGCAATGCACTTTTGGATTGAGCAGAGTGGGAGCAGTTGCATTTTGGGGCAAAAAGTTGAGATCTTTAGGATGGTTGGTGCTTTGTGAGCTGCCATCTAAACCCTGCCACGGTCACGGCTGGTGCGACTGGGTAATGTGGATGCGCTTGTGCTCTGGCTTCAGCTCGTTTTCTTCGCTGTCATTAGTTTAAATTTCCGAGGGAGTCTGGGCTTGGCATCAGACACTGACATCCTTTAATTTAGCAAATGTAAAAATGGGACCTTTTCCAACTGGAGCGATTAGAAACGTCCCAGTCCATTCCCCAGCCATGGTGTTGGGTGCGGGCCGGGCCATCACCCCATGTTGTCAGCCGCCCCTCTCTCCCCCACCGCTGTGGCTGTGGCTGAGACCTCCCACACTCGTCACATGGGTACGACAGCCCATCATCACCATCCCTGCATCCCTGCCTGTTGCTCAGCACTGCCAGGACCTGCCAATGGTCCCGGCTGGCAAAGAGGAACTGGAGGGGGCTGGATGCAGAAGAGGAGCTTGGCGGGTGGAGGGATGGGGCCATGCCCCCTGTGACAACCCCGCAGCACCCACTGAAATCCCATCCCCAGCAGTAACACCACTTTGCCCTGACAAAGGCCTTCTCCACCTGTGGGTTTGCGTATAATGGCGTGTGTTCACCCCTAAGCTGCTTTATGAGGGTTAAGAGGCTAATGGGCTTATTACCAGCAATTATTTCCACAGCCCTGCAGGTGTCCCTGGAAATGGCAGGACCCTGAGCCACCCAGGAGCATCCCGCTGCCATCGCTGCCAGCCAGCCTGGGGTGCCACAAGGTTGTCGGTGCTCAGCTGGCTGCCTGAGTCAAATCAGTGGCTGTTTTCAGGGTGTTTTTACACCCTAGTACAACAATCCAATGTGGTTTTGGTAGGGGAGTGTACGTGTGGGGTGGCATCCCTAGGGATACCTTCCTCCCCCACCCCTGCCCTGGTCCCTCTGGCTCAGCCTCCAGAGCAGCTCTGCAGCATCCCTGGGCGGTCGCCTGGAGACGGCCTCAGCAGGTTGCCACAGCGACAGAGCCTTCGCTCAGCATCCCTCCAACTCCACTGCCTTGGCCGAAGTTAGGCGAGAGAAAAATATCCCGGGGAGACAACACTGCCAAGCCTTCCCTGGGCGGCAGGCGCGGGGCTGGGGAAACTGAGGCATGGCTGGTGGAGGCAGCTGTGCGGTGATGGAGGAGGCTTTGGAAGCTGCCTGTGGTTGTAACAGGGCAAAAAGTGGTGGAAATGGGGCTGGTGAAGGGCAGGGGGTACCACAGTGGCTCAGGGCGGGGTCAGCACTTTGTGGGGGCAGGTGTGCAGCATCTCCACACCTATCTTCCCAGCAGCAGCAGTTGATAGTCACCATGGTAATGTCAGCCGTGCTCGGGTTGTCATCTGCTTTGACATCCAGCGCATGCCAGGATGGGCTGGAGGGGTGTGTGCACACCCCGGGGGTCATCAGCCACCCAGAGCCCAGCCAAAAACCTGGGGTCCCCAACACAGGGTAGAGGGGACCAGCTGCGAGGCCACCAGAGCCCCTCAGGGATGGGGTGGTGGCACAGGTCAGTGCTTGGCTCTGGGGACCTGCTGTGGTGAGGGAGAGAAGGGTGAAGCCCTTCGGGGTGACACAGGCTGCCGTGCCCTCGCCACCATGGAGGGCTCCCCCCCCTCGCCCCAAGTCTATAATTACAGACGATGTCTGTGGAGAGGTTACGTAACTTCGGCGTTTGGAAAATTCTTTCTGCTCCCTTATCGGCTTTATAAATACCTCGAACTCTGGCCAGGCCAGGCTGGGGGGAAGGCAATGACATGGGCTGCAGCCAGTCCTCACGATCGAGCCCATCCAGCGGCCGTGCCTCAGTTTCCCCAGCTCCATGGACAAAAGCATCGCTGCTGCCCTGCTAAGGGGAGGGCTCCTTGCTGCTGGTGTGAGCACTGGTGGGACTAGCAAGTGTTTTAGCTCCAACAGAAAAGGATGATTATTCTTACTCCCCTGGGAAAGACTTGAAGGTGCTTTTTGAATCATGGCCACCAAGAAATGGCAAGTTCAAAGAACCAACGTCCTGCCTGTGGCCACCGAATGCCTTGCCCTAATCTGGTGTCACATCTCCCAGGTCTGAATTTGCTGCATCCTTCTGGCTGGTCCTTCACGTCCTAAAAATCCCTGAGTTGGGGCCATGTGGTACCAAAGCCACTGTGTTTTCTAGCCAGGGTGCCGGTGGTGGGTGCTCACCCCATTCCCAATACTCCACACAGCACTGTCACAGCCCTCCTGAGCCCCCCCACCATCGGCACAGCTGAGCCAGGGGACAGTGGGATGCTGGCGAGTCCTGAGCATCACTGGTGACCACTGCAGGAGGTTCAGGGCTGGGGTGGGCGTTGGAGCAGGTCCCCCCTGCTCACGTGCACTTGCATTTACGCCACTTGCAAAGTTCTCTCCCCCCAGGGATGTTGGAGGGCGGCCGGGGCCGTGTCAATAGGAGCGTGCCCGGCGCACACAGCCAAGGGCGGCCAGGGCAATGTTGTGTAACCATCCGTGTAGCTCTTCACTGGGGGCACGTCACCATGTCCTGCTCTCCCAATGCCACCAGACCTGGCAGAGTACTTTGATCCATGCCCGTTTGTTGCCACCCAATCATGCTGGGATGCTGCAAGTCTGGCTTTACACCTCCAAGGGATGCCAGCGATTAGATAGGCTGTTGTGGCTGGCAGCAGAGTGCCACTGCCTTTGCCCTCCGAAATCTTCCCTGGACAGCATTTTGGTTTTACTTGCTGGAGAAACAATGCCCTACTTCTTATCAACCCATGTGCTGGGCACAGCAGTGCCCAGGCTCGTCAACGCCGAGCTTTGCACTCACCTTGTATATTGTAGGGTTGCCCAGGAACACACATAGGGGGTGTTTTTTAGGGCTGGCTAGAAAGAAAAAGCGATTTCTGGCTCTTACTTTATTGCTGTTGGGATCCTGCAGCACGTGCCTGAGCAAGCCGCCCGTCAGTGACCGGGGCTGTGCAGAGGAGGGAACACAACCGGGTGTGCCATGAACCTCACCAGGTTAAAAACAACCTTTTAAACGCCCAAGTCTGCAGCTGCCAAGCCCCTTAACACAGCGATGCCAACAGCACCCGAGGCTGGGGCACAGAAATAATGGGAAGGGAGTTATTTTAGGGGCTTCTACTTCTGCCCGGTGGGTGCCTTTGTGGCCACCCTTGTTTCAACAGGGCTTCCCAAACGAGGAGGGTGCCCTGGGCGATGGCGGATGCCGGCATCAGGCAGCGATTTGACTTCTTGCTGCCACGGCCACGCTGAGGAGGCACCCGGGGCTGGTACCCGTGGGCAGGGAGTGAGGGGGGATTAGTTGAGCCGCTGATCCCTGATGGCGAGAGGGGACGGGGAGCAGCGAGCCCCCCCGGCGTTACGCAATGCCTGTGCTAAATCTTCACCACAGCAGATAAAGACGGTCCCCAAAATCCCCTGCCCTGCCTTTGCCGCCCTTGCAGCTACTTGGGTTTGGGATCATGTCTGTAATCTGGGGGTGTCCAGCACCCCCAGTGACGTTGGGGCAGGGTGGAAAGGGAAGAAACCTGGGGCCAGAAAGCCAGTATCCTCTGGGAAGGAGATGTCCTCCAACCAGGCTCAGCTTGAGGAACAAGAGTGCTAAAGGGAGGCCTTAGAGGATTTAAAAGATACTGAAACTCTTGAATTTGTGTGTGCAGAGCCATGAGCTGGAGGAAAACTAGTAGCAGCAAAGCAGTGCAAAGAACTCTTTCGTCTTGAAGATGCTCGGCAGCATCATATGTGTGCCAGGGGCATTTGTCATGTCCAGCAGAAAAGGAAGGAGATTTTTCTTCCTCCCCTGGGAAAGGCTTGAGGATGAGTTTTAGATCATGGCCATTGTTAAATGGCAAATTAAACTGGGATCATGCCTTGGCCCACCAGCTGCTTCGCTCCTGTCTAGTATCTGATCCTCCAGGTTTGAATTTGTTGCACCCTTTCCAACCTGTCCTTCAAAATTTCTGAAATCTCCTTCGAGCTGCTTCTCCTCCAGTCTCCTGCGACCACTAAGGCATCTTGGGCTTCCTACACTGCCATGACCCCACTTTTGCTCCCTATCCCTTAGAAATACCACTGAAGGTGGATGTTCCCCCTTGCTGGCGGTGCCTCCCCACGGCCACAGCCGAGATGCCAGCTCCTGTACATGTAGGGAAGAAGAGAGGCTGTAATCTGAGCTCAGGAGCAATTAGCCAGGACCGTGTTGTGCTGCCCAGCAAAGTCCCCGCTCGCTCGGCCGCCGGCATTGGGCTCAGCTTCTGCGGTTCTCCCTGTGATCGTAGGGTAAGTAGGGCCAGGAGGGTGGCTCTGCCCAAGCATGGCATCTCCTTCCTCCCTATCTCCTTCCTCCTGGGGTTAAAAGTCAAGGTGAGGACTCTGCCAACACCTTAACCCATGGTGATGCCGAAGGGTGCTGAAAAAGCAGCTACTTCGGGGTTGGAAATGGCAATTTTACCCTTGGTCGAGGAGCCAGGAAAACTCCACAGGATAGTGGGACATGGGTTGTATTTTTCACCGAGAGTTGAGCAATTGGATGGAGCAGGAATAACTGTGGGTTTCAAGTCAAAAAAAGAGTGGAGGATGCTGAGCAGCGGTTGATGGTTGGTTAACATCCCATCTCCTCTTGCTGGAAGGGAATTGTGCATCCCAGGCTGGCTCTCAGGCTCATCCTGCTCCTCTCCATGCTGATTCCCAGCCAAAATGCCACTCGAAATCACTCTCCCCTCGGCTCCCAGCTTCATCGGCTCTGGCTGGGAGCCCCATCGCTTCCAACCTGCCGCACGTCTCGCCTTCAGGATAAACATTTCCCCGGGCGCGGGCTCTGCCCACACACGCGATTTCCCTCAAGCAGGAGACACGGGCTCCTTGACGGGGAGGGGTGCAGAGCTCCGTGGGAAAACCTGCCTTGGGAGTAATGGGATTTGGGAGAGGGGCGTTGGTGGGAGCTGGGCAAGCTGGGGCCGGATGATCCATTATCTTCTGCCTCTATCCCTAAGGCGTAGGCAGCAATCGCTCTGTGAGAAGGCTCTTAAAATGATCCATCCACCTCAACAGGGACAGGGTTGCTGCGTTCCCCCTGAGCCTCTGGGCGCGTGCTGGACGGGAGTCCACCATTCCCAATGGGAACCTGCACCCCTGAAGGCCCCAGCAATGGCACAGCCAGGACGCAGGGCAGGCAGGAGCGTTGCCGGCTGATTTCAGCTCTGCCATCATCTGCCTGCAGCCCCATTGCTGGCATTTGTCTCTGGGACGGTTTGGGGCTGGGGCTGGAGCCCAGCACATGTCTAGATTTGGGAGTGTGAGGTAAAGAGCAGGGCCATGTGATGGAGGAGAATGCATGAGGCAGGTTCAGGGACATCTCAAGGTCACCCATCCCAAAACACACCCTGGACCACGCAGTCCAAGGTTGGGATCTTTTGGTGGGGAACGGAACTTGCACAACCCACCAGCACACCCAGGCACAGCCAGGCCAGGTGATATTTCAGTTAAAAGCCCCAGATACTCCACAGCCATGAGTCCCACCTAAGGGGGGGTCATCTTCACCCTCCAAACACCCTCCTGACCCCCACAGCCAGGTCCCTTCCTCCACCCAGCACCAGACATCATCATCAGTGCCCCAGCTCCACGAGGCTCCTGGGACACCTCTGGTCACCATGGCAGGACGTGGGGAGAGTGGACAGAACATTGCCGCCACAAAGCCTTAATTTCCAGGGCCGCAGGGCTGCCGGGAGCAGATCTCTGACGTACTGTGGGACAAATCCTGCAGGGCGTGGGGTCCGGTGCATCAGCAGGCTGTGAAACTTCCCCTCCCCCTCACTAAATCCCTTCCCCGGCGCAGGACAGTAGGTTACGGGACTCAACCAGAGGTTGGATTTAAGGAGATTACAATTTCTCCCCCAGGATAATCTAGAAATTCAATTAAAACTCTCTGTCTCTCGCCCGGGCTGCAGCAGGGCCACAGGGCACCCTGTGCCCGCAGCCATGGCTGGGGAGTGCTGGGGAGACCCCCCCGGGCGCACGCCAGGTAAGGGCTGACCCCCTCCTCCCAGACCCCCCTGCCTGGGGGGGGTGGCTGTGGTTCTGCCCCTTCTCAGGGCGATTTACTGGGGTATTAACACCCGTCCTCTGAGCTGGGGCAGCTGGGACTGGTGGTGGGGGGGGCTGCAGGGAAGGGGCTGCACGTACCCTCAGGTTTGGATGAGGGTGTCGCAGGGATAGGGTGGTCTGGCTGCATCTCCTGGGGTTTTGGGGAATCCTTCTGCAGCCCCCAGTGGAGAATGACCCCGCCAAGGCCTTCAACCCCCCCTTGACCTCATCCTTACCCCCAGCCTTGTCCTGCTGTCTGGCCGTATGGATGCGAGCGGATAGACAAACAGCCAGAGTGACATGGGATTGCAGGACCTGATGGAGGGACAGGGCTTGGCTGTGGGTTGTGTGGACTGTGGGTGCTGTGCTGCAGCTGGGCAGGGGGGACATCACCCCAAAGCCGCGGGGGGACAGCAGGGATAGACGTACAGCTCTGGGGTCCTGGCTGTGTGGAGGGCTGGGTGCTGGGGCTGGATCAGGCATGGAGGCAGCCGGACAGGGATGCTCTGTCCCTCCATCATGCCGTGGAGCCAGGGACCAACCGTGTGCTCAGTGCAGCTTCCAAAGGGCTCTTTCCCAGGATCTCTGCTGAGCCAGGGCACATTTAGGAGGACTTTTAGGGTGCTTAAGCACAAGCCCTTCACCCCACATAGGCCACCCGGTCCCCACAGTGCCAAGAGCTGCACGTGGCCCTTTTTCTCCTCCCATGCCCGCAGTGGCATCCGCACGTGGCTCAGGGGGATGAGGATGAGCCAGCACCTTTCCAGGCATCCCGTCACCTCCGCTCCCCCGACCAAGGGCTTTCCTTGTTCCCCGTGCTTCAGTTTCCCTCCTGCGTGCACTGTCAAGGCTTGCAGACAGCGATGTCTCTGCTGCTCACTGGCACTAGGGAGGTTTAGGGGGGTCCAAGGGAGGGGTGCATGCCCGCGGCGGTTTTCTACCTGTGTCTCTGCCAAAATGGAGCATTTTTTTTCTCATTAGGAGTGAGTTGTGATGGGAACCTCACACCAGCCCTCCCTGGCCATGGAGGGGAAGCAGGGGGTCATTTATCTCCTGGATTCCTTAGGGCTTGGCTATGTTGACCCTTAATTTATTGGAAGTGCCCAAAGACGAAGCATCGGAGGAGGGAGTTATTCAGGCAGCAGCTGCTGACATTGCTGTCCCGCTGCTGGGGCATGAAGGGCATTGCTGCAGGAGATAGCAGCGTTATCTCCTGGCACAGGGCAGGCAGCAGCACCGAGCGTGACCTCCTCTCACCACCCCTCCTGCATGGTCACCTCTCTTGCCCCCACGGCCAAGGGATCTGCATCCCCCAGATCAGCTCCTCTGAGTCCCCACCTGGGTCAATCCCACCTGAACACAGCCCAGTTCCCTGCACAATTCCACGAGCCAGGAGAAAAATCGATGCTGGGAGGATGCAGGAAATTCATCCCCTCCAGAGGTACAGGGAAAGGTGTGATGATAAATAGCATCAACATATTCAGCAGGCTCTAACTAATGACCTCCCCAGTGCTCAACATATTTTCCTGGCGTGCTGGCTGTTCAGAATATTGTTGTAACATTTAACTCTGTTTTTTTAAAAAAAAATAATTAAACCTAGCTGGGCAGTTGGCAGATTGCTGGAGACACTTGGGTCCTCTGCGGGAAACCGCTCCACGGTGGGAGCTCGGTTGCTGCAGTTTAGTGGCAGGAGTCATTGCCTCTAATGTCAGCTCATTAGGCAGGGTAGTTCATGGCATCGCTGCCTTCGGAGCCCATGGGGAGCTGGGGGCTGTTCCTTCCCACTATTAATAGTATGGGCCTGGTTTTTTTCCTACGTGTTAACACTATTAGTGCTGCACAAGACGCGTGGTACAAGCAGAAGGGGATGGTCCCGCTCCCACTTGACGCCCAGCATGGGTTTGTCCAACCCAAGCTGGGGCTGGTGACAGGATCAAGGGGCAGCAGTTATTAGGGGAAGTTTTGAGTTTGTTCCCATGGGGTAAAATTGTGATGGGCAAGAGCGTGAAACTCCTGGGAAGGAGGCAGGGAGGGGGATGTAACCTCCTGCAACACCTCCACAGCAGCCTGAGGACATTCTGGTGGTGGGGAGATGCCAGATGATGCTGGAGGTGATGCTAGAGATGCCAGGTGATGCTGGAGGAGGGCGCTTGTGACCCAAGGAAATGCAGGGTGACCATGGGGACACGGTCCCCAGCTGGTGCTTGCAGCAGAGCCCATCCAGCCACAGGTTTCCACACATTCGCACGAGCCCTCTCCCAGCCCGAGCCTCCCGCAGCAGCAGCAGTGTGGGGTTCCAGCCTTCAAATTAAAACCAAACCAGAAATTCAGCTTTCAGCAAACTCGAGAAAGCGTATTTCCAAACAAAACTGTGCTAAATAAAGTATGAGCCGCAGGCGGCCGCCTGCTCCGACAGATCCACTTTGCTCGCCTTTATTTAGCTGCCGTCTCCCTGCGCTGCCGCTGCCGGCCCGGGGACGGGGGGAAGTTGGCTCCCCAAGAGCTTTGGTGCTTCAGGGAGGACTCTGGCCCATGGCCTTGGTGGATGTGGGGTCCCATGTGGATCATGGGCTGTCTCACTAGAGCTTCCCCATCCCTGAAGCAGTGTCAGCCCCTTGGGTCTGTCCTGGCATCCCCCTGCAGCACCCCATGTCTGGGGTGGGGGGTGCTCGGACTGGGTGACATGGGGAGAGCGGGAGAAAAGGGAAGGGAGGGAGGGAGGGAGGGAGAGAGGGAAGGAAGGAAGGAAGGAAGGAAGGAAGGAAGGAAGGAAG
>VZZY01022233.1:46873-115649 GCA_013400335.1 Eurystomus gularis
AAGAGAGAAAGGAAGAACCAGAGAAAGCAGAAAAGGAGGGAAGGGAGGAGGGAAGGGGGAGCCAGGGAAGGCGGAGGGGAGCGGTGCTGGTGGCTGGGGAGCCCGAGGGTCCCCGGGAGCATCACCCGGCGAGGGCAGCGCTGCTGCCTCCACAGTCACCCGGGCACGTCTCCCCTCCCAGCACGGTTAATCCAGACCCCAGCTAATCCTCTCGCAGGTCACTGGGAGCTCATTGCATTTTGTTCACTTCTCAAATGCATCTAGAATTAATTAAAAAAAAACCCAAAAACGCAACAGTAAACTCATCCTGTGTAAAACGCATTCACCATATTCCCCTGGGCGCAGTGGTGGGGTGAGCTGGAGGGGTGATGGAGGAGCAGCCTTTTTTGTCTCCAAATACTCAAGTTTCATTAAAAAAAGAGGTGAGAAAGCCTTAATGAATGTGGCTGGTGTGGTCAGGAGGAACACTTGGGATGGGCGACCAGGCTGGGGTTTGGCAGGGTGAGCCTGCAGCCATCCTGACATGTCAGCTCTGCCGCTTCGGTCCCGTTTGACTTCCAGTGACTATGAGGTTGTAAATATTCACCATTAATATTAACTTTTCGTGTCTATTTTACTCTTCCCCATGGCAGTACAAAGGGAGAGGGTCTTGTGCTGACTGCCCCAGCCAGGTGTGAGGAAACTTTGGGTCTGTGGACACACTACCGAATAAACGTGGTGCTTGAAAAATCAGTTTGGGGGATAAAAAATGGTTTTGCCTGGATTGCAGCAGGTGGAAATACATTATTTGGCGTCCAGGATGGTGGCATGTGTGGGTCTGTGTCCGGCACCTGGGCGGTCTGGGCAGGTTGTTAGTGCTCCTGCTTGTGGTGCTGGGCTTCTGCAGGGACCCCTCAAGTCCCAGGCTGGGTTTGGGGAGAATTCCAGTGACAGGCAACCCAGGGTATCGTTGCTAGCTGTGCTGCTGCAGCCCCAGGCAGGCTGAGCTGGCCCTGGCCCCTGTGTAATGGAAAGGGTGCGTTTGTCCCAGCGTGTCCCCAGGCACTTGAGCCAATTGCAGGAATCGACGGCATCGATCAGGCCAGCGGATCCGACACAGCACGTACAGCCCGGCGGGCTCGCCCGCGTCCCTGGGCATGAGCTGGGCACCTCTGTGTTGCAGGGACGGGGCGTCGCGGGGGGCTCAGCACCTGCTCCCCCACCGGATTGCTGCCCCATGCAGGTCTCACTGCCAGCAAGGCGGTTTCATCCCCAGTGATGGGGTGGTTTGGGGAGAGCTCCTGCAGTGCCAGCTCTTTGGGGTGCTTGGGATGTGCCATGTGGCTTCTCCACAGGCCTGTCCACTGCCTGATGCAGCCTCACGTGCCATCACAGAGGCACTGGGGAGCCCACCTGACTTGGGCCACCTTGCCCATGTTCTGTGATGCTCCCACCTCTCTCCCAGGCAAAGCTGAGTGTAGGTCCCTGAGCCCTCCAGAAGGGATCAAAACAGCTCCTCACTCCCAAGTAGCAGTTGTCCCTTCAGAGGATTTGGCCAGCAAAACCCATCTGTGACCGTAGATGGCTCCATGTCCCAATGGATGCATTGGGAACATTGCTCCTCGGGACATCTGCCCTAAGCGAGTGCCTTCCCTGGGCCTTCTCCAACCGGCTGCATGTTGGCCGTGTCCTCTCCCATTCCCAAGCTGGAGGATGGAGGTTAAATCCACATCTGCCTGTGGTTTCCCTCAACCCCAGAAGAGCTGGTGCTCAGGAGGTCGGGTGAGCACTGCTGCGATGTGCTGGGCAGCGGTCCATCTGGCACGGGCAATGTGAACTGATGGAGCCGTTTTCAGGCGTACCTTTATTAATATCTCTGTGCTATGGAGAGCAGCTTGGCCGCTCCACCTTCCTCCCCAGCAGCCTGGCCCTGCTCTGGCAACAGAGTTCATGAGAAAAGCAAAGGGGAGAGACTCTAGTGCTACCCAAGGTTTCTCATCTGCTGGTGTTGTTGAGGGTCCCACGAATGCTGCATCTCCCCAGCAAGGTTTGATCTCTCGTGCTGTAGTATGAAAGAACAAACTCTAAGACCTCCTTCCTTCCTCGTTATAGGAGGAGCCCAGTCATAGGAGGGAGAGTTGGGGGGGTCCTTGCTCAACATGCAGCCACCCACCCCATCAGACCCATGGCCAAACACCCCCTCGGGTCCCATTGCCATGAGAGGTAATGTTCATGTCTTTGTTTTCTCATTGCAGAGTCTCTCACGGGATCCACGTGGTGACGTGGCAGCCAAGACGTGGAAGCTTGGGACTTCTCTTCCACCGCAACAGAATTTGGGGGGTGGGCAGGGGGGGGCTAGGGGGACGCTGGGAGTCACACGACCCTTCACGTTCACTGTGGGCTTGGCTCAGGGATGACTGCAGGCAGAGTCAACCCTTACAGCATCGTGTCCTCCGAGGAAGACGGGCTGAGGTTGACCACCATGCCAGGTATCAACGGCTTTGGCAATGGGAAAATCCACACCAGGAGGAAATGCAGGAACAGGTTTGTAAAGAAGAACGGTCAGTGCAACGTGGAGTTCACCAACATGGATGACAAGCCACAGAGGTACATTGCAGACATGTTCACCACGTGTGTTGACATCCGCTGGAGGTATATGCTCTTGCTCTTTTCCCTGGCATTTCTGGTGTCCTGGTTATTGTTTGGGCTGATTTTCTGGCTAATTGCACTCATTCATGGAGACCTAGAAAACCCGGGTGGAGATGATACCTTCAAGCCTTGCGTTCTGCAGGTCAATGGCTTTGTGGCTGCTTTTCTGTTCTCCATTGAGACCCAAACGACTATTGGTTATGGCTTCCGCTGTGTGACGGAGGAGTGCCCGCTCGCCGTCTTCATGGTGGTGGTTCAGTCCATTGTGGGGTGTATAATTGACTCTTTCATGATTGGTGCAATAATGGCAAAGATGGCCAGGCCCAAAAAACGGGCCCAGACATTACTTTTCAGCCATAATGCAGTAGTGGCAATGAGAGATGGAAAACTCTGCCTGATGTGGAGAGTTGGGAACCTCCGGAAAAGCCACATAGTAGAAGCCCATGTACGAGCTCAGCTAATTAAGCCCAGGATCACAGAGGAAGGGGAGTACATACCCCTCGACCAAATAGACATCGACGTGGGGTTTGATAAAGGCTTGGACCGTATCTTCTTGGTGTCTCCCATCACCATTCTCCACGAAATCAATGAAGACAGCCCATTGTTTGGGATCAGCCGCCAGGACTTGGAGACAGACGACTTTGAGATCGTGGTCATCCTGGAAGGCATGGTAGAAGCCACCGCTATGACAACGCAAGCTCGGAGCTCCTACCTGGCCAGCGAGATCCTCTGGGGCCACCGCTTCGAGCCTGTCTTGTTTGAGGAGAAAAACCAGTACAAAGTAGACTATTCCCACTTCCACAAAACCTACGAGGTCCCGTCCACCCCCCGTTGCAGCGCCAAGGACTTGGTGGAGAACAAATTCCTCCTGCCCAGCACCAACTCCTTCTGCTACGAGAACGAGCTGGCCTTCATGAGCCGCGACGAGGAAGAGGAAGATGATGACAGCCGGGGTTTGGAGGACCTGAGCCCGGACAATAGGCACGAGTTCGATAGGCTTCAAGCCACGATAGCGTTGGATCAGCGGTCGTACAGAAGGGAGTCGGAAATATGACTCTTGGCCCTTCCGTTGACTTTTCCGAGGGTGTTTTTTTTCCTCCTCTAATCTCTTCCCCTACAACCCGCTCAACTTATGCAGAACAATGCAAGTGCCATAGGAATGCTTGAGAAATTAGTATCGTTCATAGTTTTCCGTTTCATTGCAATAACCACTGAGCGGTCCGCAGGAGGGGACGGCGGCAGGCCACGGCGCGGCTCCCGCGCCCGGCGGCTCGGGGGGGGACGGACGGATGGACGGACGGACAGACGGAGAGAGGAGGGTCCATGGGGCGAGGGCAAGCGCTCGCCCTATGCAGCCCCGCGGGGCTTCGCTCTCCCCGCGGGGAAAACGCCAGCGCTGTCTTGGAGCTGAGCACGGTGAGATCCAAACAGAGGAAATATCAGGAAACAAATCTTTCTCTTGCTCTTTCTCTTTCTTTTTTCCTTTTGTTGTTTTTTTCTTTTTGAACTGAGCATCAACAACAAAAAAATTGCTCCTTCCGGCAGGTGGTCTGGTTCAGTTGCACAAGAACAACACTTGAAATAACAAGCAACGTTAACGTACTGCTTTTTAATTTGGGGAAAATGGGGGGGAGGGAGGCGAGAGGGTTTTTAATTTTTTCACCGTACCGTTTGGGAGACTGTTTACCGAAATAATAATAATAATAACAATAATAATAATAATATTAAATCTGAAAGAAGTGATTCAGTATTTTTTAAAAATGAACAAAGAAATGAATAAGCCACCGAGGGCCTTTGAGGAGGTGACTTGCTGGGCAGATGCAAGAGCTAGAAGTCAAGACTGCATCCAGTTTGGGGGTGGTTTTGTTTTTCCACTGGCTTTGTAGGCAGAAAACAGATGTACGTGGCTGGAGGTCCGTGGTAAGGAAAGCAAGTAGAGTAATTACTGGTTAAGAAGCTAATAAGGAAAAGCCAGACTGCGAGAGAAAGAAGCATTGGAAATACAGTAATTAGCCAATATCTGGAAATATTGATCTTCAGGGTGGAAGTGGGGTCTGGGGCATCAGCTGCTGAAGTGCTGGGTCTCCCCCAAGATCTCTGATGGGGAATTCATAAGTTCCATCATAATGCGCACACAACAATGAAAAGCACAAAGAGGAGAGTGGAAAGCTCTCAAATTTGGGTATTTTCCCCACTTTTCCAACCAATTTGGTATTTTTTCCCTTGAAAAATCATTTTAAACATGGAAATCAATGTGAAAATAATCTTGTTGGGTTGAATTTCTTCTAGCACAGGAGGTGTCTCTGTGCCCGGCTGGGATTTATGAATTCCCTGTTCACCAGAGAGTCCTGCTTCAGAGGCAGATGCTTTTCCAGCAACCACAGATGCCAGTCGAGAAAACCCACCCCGCCTCGCGCTTCAACCCATCCCTGCGTCCCAGCCTCAAGGTGGATTGTGCCTTAGAGATGCAAACTCATCCCGTGCCCCAGCCCTGCCCTGCACCACCCTGCTTGCATCCCCCCCACCTCGGAGCGATGTCCCCTTTGCTCTGCCCCCGGGGCAGCGCCTGCATCCCACCATCTGCTGCGTTTTAGGCTGGCCTTGACGGCACGATGGTTTAGCTTTTGCTCCAGCATAAGGCAAACCACTCCGTGCATGGGAAGCCTTTGCTCCCGCCCTGCTCCCCATCTTTGGACAAAGGGAAGGAGCCAGGAAGATGCAGGCTGTGGGTCCCTTCATCCCGGCTGTGCTGCTCATTGGTGCTTTGGGAGCCAAAATTTGGCTCCCTGCTCCCCGTGGCCATGGGAAGGGCTGCAGTACCCACAAGCATCCTGCACCTGGCCTTGGGCACGGAGTCCCGGCAGTACCCAGCCTCGGGGAGAAGGGGTTGAGAGCTGGGTCCCCGGCAGCGTTTCGGCTGTAATGGGCTCCCAGAACTTTTCTCCTCGCTGCCCACATCAGGGAAGCCGTGTCCCAGGGTTACAGCTCGCTGTGGCAAGTCCAAACATCAGTGTCAGAGGTAGGATTTAGCCTGTGTCCTCATCCCCATCGCCTTCTTGCAAAGGGCTCTGGGGAGCGGCTGCCCTGGTGCCCCCAAGCATCGTGTCTCGCCAGCCAGCCATGGGACAGGGACCATGACTTCAGCCCTGCAGACCTTCTTCCCACCAGCATCCATCACCACCACCCCATGCTGCCCACCAAGGGGCTGCTCTATTTTTGGCCTCCTTTAAAAACCAGTCCCTGGGAGAAAACATCCCCTGGGGCAGCACTGGGAGGGAGGCGGCTGTTTCAGCACCGAATGCCCCAAACCATCTGTCCCCAAAACCAGGGACATGCCATTGAGCTCAGGCCATCACAGTTGTGTTTCCAAGGCTGTGAACACGGGTGCCATCCCATTAGCAGGCCCTTTGCTCCCAGAGGGGGATGGTTTTGCCACCCGCTTTTTGCCCCATAGCACCTGGGGGGTGGGGGGGCTAGAGAGGTTTTGTGTGCGCAGTATACTTTTTTTTTTTTTTAAATGCTTTTAAATGGTTTTAGGTTCTTTTGAATAAATAATAATTATTTTAAAAAAAGAAAAAGGTGCACATCTTGCTGCTGTAGGTTTCTCAGAGGGTTAATTTCTTTATAAATATATATATATATCACAGTAAATATTTGTATAAAAACAAAAGAGAAATATAGAGATGTCTTTAAGTAAATTATTGCTTTTAAAGAAACTTCTATGACTGTACAGTGTTACCTGGGAGAATAGAATAATATATACAGATGTATTTTTAAATTGCTGCATAGGAGGGTGTGAACAGGGCTGGGGAGTGCCTGTGGCCGACACAGCGAGGTGGGGTCCGGACCCTCCCCGGCCCCTGTTCACACACCCCCTTCCCCAAACCCCGCTAGTGAGGATCTAGCTCTGGCGAATCGTCTTATATATACTGTATAGTCCTTGTCCTGGCCATGGACCACGCTGGTATATAGTGTATAAATATTATTTTTGCCTACCTGTGAGTTCTCGGAGCTACTGGTCTTTTTTTCCTGCCATCAGGGAGCATTGGGAAGGCTGCCCCGGGTAGTTTTAAGCACATGAATTGTCAAAGGAAGAGGGGAAAAAAGGAAAAACCAGGTGAAGAAAGCCAAGAAGTGCTGTTGGCTTGGCTCTCGGGTTCCCCGGACAGCTGAAAAGGCACAGGGATGCTCTTGGGGTGCGGGCTTTGGTGTTGGCCATGGCAGGGATGGAGCGGGATCCCAATGGGAAGGGGCTTGGAGCCAAGCGAGGGGCCATTTCCCTCCCAAACCCCAGCCATTTCCTCCGAGCCAACGCCGCTCCATCCATGGAGTTAACTCCGGTGTTACACTTGATCCTTGGAGGATGGCAGGAGTCCGAGAAAGGAAAGAGCCGCTAATCCTCTTGGCCAGCATCCCGCAGGGATTGCCCTCGGCCGGGGCTCGGGGCAGCTCCAGCAGCAGCAGCCATCCTGGCCAGGGACCGGGGGCCAGACGTGCTGCTGCTCCCACTTGGCTTCACCCCCAAAAGATACAGCAAGAAGAGTAGAAAGTGGCCGCATCCCTGTGCCCCAAACTGGCTGGAAAGAGCATCCTCTGCCCCGGGCAGACGTGGGGTGTCCCTGCTCATCCAGGTGTTGGATCCCTGGGGCTGGGAGCTCTTGGGATGAGCCTTAGCTTCTCATAACCAAATTTAGTGCACTTAGTCTTCTAGGGCTGGGACAATCACATAGCGCTCAACCTTTCGCGATTCGGTGCCTGCTTGACCTTCAAACCTTTTGTAGGAGATGAATCCAGAGCCACCTTTTCTATCTTTAATAAGGCAGAACAAATACGTTTATTTTTAAACCCTCCTGCTCTTTCCTTTCCTCTCGCGCTGACAACCAAAAGAGTCCCCTGTGTGTCTGTCCCCCCCTCCGTTTCTTGCCTGCTGAAATGAGTGTGTGGCAGCCGGGTGCAGCTCTCCGGCTGGATCCTGCTCTCCCACCCCCCCAATTCAGGAATGCTGCCATGGGGAGGTTGGCGCAGGGCAGGATTTGGCCACGTTGTGAGCAGGGAAGGGACGTGGGACGGCGCCTGACCCGCTGCCACCCATCACCTCGCTGAGCCCTGGTGCTTGCCAGCTGTGCACATCTGTCCCGCTGCCTCCTCCCGGGGGCACCATCTTTCCTCCATCTCCCCCCCCCTAAATCACACTCCGGTGCTCCCTCAGTCTTGGCCTCATGCCGTTTGGGGACCGAGACCCAGCACCAGTTCCCACGGGCAGGTTGGCAACTGGGAGCACCGGTTTCCCAGGGGTAACACGCCGAGGCTGTTCGCTGGGGTGATGGTGACGTGCAGCGACCGAGAAGCTGATGGATGCAATGGAAGTATCTGTACCTTTTCCACCTCCGGTGTTTCTCTGTCTCATTGCACATATATTTGAGATATATGTGACAATGTATATATATATTTGTAAAATGTATTTCAGATGACAAAACTGGCCAATTTTATGTTATTTTAAATATATTATATATATTATATATAAGAGTCTCCAAAAGATATAAATAGACTAGAGAAAATAATATAAATATGTAATAAATGTATTTTGATCTATTTAAAATATCTCGCCTCGTGCTGTATATTTTGAAGATCACAGGGAAGCGTCTGCCTGTAGCAAACCCCACACCTGGTTTCAAGTCTGTCGGTTGTCACACATGTAATATATACGTGCAGCAAACTTTGAGCAAGACTGGGGGCCAAAATAACAGAGTTATTTTTTTCAGGGGTCTTCCAGCAAATGTCCATCCTGCTGCCTCTAGGTAGGAGCAGAAACCCCACAGCTGAATTTTCCCTGTTATTCTGCAGGAGAGGATAATTTTTCCCCTCTGCCAGGGAAGGGGCTGCAGGGATGCTTGGTGGGATGGGGGCTCTGCAGGGTCCCCCCCTCCTCGCCCAGCCCCCTCCGTGGGTATCATTTGCTCTGCTGCACTGCCCTGATGGGTTTTTGCCAGGGGACCGGATCGCAGCGGCTCAGCCACGCGGGGAGCCCGGAGATGGGAAAATGTGTCTGGAACCCAGGCAGAAAGCACCCAGTCATCCAAGACTGACCCAACAAATCTTCCCAGAGTGACCTTGATTACCCTTGGGCTCCGTGAGGATCTATTTCCTATGGGCATTGCCTTCTCCGGGGACACCGTGCCGTGGCCAAGTGACAGTTTAAATGTCTTTAATGGTACGTCACAGCTGAGGGAGAGCAGAGCAAGTGTGTGGGATGCTATTTACAGAGAGGTTAATGGCCTGGTGGACACAGAACCCCTGGAGTTGCCATCTGGATTTTCTTCCTGGCTTTTGCACTTGGCTGCTGAAGGCAACGGGGCTTGTGTACCACAATAACCGGGAGAAATTATTCATCATCATTTCTCAGGCTGGTCAGGAGTCTGAGCACTGGTCGGGCGACCAGTGGCCAGTAGCTTCCACCCACCGGCAATGGTCAGTTGGGTCCCACTGGCTCCATCTCTTCTGCCATACAGGAGTTGGTGTTACTCATTAAAAAAAAAACATCACTGCAAGCAACTCACTCTCACCACCAAAGGAAGGGCCAGGGCTAAGCATGATTTAAGAGCACGGCCCGTTCAGTTTATCAAAGGGGAAGACTGAGAGGTGACTTGACTACAGCATTTGTCACAGGGAGAACACACTGGTACAAAGAGGTAACTTAATCTACCAGGGAAAGGCATAATAACCACCTCTTCCTGGAAGCAGAAGCCAGACAAATCTATCTTGGAAATAAGGAGCGATCTTTTAATAATGATTAGCTATTAGAACAAGCTACCGATCTCTGTCTCTTAATGCCTTTAAATCTGGACCAGATGTTTTTCTGGAAGCTTTTGTCTTGCTGAGGAGAGGGGCGGGGGGTGGTTATTGGGAAAGGTAATGGCTTGTTACAGGCAGGCAGGAGGTGAGATGGGAAAAACCTCCCTGCTCTCCTCCAAAACACGGGCTGGATCTCCGAAAGGAAGATGCCAGGGAAGGTGCCGGGGATGCTCTTGCAGGGCCCTGCCAGCATCGCTCCTGAGGACAAGCACCAGCCTATGCAGCAGCTTCCCAAAGCTCTTGTGCCTCCGCTCTCGGGGTTTGCTTTGCCGTGCGGCAGTGACTCCTCGCACAGCAGTTTGCGCTACAAAACCCATCACTTCATTTGTGGAAGCATTTAATGATTCAGGAGCCGGCAGCTCCCTGGGGATGGTTCCCACTGCCTCCAGAATCCCTCCCTCGGTGGCTGCCTGTAGCAGAAATCCCCAGGGAGCCGAGCCGAGGCTGACACCGCGGGAAATGTGCTACCAGGACATTTGGTCCTTGCTTTATTTCTACTCTGATCATCCTCATCTTTGGGGTTCAGAGCTAAACTAATGGGCTGCAGGGATGCGAAGGCAGCGGCTGCCTCTGTGGGGAAGAACCTTGCCTAAGCCTCGCGGGCATGGCCAGGGTGTTTTCAGCAGGGATGTTAGGTGATGGGCTGAGATCGGGGTTGTTCCTTAGCTGGCAACCTCCACTTTTAATCCTCAAGATGTCTTTAAATGCTAAAACTCTCGCTAAACTCAGCATTGCAGCAGCCCTCACTGGCTGCCCTCCTCCCTCTTACCTTTGGCTTCAGAGGACCAGGGCACCTTCTTGTGCCCTTGCCTCCCCAAAAGCAGGGTGTCTTGTCATCAGCTTGGATGGGCTTGCCTCAAACACACCACCACTGAAATCTGGGTGGGGCAACCCCTCCTTGATCAGGCAGAGGGTGGGCAGAGGGGCTGTGAGCTCTGGATCCCACCAGGATGGAGCTGGCAGGGGTTGGTGCACTGGGCTGCCCATCCTGGCCAAAACCACAGTGCCACTCAGGGAGGGCACCACGTTGGGCTGAGTCCTGAACTGGTGTGGATCTGGTGCCAGATGGAAACTCTTTGGACCAAATCCCCGATGTATCCTTGTTAGGATCCTCCTCAGTGATGCACCACATCTCAGAGGGGTGGAGGCAGGAACTTTGCCCCAGCCCCACTGGAGATGCTGCTCCTCCACCCAGCCTGGATGCATCCTCTCTCCTGGCTGCCTCGAGAAGCTCAGACCCTACAAACTCCTCCAAATTTGTTCCCTTGCCCACCTGACTTGTCCCAGTGCCATTCCGGGTGGTGGGAGCAGCTCGGGTACTGCAGGGCGATACCCGGGGATGCTCGGTTGTCTCTGGGGGTAACCATAGTAACGGAGCAGCATCTCTGCTCTCCTGCTGGCAATGTGCTTCTTCATCCTGCATTAAGGTGGACCCTCTCCGACTCCTTTCTCCCCCTCTGCCTGCCCTGAACGGCAACACCAAGAGCTCTCCCACCAAGGGGCCAGCTCTCTGGCTCCTCACGCCACATCCCACCCCATCCCACGCTGGGTTTCATCCCGCTGTATGACGGGATACTGCCAGGGAACCAGCCTCCAGAATCCTGCAGGGAGACCACGGAAGCAGCAGCTGGAGTTTCTCCTTAACCCAGATTTATAAGTGTGAGTGGGACAAAATTAGGGGTTTCCTTACACTTGTTGTTAAAAGGTCATTGTCAAGGTTAAAAACCTGAAATGCTTTTTTTTTTTCCTTTTAAATTGTAAAAGGCCTCTACTAGTAATACCATGCCAGCTTATTAATATGGATTGAATTTTTCAGCACTGAATGTAATTATCACTCGTTAAGTACATTGTTCACCTTTCACTTTTCTCCCCGCTCGGGGAAGGCAAACACATGAGTCAGCGTCCCTTTTTCTGTCGCTTTTAGGCAGTTTCAGTGACAAGCCGTCGTGAATCAGCACAACGCTGCGAAGTTCAGGTCACAAACGCTCGCCACGTTGCTGCTCCTGGAGAAAAGTGGTGATTTAAAGGAGGTGAAGGAGATCCCCCCGACCTGACCATGGGGTTGGGTGACCCAGTGAACAAATTTGGAGTCAAAGTGGGCATGGTGGTGCTGCTTGGAGGGAAGCTGCACAGAAGGGTTCCCGATGGGATATCAGGGCTGTGGGTGGAGAGGGAAGAGGAGATGTGTCCAAGCTGGCAAGACCAACACTCCTTCCCCAGCTAGTTGTTGCTTCCCCTGCAGCCGGCACCTTTATTTGAGTAATACCTCGTTAGCATCTAATTAAGCCTTCCCCTCTCTGCCAGCGCTGCCTGATGACCCCAAGCATCATGCCTCTTCCCCAGGATGGGCTGTTTCTTGCTGTCCCCTTCCAGGGTCCCTGCTCACTGGGCTGAGCACCCATGCAGGGTTTGGACAGGGGTGCTGGACACTCAGGGATGGCATTGCTGGGGAGGGTGACCCTAAAAACCTGTGATCTGGGGGCTGGCATCCCCGCCTCATGGGCTTGCTGTCCGTTTGGGTTCGTGGCTGACTCAGCCCCAGATGGTTGCTGCGAGCGGTTATATAACGGCATGTTTTGGTGGGGGCCGGGGATGTGGTGTGCGGCGAGGAGGTGGGCGCGGGGGCGAGGGAGGGAACAGAGCTAAAGATAAGCCTGGCAGCTCTGGCACCGCTTTGCCAGGCCCCGGGGGAGCTGGCAGGGGAAAGGCTTCTGGGGATCGGGCACCGAGCTCGCAGCCGCCGCGGCCGCAGGGACATGGCCCCGCTTGCTGTCCTGGATGCCCAGAGCGTGGCCAGGGAGAAGCAGCTTTGAGTCCTGCTGCCAGCAGCTGCTTTCTCCTCCCTGGTACCCACCGGGCACCACCGGTGCTCAACCACAGCTCATCTTTTCCAGGTTCATCTTCCTGCAGCTGTAACTCGCACACAGACCCC
Source organism: Eurystomus gularis (assembly GCA_013400335.1). Lineage (NCBI taxonomy): Eukaryota > Metazoa > Chordata > Aves > Coraciiformes > Coraciidae > Eurystomus > Eurystomus gularis. The sequence continues at coordinate 59,286 of VZZY01022233.1, forward strand.
AAACCTGTTCCTTAAAACAGTGGCTTTTTCCCTGCTGTTTCATGACTTGAGTGCAGCAGGGAAATTATTTTGCCTGGTTGCAAGACTGAACCAAACTTCCTAGAGCCCCCCCAGATCCCTCCCTCCTGTAGCCTCTGCTTCACCAGTGACTGCTGGCCAGCACCGAAGCTCGTGATCGGTGAAGAAAACTGAGGGTTATTTCTCTTAAAGGGATTTTTTGAGTGACCTTTGACCTCTGCAGAAGTCTTCCTCTTTTGCTCAGTTTACGAATTTGATGTAAACACAAAGATGACCTTGGTTTTATGGGAGTTTTATTTTAATCTCCGGACATTTGCTAAATAAAAAATTATTCTACTAGGAAGGATGCGCTGGGCGTGATGGCTTTTCTCAGGCCAGGCAGCTGGCTGGGGTTTAAACCAGGTAATTCATAACTTTAGACCCTGCTCCATGTCTGGGTAGGTGCAGCATGTTCCTCAGCACTGGAGTTTGCCCAGAGAAGTGGTGGAGTCCCCATCCCTGGAGAGGTTTCAAAGACGTGGAGATGTGGTGCTGAGGGACATGGGTTAGTGGTGCCCTGGTGGCGCTGGGTTAATGGTTGGACTTGATGATCTGAAAGGTCTCTTCCAACCAAAACAATTCTATGATTCTAACCATGAACACGCAGGAATGGCTTTTATTTGGCTGGAGCTGCCCTTCAGAGAAGACTTCCCCAACCCCAATGGGGCTGAACCTGGAATTCAACCCCAAACCCCTTCTTTTCCCTGCATCATGCCAAACACATAGGTATGGGAGCAACCCAAAAGGCCTTGGAGGCTGCTTGCAAGCCCTGGAGCCAGGCAGATACCCATGCCTTGGCAGGGGGTCTTGGATGGCTGAAGGTCCCCACTGCAGGAGGGATAGAGAAGGTCTCTGGCCACGCCCTGGAGAGCAAGACATCATCTACCAAGTGCTCCATACGGCAGCACCATAATGATGCTGGTTGTGGGGGCGACGGCAAGAACAGGCGTTCGGTGTCGGCAGGAGGAGCGCTGCGGGCTGGTAACAGTGCTCAGATGGTAGGGGGAAGTCCACAGCTCCTGATAATTAGGAGAAAAACTAAATAAATCCTTTGAAAAAGACAATGTGGGTTGGGGGGGAAGCTCAGGCCTGGGTTCCTGCCAGTGATGGATTTGCAGAGCGCTGCCGCCCACACTGGAGGGGAGCAGAGATGGGTCTCATCCTCGCAAGGTCGGGGTGGCAATGGGGACAGCCGGCATGTGGAGGGCTAGTGGTGGCCACGGTGGTGGCAGTGGGGTCAGGTGGTTGCCAGCCCCGGTGGTGGGTGGCTGGGTGCCATGCACCCAGGTCTCTGCGTGTCCCCCTCCCTCCCCGGGGCAGGTCTCCATCCCACAGCCCCCGGTGCAGAGAGGACTGGATTTATGGGGAGTTGGGATCTAGGGATTACGCTGCCGGAGTCTGACCAGCCAAAAATTGTTAAAAATCAGAATATCCGTAGCTCAAATCCAGCTTAAAAGTCAAACCAATCATCCAAACCATCTGCCTCGCCATTGAAGATAATACTACTTTTATTGTTTCCATAAGCTGCTAAGCAGCTTTTCAGCAAGAAAAACCCTCTCTGCTGGGACATTTGCTGTGGTGGGACGGCGCGGTGGCAGCCTGGTCCTGCTGGGACAGGGAAGCGGGGCATGATGTGGTGACATGGGGATGCAGCGCAGGGATGGGAGAGCAGGGACTGGTGCTGGGGTTTATTGCATCGCTCCACACCACGGTGGGGATAATCGTGCAGGGCTGGCTGTCCTTGCCTCTCCTGGAAACCCACCAGCTCTCCTCCAAGATGTCCCAAAACTTTTCTGGAGGCTCTGACAGCCTGTAACGGGAGCTGCCCTTGCTGCTGCCCACCTGACCTTCTCCCAGAGGTATTATTAGCCTACTGAGAGCAGCCAGCCTGAGCCATGAGCTTTCCATCTGCAAGCCCTCCACGGCTGTGGGCCAGGGAGAGGAGCTGTGTACAATCCTCCTCATTTCCCCAGGCAGATGCATCATGCTGAAGGCTTCAAGTCACTCTCCAAAGTCTGCTCACCGATACTTGGAAGGTTTCTTTGCCCAGCAAGGAGACCAGCCTGTCCTGCCTCTTCTAGACCCTCCCTCCCATCCCATTGAAGTAGCTGTCACACAGTTCACCCTCTCCCAAACCATCATCCCTTTCCCAAGATGTCACTTGAGCAACCTGTAAGGCAAGATAAACTGATGTCTCTGTTCCCATCTCCAGCCTCTCCAGGTGACAAAAGCATCATCTACCAAACTCTTAAATGACATCGTTTCTGCCATCTAATTAACACCCCCTTGGCCCACAGTTTCAAAACAGGACATGTATGGGTATGAAAAAGTCTAAGTCCTGTTATTTGCCTCAGTCTAAAAGAGCAGGACACATGTCTGGGTTGAAGATGTTTCTGGGGTGAACATTCACTGTTGTCCATGAGTTTGTGTTGATGCGGTAAGAGCACAAGCACTTCTTCATGAAATCACCACAGAGTCCCTTGCACTGTACATTGTGGTGGCATCTGGATTCTCCTCCTGGCTTTGCTCAGGGTGAATTTGCATGGAGAGATTATTATCCCATGGGAAGACACACCTGAATGAAAACCGAGTTGTCTTCACACAGAAATAAGGCAGGAGAAAGCTATTAGATCAGCACCCAGCAAGCCAACAGGAAGCTGCACTTCTGAAGATCATCCAGATTTACTTTGTCTTATTTTAAGTGCCTGGCAGAGACCTGGCCCTTCTCTTCCCCTGGGAGACACAGAGCGTTGCCAGCTTACACAAGCCTGTCGTGGGATTTGCTACCTCTGCTGCAGAGCCCCAGCTCCCAGAGCCATGTGGTTAGAAGGACTCACCATTGCTACCCGAGAAGTGACTCTGCAGCTGGTGCAGAACGTTTCACACCAGCTCAGCACAACAACTCAGAGGCTGGAGCACCCCCCGGCTGCCCCACATCTTTGGTAAGGTTGGCTCTGATCTCATTCCTCCTTTTGAGGACTCTCCTGGATGCCTGGCTCCTCTGTGCACCCAGCCATGGCTGGGCAGGGAGCGTGCTGGGCTCCAGGGATGACCCCATCCCCACCACCCAGCCTCTGCCCACGGCTCACCTGGGGGACCTGGTCTGCAGCTGCCAAAGCCACATCCCTGACTTTTAATTAGGGAGAGCTACAATTAGTGGAACAGCAGCAGAGTGAGAGGAGAAGCCCTGACCTGTCAGTCTTGGCTGCAAGGTCTCTCACACTTTCCCTAATCAGCCCAGAAAGACGCGTTGCCTTGACTGTGACAGGACAGTGACTGGGATGTGCACAGGACCCCTGGTACAAATCCTGCCCGGACGCACCTCACATGCAACACACCCAGTTCTTGTGGGCTAAATGTCCACAGAACTTCATCCAGCAGAGCAGTCTGGTCATCTTCCCCACGGGAAGACTGATGGGTGATACCTATAATTTTACTTCTGTGCATGTTGTTTGTGTCCTGTCTCCACACAGCGATGTTAGGGTTATGCTGAAAGTGCAGGAGAGGATGGTACTTTGTGCCTGCACCCCTTCTACTGGGTGTTCCCAGTTCTGTGGATGAACACAGGCTCTTTGATCTCAAGATATCCAAACACGATGATCCAGGGGAACGCAGCTGGGAGGCACCAGCACGGTCAGTCCCTTGGAGCTGTCTTAGACTCAATGCAACTGCTCCCAGAGGGCTCCATAGGTTTCCATATGGCACAAGCCATAAAGCATTCCCTGGAGACCCGGCATCAGCATAAATCATCTGTTGCACACATGACAACAAGCCACGGAAACCACAGGGAGCAGCAGGCGAGGTCGGGATTGTCACCGTGTCCCTGCTGCACTTGAGGACTCAGCCACGAGTTCCGGATGGCACCAGGCTGGCAGTGGGAGCTGCTCCCACGCTGCCCATCTTCATCCTCCTGCTGCAAGAGGGATTTGCTGCTCCGAGCTGCAGAGAGCAGGTCCTTGATGGACAGTGCTGTGCCTGGGCTGCAGATTCCACCAGTGCCATTTCCGAGATGCTGGCAAGCATCCCTTCAAGAGGAAAGAAGCTCAGCCAAGCCTGAAATGACCTGCTGGGACAGGGTAGGCTCCTTCTACTCTCACATCATGTGCTGGGATTTATATAAAAGGGGATTCTTTGCAGGATGGCCTGACCCCCGCAGGGTGAGGATCGCAGTGTGCTGCTCACAGACCACACCTCAAATACCCTCGAGATCAGAGTGAGCCCAGCCTCTGCCACAGAGCACTTGGCTGCCTTTGACGTCAGGTTGGACCTGTGCACCGAGTCACAAGACAAGGCTCCGGGCCACTCGTGCCCATCAAGTGATGCTGCACATGCCTCTAGCACTGCCTGGACCCTCAGCTGTGGCACAGCACCCTGGTCCCTCTCCTCATCCCATGCCTGAAGAATTAAGGTCTTGTTCCTCATGTTCCCACAGTGCCACACACTGAACAAATCCCTGGCCCTCCACACACTCCATCTCCCCAGACCCCAGTGCAGCTCTGCCCCTTCTCCAGCAGAAGCCTGTGAGCTTCCTCCAGCCATGGCTGCTCCTGCGTGCTCTCCAGGCTTTGATTAACTCCAGGCTCCTCTCTCTTCACAGCCCCTTGGGAAATAAAAACCTCCGGTGATGCAGATTGTTTCCAGCTGATGGAGAAAGCAGGGGGTGAGCCTGCCAGCGGTGGCCACGCTCATCTTTTAGAAGGGGCTCTGCTGAAGCTGGAGATGGACTTGAGAGGGTTTCTTTGTGCACAAGGTATTCCTGCGTGGCCAAGGATGCTGGCAGCCAGTGGGGTGTTCCTGAGTCCTCGTGGGTCCCTTTCATGTCACTTCAGGAGAACTGAGCCATATTGCTGGGAATGTTTTCACTCAGACCATCGCAGATGCCACAGCCTGAGGTTGGCTCCTTGTTGTAGCAGCTTCGCTGGGTCCTTCTGGAACAGGATATTTGGGGATCAGGGGGAAGCAAGCTCCAAAAATCCCTGCACAGGACTGGCCAGTCTGGGTTTGGTTCATCCTTGCATCCAGGCTTTGAACGTGTCACAGTCCAGGGCTGGCATGGCCTAGACTTTGGGTTGATTGGTTCAGCTCCCAGTGGCTTGGGTGCCAGCCTGGTCTGCATGGCACAGCTGACCACTGTGCACTGGGAATGCACCATGTCCCCATGGAACCAAGAGGGAGCAGGGGGGAAATGCCCCATCCCAGCATCCCTGGGAAGGATCATGAACCCAGCTTCTGCCCCAAGCTCCTGTGTCCTGATGCTTTTTGGAATCACCAAGAAGCTCCAGTTTCCTTGATGAGCCCCAGTGACCCTCGGTACTTATTGCTGTGTCCAAGACTGCAGAGATTTGGCTACCTTGCCAAACTAGCCAACTCAAAGACTATCTTAGCCACATCTGCTGATGCTCTTCTGGGACAGCATGAGGTCACCAGGAATGAACTGGGTTCTCAATCACTGCTCAAACACAGCCCAGTATGGAAACCATATAGAAAGAAGGCAAGCTCGGAGATGGAGACATTGCACCGGTTCTTGGGAAGCTGGGCTTCCCCAGCTCTGCCACAGTCATTTGCACATCTCCTTGGTCACCTCCCTTAATGCCCATGACTCGATTCCATCAGAAACTGGTTTCCAGGTCCTAATCCCAGTGCCAAAGCACAGGCACTGGTTTTGATTCCCTAGACTGAGTTGCAAAGCTATGAGCCAGGGCAAGTGGGAGCGCCGTGAGGGAACAGCCCTTCTCCCATAAGCTCAGCCATGAGAAGAGGATCCAGTAAGGAGACCATGGCCACCCTGCCTGCCGAGCCCCTCTCCATCACCCCTGCCCGCTCGCTACTCCTGCAGCCATGCGCGCACATGGCGGCAGGATGGGCAATGCCAAGCGCTCCTCGGGCACTGTCACCTGATCTCCGCCACCAGCTCCAAGCCCAGACGAAAATAAATCCGGGAGCGAGCGCTGCGGCGAAGCCGCTCTGGCAAGGCGGGCCTGGGCTGAGCCCATTGTTCCAGCGATAATGCTCGTTCCAGTGACTGATCGGGGAGAAATGCGGATATTTCCCTCACGCCTCCCCGGCCTCCTGCTGCAGAGAAACCGTGGCTCCGCATCCAGGAGCGGGTGGAAGCATTTGCTGCTGAGCAGAAAAGGATGTGTTTTTTTTTTCCTCACCATGTGAATTTTCTTGTTGATAGAAGGTTCCTTCCTCGTGGGTGAGGCTAAAGTTTCCACAGGGGTTATTTTTCCCTTAGAAGTTTTTATTTGAGTAAAATGGCTCAAAACCCCTCATCTTGTATCCTGAAAATTAGGTCTGAAGCTCCATCACACCCCGTTCCGGCAGGGCCATCGCCCTGCTGTGCATCACCCTCTTGCTACGTAAAATTTGCAGCCACCATGGTGTTTCCAAGCATGGAGCAAAATAGCCGTGGAAGAGCACGCGGAGGCCTGCCAACCTCAGCTCCGTCATGACCTAAGTTGGTGCTTGGTTGCAAGGGTAAAAAGCCAACGAAGTAGCTGTGGCTTTGGCAGGAGCAAAGCTAGAGCTGTGTGGTGACCAAGGGAAAACCACAGAGTCCCATTGCAATGAAGTCTGGGTAGGACCAGCAATTTGGAGTCTTCTTCAGCACTCAACTGGGACACACCTGACACAAGCCAGCCCTGCAGGGGCGATTTGCCATTTCCCTGGTACATGCTGGGCTCTCACACCCCCTTGGAGGGCTGTAAAGTTGTCCTCACATCCCTGACTTCTCCTGTGATGCAGAAATACTGCAGAGACTCTGCTCCAGAGGATCTTGACCTGTAGCCACCCCTGCGCAGAACCCAGCCAAGCTCAGCACGTGCCCCAACCCTGCCCGAAAAGCCCCATGAAAGCTTTGCCACAGGAGCCTCCCACCAGCAGGACTGAGATGTGGGCATCAGCTGCACCTCTTTATGCTCCAGGTAGCCAGGCGGCTTCCGGGGCCCCTGCCCTGAGCAGGAGACATCAAAGTCCCTCACAGGCACACGCCTGCCGAGCAGCCCAGTGTGGCCACAGCCTAGCACGGGGATACAACTGGAGAAAAAGTCCAATTTGAGTAGAAAACTAAGAGAGGAGGCTGCAGCAATATGGTCCTGGAGAAAGCACAACCCCTTGGCTTCCCTTCCCTGCCGCTACCCTTCCCTTCCAGCGTGCCTCAGGCTCTGAGTGTCACAGCTTTGCAAAGAGCCGATCTCCTGGTGTTTGCTGGGACACAGCCCCATCCACGTCACGTGAGTGACAGCTTGAACTCTGATGCATCCACCAAAGAGCCTCCTGCCTCTCCAAACAACATGCTGGGGAAATCACAAGGCACCATGATAAGCAACTCTGGTCCTGGGACAAAACCCCTGCCTGACCCCATCACATTGGCTTTTGGTCCCTCTCCTCCAAGTCTGACTTCACTCACCCACTCTCTCCAGGCCATACCTGGTTCTTCTTCTGAAGGCGTCATGACTTCACTGTCTATTTTTACTCAACCCACTGCTAAGTAAAAGCAGAGTTGACACTGGCTTTTGTAAAAAAAAAGAAAGAAAGAAAGAAAAAGGCATTTTTCTTATTGTGTGGGAAAAGATCCATGGGTTGGGTTTTCGTTTTCTTCCCCCTTAACTTGGAGATCTCCCAAAGCAAACAAGTGCGGTTAACTGGAAAATAGGATGATTCACCAGTCCCCTGGGCAGATGGTACCCGGGTCCTCTATTCTCCAGCTCCTGGCAGGGGAAAATGCCCCCTATAAAACTTAAAATAGACGATCCTGTTACCCATCACAGGATCTGTTTTGCAAAGCTGACGCGTCTTCAATGACCTTCTGCATGTGCCATGACCACCTGGTTCATTCCATCGCGGTGTCCTGCACCAGAGGGGCCAGTTGGGGTGTGCAGGGGCATGGGAGGTTTCCAAAGGTTGCAGCCTGCCTGTGGATGCTGGAAGCTGAGCAATACATTGAGTTACATCCCCGAGCAAAGGGACAGAGCAGCCTTGAGCCGCCCCAGGAGCTGGAGCAGAGCTGTTGCTGCATGACAAGGTGTCTCCTCCTCCATGGAGCATCTGCCATGCAATGCCCTTGCTCTGGGGTGGTGAGAAGATGCTGACATATGGAAAAGCTGGCCAGGAGATCCCTGTGGGTGAACAAACAGTGGGGCTGGAGCAACGAAGCAACATTTACCTTCCCTGCAGTCTCTGACATGTGCTACGGAGAGACCGTTTTCTTCATGGTGTGACTCAAACCCCATCTGGATCATGCAGGAATTCACTGTCCTTTCCAGAGGCACAGAAGGCCTGTTTTTAACTGCCCCCAGCTCCTCCCTCCCATGGGCAATGGATTCGCTCAAGCTTATTCCCTTTACAGATACCCAAATTCTGGCCCCAGCAGGGCACTGTGAGGTGACCTCATGTCAGGGGCATCCTGAGCCAGCCATGTAGCAAACTGAAGGGCTCTTGAGGGATGTTGGGGCATCACAACCCCTGCAGCACATTCCATGAGGGAAGCACTGTCCCTCCCCAGTGTCCTTTCAAGGCAGGAACCCTGGTGCTGGAAAAGACTGGGGTGAAAACAGGAGCTGGGTGGACCTTGGGGGGACCCAGGAATGAACTGCTCCTTGTTGAGATGTTGGTTCCTGGACATCAGGAAGAGGGTTTTTTCAGGATCTGCCTTTCCTTGCCGGGGACATTATGACAGCAGAGGAGCCCAAAGCACAGGCTGAGAGGCCAAATTCCCAGCACTTTAAAATTCCCCCATGGAAGCTTTTTGGCTGCTGGAGGCCTGGGTTATTTCTGGCTGTGCTCGGCAGGAGTGTTTTTCTCTTGCTTCGTAGCAGGGCTGAACAAAGAGCTCAGCTCCCTGCCTCCGCAGGCACAGCCCCTGCCCTGGCAGCGCCAACATGAGCTGTGTGTCCCCTCTCTGCTCCCCAGCCCAGGGATGAGCTCCCCAGGATGGGGATCAGCTCATGATCTGCTCCCTAGGTGAGCCAGAGACACATGAAAGTTTCTTCCTCCCTCCCAGCTTTAAATCAGACCTTTTCAGCCCAAAGAGGCCAACAGCCCCCACTCCTCACAACAGGTCCTCTCCTGCTCCCTGGACCATCTCCTGCATCGCTGCTGGAGGCAGATCAGAGACATTTGGGTTGCAGAAATGCTTCAGCTCCTAAGACGGCTCTTGGGACAGAAAGAACAAGGTTTCTTAAGCAAGCCAGAGATAAGCCTCAAAATAAGTGAGAGCAAATTGCGGCGTCACCTCATTGCCCGCATTGCCACAGGCACTCTGGGCATTTTTATCAGCTTTGCCCTCCTCCCGTTGCCTTAGTATTTTTCAGCATTTTATTCAGAAGCACCCACTCACCCCCCCTCATGCCTTGGGGTGAGCACCAACCTGCTGCCTCGGTACCCACTCCTCCGCCTCTGCCCAAATACGAGGCTGTGACAGCCACTAGCTCACCTCTGGGCATGTCTAGAGAGGGATTAAGAAGAGAAATCCCATTTTTTATGCCAAATATCTCAAATAAATTGTGCTGTTATACGTTTAGAAAGAAAATACAGCCAGTACCCAAGAGTTCTGGTTTGGCAGCCATGTAGACACCCTGGGGGCAGGAGGTGTTTGGAGCTGGGGGGGTGAGGAATGGTTTTAGGGCTACAATTGCTCCTCTGAATTCCCCTCCTGCTCCCAGTGAGGAGGCTGGGAAGTCCTGGCTCTGCAGAAGGCTCTGATTTTGCACAGAGATGTTCAACAGAGCCAGGCTTGTCCTGGAAGGGTTAAACCCCCCCTGTCCACCCAGCAGACTGGTCCCACACCCACTGCCATTGCCCATGGTGTGGTTCAGCTGCAGCAGCAGGAAGGGGGTTGCAGCCCCTGCCCTGCACCACCCACCCAAGCCAGCTGCTCTGCCTGCTCCTCCCGGCCAGCTGAACAAGCACCCAGCACCAGGGATCGTGTGCTTAGTGGTCCCAGGGGGCAGAGCATCGAGGGAGGTGGGAAAGGAATGAGGCAAGGGAGGAGGGGGTGAGAGATGCAGTGGTGACCTTAGCCCTGGCATCTGGAGTGGGGTTGATGGCTGGGACAAGGTGGGTGGTCTTTGGTCCACACCACATCTGTGGAAAGGGCAGAGATGTCTGCTTCAAGCCTTCCTGTGTGGGGAGCTGTCCGAATTGCAAACATCCCAGGTCTGAGATCTGGGGCTGCCAGGATTCACTCTGGCCACAACTTCTGGCCTGGCTGGAGCACAATGATTTGGCACCCAGAACCCCAAACTGCCCCAACAATTCACCCCAAACTCAGACCCAGGGCCTCCTTGCTTGGATCCAGACACCAGCCGAGCCATAGCAAACCAGTAGACACCAGTTAACATCTTTCCAGAGGGCTCAAGGCAGCTGGAGGGCCCCTTTGCTCCTACCCCATCCAGTGCATGGTGCCAGTTCCCATGGACAGCGGGGACAGGGAGCTTCTGCACTGGTGGGCTGGAGAGGGAAGGCTGCAGAGGGATGAGCATGGTACCAGGCAGCCCCCGGCACACACACACACTGCTGTGATCACCCTGTGGGAGCTGCTCCTTTGGCCCTTCCTCTCCCAGATTTTGCTCAAAGGGATGGGGAATGGGGGGGGAAGGAGAGAACAGCCCATTGTAGCCCATGCTCCCAGTGCAGACACACCTGAAGGAGACCATTGCTGCTGCAGGCTTCTCACAGACAAGGACCTTCTCCCTCTAATAGACCTGCAAGTTTAAAACAGGGTCCAGCAGCAAGCCCCATGGGGTGCCAGGAGACATGGGCACTGTCTTTGTATCCCCACACCACAACATCTCCTGCCTCTGCTGGCAGCTGCTGTTCTCCATGGAAATTTGCTAATTTTTCCCTTCAACAACAAACCCTGCCCAGTGCTGGGTCTAACTGGAGCTCCCCTCCAGCGCTTCAGCCACCCGGCATCAATCCATCTCCTGGACATGGTGTCACAAGCGCATCATGGAAAATAGTATTGATCCAGCAAGGTGGTGTCTTAATTTGAGGGCTCCAGTGAGGCAGTGATTTAACCTTATTACACAAAGGTAAAGAGAGCTGCTGGGTTCCTGTGCCAAGGGAGACCTGGTTGTGCTGTTGCCCAAGTCCTCATGTTGGAAGGTGTCTCCAAGGACACAGTTGTAGGGAATTACTGGAGTTGTTGTGTCCAGAGCCGAGTCAGCACCTTTGTTGTCCAGGCTCTTGATTATGCCCAAAGTCACAGAGGATGTGATCCAGCATGACCCTCTGTGAAAGGAGCATCTCTCAGTGTTGCTCTCTGTAGTGCTTCCCTCCACCTCCTGGCATCTTCCTCCCCACCCACCTCTAGGAAGCCTCTCAGTGAGTTAATGCACTGCTTCAGAACACCACATCCTGGCTTCACAAAAGTGTAGAAAACCCAGGGGAGAGCACCCATTAGGAGACTTCCAGCCTTCCACCAACTCACTTTACATCCCTGATGAAGTCCTTTAACTCAATTTCCCCATTAATGCATCACACTAACATGATCACCCCTTAGATGTATTTGTCCTCCCTTCCCTCAGACCATGCAGCTTAGCTGTCCAGACCTCTCTTTTAGGTCTCCAAGGCCTTTGGGACACAGCCACGACAGAACTGAGCATCTTGAGGACTAAAGCACTGCTGTGGGATGAAGCCAAGAGCCCCAGCTGAGCCTAAAAGCAGGGAGGAGGGCTGAGGAGCTGAAGCACTCCTCATTTGTGAGCAACCACGCAGCAGGTAGTGCAAGGAGGGACATTACAGCCTACCTGTGGGCTGGAGAACATGTCCTCTGCGGCCTGGGGCAGCTCAGACTTAAACTAGCAGCTCCGTTCCACAAATCACCAGGGTGATGACTTTAATTCTGAGTCCTCTCCTGCTGACAGCAATGATTTTTCCAGCCACTCTGACCACAAGCTTGCAATATCAGCCTCTACCATGCTGAGCCCAATAGAGCCCTGATCTTTCCTGGACTCCTGAGACACCACTGCCATCCTCTGCTCCCTCCAGAAGCGTTTCCTCTCCTCAGCTGGAAGCAGGTGCAGGCTCCCGATAACTCTTCTTTCTGTCCACAGAGGAAATGGGGCGTGAGAACAATCCTGTACACACGCAGGGCAATAGTCCTGCTCCCACTGATCCGAACTTGGACTTGCAGATGACTCCTCGCTGCTCTCTGCCAGGCCTGGGAAAGTAAGACCCCGTGAACAGAAAACAAACTCTTAAATCTCTCTAAGCCAATGATCCCATCGATGCCTCAGCACAACCTAACAACAAGGATCTCCTCCTCCTCACAGCTGGTGGAGGCAGGACACAAGCACACATTGGTATGACCGTCCCTGCCTCCAGGACTGTTGCTTCCAGCTAAATGAGGGTCTCAGCGCATGGAGAGCAAGTCATTACTCTTGCCAGTCATGGCAGGTGCTGGGACACTGCAGAGCTATATAGTCCTGGGAGTTCTTGGTGTAACCAGCCTCAGCATCATGTGAAGATACTGTCTTAATGGTCTCAGAAGCAGGTGGCTGGAGGCAACATCCTGAGGTTCATACACTTATACCAGCTGTCTATGAACATCTTCCTGGCTCTCCTGCTCCAGGAGATCTGGGCAGTGAATGTGGATCTCCACAAAGGAGTGTAGCACATACCTGGAAGCCACCCATAAAAAAAAAACACAACAGCAAACCAGTAAATCTCCTGGACACTGGGAAAGAATCATAGAGTGAAGGGAAGGAAGGAGGGAAAAAGCTCTCTGCCTTCTAGTCCTTCAGGCTCACATCGCATAGGACCCAGATTCCCACAAAACATGGGGAACTTTATCCCTTCTCACATGCATATGTAGGAAGAGGGGCCACCAAGGAGAGGGTCAGGGTGGGATTGCACCCTCTGCTCCCACCCCTCAGCAGCTGTGGCTGGCAAGGACAAGGAGCAGGGTTAGAAGGCTTTCTCTAAAAGCAAGGACTGGAGACACCATGCCCTCACCTGGTTAACCACCAAACCCAACCCACTTGTCTCTGCACGTTCACCGAACAGTCACTGCTTCAAAAGACACGTTCTCCCAAACACCCTCCCCTCACCGCCTCCTGCTTGCAGAGACTTGTACGTCACCGCCTGTGGAGGAGAACCGGTGGGCTGGGGACCGAACTTCGGTCTGCGTGGGAAGCTCCCCGCACGCAACAGCAAGGGCAAAGTTTAACAAGGGCGTTCAACAGGATCCAAGAGTTTAAGAAACCCCCAACATCTCGCCCATGAGGAGTGGATGCTTTAATGCGGTAATAACTCATCAGAAATGCCAAAAGAGAGGCTGTGGGGAGGGGAAGAGAGACTAGAAGAGGATAAAGAGGCTGGAGAACTGCCGACCCCTCTCCTTTCTCACTCTTTGACATGCAAATCGCATTTCCCTTTCAAGAAGCAATGAAAACCTCTACATCTTGGCAGGGCTTGGAGAGACCAGGCTAGGTCAGATCCATGGAGTAAGTGCCCCCTGCAGCCAGCTTGAAATTGTACCCTACAGCATATTGCATACTCCTGCTTGTGTCCCCAGCAACCCCCATTTTAAACCCAGTCAGCACTGGGACTCCTTTGCAACCATAGGACTTGCAAATAGGTTGCCAGGAGAGACAGATGCCAAGGGAGAAAGGCTAAACAGACACTGTGCTCCGAGGGGGAAGGATCCAATTCAGCTTCACCATTTCTAAAAAACAGTCTCGTTAAATCCTGAGTGAAGTGTATGCAAGCAGCTTTGGCAAGGAGAAGCAAAAGACCCTAGGAGAGTGAGAGAAAGGATGAATGAACAAAAGACAGGAAAGCCGCAAACGTTTTCCATCCCTGAAGTTCCCTCGTCTCCCTTTTAATGCCCAAGCACTTATCTTCTTGAGGCACCTTTGGGAAAGGTAGGAAGTGAGAGGTGGGAGATTTACTACTACCGGTTTTCTCACTAGATCCCATTAAATGAAAAGAATAGGAGCAAGGAGAAATTCCCAAGGCGAGAAAAAATCCCTCATTAATTGATGGGCCCCTGGGGGGCTGAGGCAGAGATGTTGAGCTCAATTCAATTACAGACCGGGTCAGAATCAGGCAGGAAGATGTGGCTTCTTTCACCATGTCAATTAAAGAAGTGACTGGGAATGATAGACTTCTCTGCACAGCCTCTGACCCATGCGTCAAAACATGTTTCCATCCGGCACTGCCTGATGGCTCCGTGGCTCCCACTGGGAACATATGGGCTCATGGACAGCACAGGGATGCCAGAAGGCATCTTAACAGGCTGGACACTCGACAAACCCAAGCCTTGTGCCCTCTGCAGAAATTGCTGTGCTCTGCAGGAAGACGGCCTCCTTAACAGTAATTAATTTGCAGCCACTGTCCTTTTTCCTTGTGTCACCTGCACAGAGCCGCGTGCGCTGCTGAGCTGCGTTACAGAGCTTAGTGCAGCGCCCGCCGCTTACTCAGGGGATCTGAGTTTCTTGGGTCCCTGTCTAGCATCTCCCTTAGGGGACTAGGAAGCAGCTGGCCACCCTCCCCTAAGGCCCTGTGAAAAAGGACAAGGTGGAGAAGCTTTCAAATGGTACCTGGATACTAAAAGCATAGCATCAAACCACAACACACACCTTCCTGGCTGATGGAAGAAGGTACAGCTCTGTGCATGCCAGCTGCGCGCAGCCCTGCTTGTATCAGAAGCTGAAAGCTGGAGGGTGCAAGGGCAAAAAGCCGATGCCAGGGAGTATCACACCTTTCCCCCTTCTCTGTCCTCCACCTTAGGCTAGGTTCAGGTATCCCCAGTTTTCAGTCTTCTATCACTTCCCTTGCAAGCCCATCACACAGTTGAAGAGCTCCTAGACATGCAGAGCTGTCCTGGCTGATCCACTGAACTCCTCTCTTCCTCGTGTGCCTTGATCTTGTCCTCATGGTTCACCTTTAGCATTAGAACAGGGACTAGTAGAAGACAACAAATCCGCAGCAAACTGCACCTCAAACAACGCAAAGCCAAAGCACATGGATGCACCCAGGACGGGCTGAGAGAACTTGCTAGGTGATGTCTTGAATGCAAAGCAGCATACGTGTCTTGGGGGAAATAAGGAGAAACCATGGAAAATGGAGAAAAGCAGCAACAAAATTCCAGGTTTAGCTGAGCAGGACTCTGAGAGCACGGCCCAAAGAAGAGACAGGGCCAGAGGCACCTGTGCTAAGTGCTGACAAAGCAGGACAGAGCTGAGAGCATGGCCACGTCCCCTGCTTCAGATTCCTGCTGGGTACAGGCTAGCAGGAGTGTGTCCTTTCTTTGCAGGACCACAGCACTTCAAAGGAACCTCCACTTTGTTGCCACCTTCTCCTCCTACCTAGGATAACCTGCAAGTCCTCCCATTTTCAGCTAACTGCTCTCATCAAAGGAGTAACGATACTATGTGCTTACTGACACCATTTTACACTTTAAAGAGGATCTCTCTTTCTCCAGATTCCTCTTCAAGGGCTAAAAACATCCTTTCTTCTACAAGTTCCTGCTACTTTCCTCCTCCTTTGAAAACATGTCTTTTATTGAACAGCCTCCATTACAACACATAAAGCTTATTTCTTACCAGCCTGGATCCATCACTGCTGACCAGGTCTCAGGAAACCATGGGCTGTTTTAAAGCCTTCCTGCCATCCTCACACGCTCCCTCCAACAACAAGGAAGAAAATTGATGCCGGAAAGGTCTGATTCCCCTCTGCCAGCACAGCCCAGAATGCAGGACTCATAGCAATAAGAAGGACATGGACTTATCCTGAGCTCTCTGTGGACCAGCAGAAAACAGGGACACCAGAAAGTTAGCAAGAACAAAGAGGTCCTATACAAGCACTTTATATATATATAGCTCTTGAGTGCTCCTTTCCTGTGGGTGCCAAAGTGGCATTGCCAGCACCTGTGGAAGGAGAGCCTCAGAGATGGGCTAATTGACGGAATCATTCCTGGCCAGTTAACTGATAACTGCTAATTGGTGCAAGAGGCTGAGCAGGGTGGTGTGTCATTGGAAGAACTTCTCAGAGGCCTTAGGAGGGAGAAAGAGGTCAAGAACAAAGGATCTGCGCAGTGTCAGGCACAGCCTGGAACAGGAGGAATTTCTATTTCTCATGTTCTTGGCTTATTTACAAAGATTCCCATAACTCCTGTAAGGAGCAGATGAGCAGGGTGAGCAGTGCTTCATTCCCAGCCCCAGAGCACAGTCCCAGCAGCCAAGGGAGAGGTTTGTTATGGTCAGCAAAACCCAGCAGTGTGTAGGAAAAGAGCTTTTCTGCTGCAGCTCCAAATGTTGCCTCCAGCTCTACCTTTGCAGCGACTCAAGCCAGACCCTCAGCTTGGGGGAGACTGATGGTGTGGGACCATAACTTGAAGTCTGTGAATTTGTCTGACCCCCATCATGGGTAAAGTGGAAAGGACAGGCTGTGGTTGTAAATCAGAGCTCTGGGAAAGAGCAGGGAGGGGAAATGCCATGGCCCTTCTCCCTGGAAACTTTTGGGCTCAAGCCTGAATCACTTCCCAACAGCTGGGATAAGTGCAGCAGTGTGAGCCATCACCTCCTGCATCCCCCCATCTTGGGGGCCCCAGAGGGCCATTTCAAGTCCTTTGGTCTTACAAGAATACCTTGGTCTGGAGCTCCTTCTCCTGCTGGTTTCTCCTTCTAGGAGCAATTCAGTAAGGCCAGCAAAAGGTGGCCAGAAACTAGATGTGCCAAGAGGCTGTGGGGAGCATTGAACTTCTGAAGGACTCAGCTTGACGCTGAGCAGGGACTGAGGACCAATGGAGAGAGGAAGGCAGGCTCACTGACTCCTTCATCTCACACTTCTCATCCCACTGAGATGTCAGGCAAGACCAAGAGCATTTTGGAGCAATGAGGAAAAGAGCACAAGTGCTCCCAAACCCGTTTCTCCAGCCTGGAAACTACCACGGCAGCAGCCAAAGCTTGCAATTTCCCCTGTCAGGAGGAAGGGAAGGAGTGAGGAGCGCTTAGCAGGGAGGTGTGAAGGGAAATCCTATTTTACAAAGGCCCAGCCAGTCCTGCTTGTACCAAGTGACAGACCTGACAGGAGCATTTAGTAACAAACCACAAACAGTGTCTGGCGGGTACAAAACAACAGCAGGAACCCAGCGATCTCTGCCCCAGCGGGTATTTGGATGCCGAGAGACAGTTCCCAGGTAACACGTGGGGCTTTTTATTTGAAAACTGCTCCTTTTATTATCATCTTTCCTCCCACTGCAAAAAGCAAAGAGAAAAGAGAGAGCGAGAGGGAGAGTCGTTTGACAAGCTGAAAACTTTTATGGGGGAAAAAAATGAATAAGTGGGAAAAAAAATGAATAAGGGGAGGGGGGAGAATTAGAAGTACAAGTCACTTTGTAAAGAAGGAAAAACAAAGTCAAAAGGCTCGGGGCTGAGTCAGTGTGTTGCAGGGTTCGTGAGGGAGACTCTGTCTTCTGGAAATCAGTAATCCAAAGGGCTCCGCGTGTGTCCGTAAAGTTATTGACTGACTGCATTACATCCACTTATCCCCCATTAAGCAGCAGGCTTCAGTTTGATCCCAAACAGCAAGGAACTAAAGTAACTCTACCCGGCGTTTCTAGAAAGGTTTCCATCTCCGTGGAATCCAAAGTGCTTCAGCAGCCCTCCGGGGAATGCAGGACTGACATCCAGATGCTTCTGGG
Source organism: Eurystomus gularis (assembly GCA_013400335.1). NCBI lineage: Eukaryota > Metazoa > Chordata > Aves > Coraciiformes > Coraciidae > Eurystomus > Eurystomus gularis. The sequence goes on from VZZY01022233.1 coordinate 76,996, forward strand.
GTGGAGGCTGGCAGCAGGACAGGCTGCTGTGCACGGTGGTGATGGGAGGGAAACCCTTGTACTTCTGTAAAAAGCTATAGGATCTCTATTATGCAAGCAGAGTAGAAAGGGTTGGCTTCCAAGGACACAGAATATAATTAGCCTATCTCAGAACAAGCAGCGCTTCCTCCCCTGCTAAGCTTCTCTCAGTTCAGCTTCAAACAAATCATCTCTCCTCCCTGCTCTGCTGGCTGTGTCTCCACACACAAGAACCAGACAAGTCTGAAAGGGACAAGCAGCTCTAGGTCTCTGTATAGTTACAGAAAATGTTCAGTGGTAGGGCTGACTTAGAAAGTTTTTGTTCCTTTCTGCCCCCACTTCAGTTTTCCACCCCCTCAGCTGTGCTGATGCAACCACTTGTGGATCTGTGGGGAAATCAGACCACAGAAATGATCTATTTCTTTTAAAGAATTCCTTCTTTGTTGGTTGGTTTGTTGTTTTTTTTTTCACAAGACACATTCACTTGCATCACTTCAGCAGAACAGGTTCCTTGCAGCCCCCAGTCCCAGAGCAGCACCAAGTTCAATGGAGAGGCAGGAAGAAGCTCCCAGGGGTGAGAAGGAAAGTGAAAGGAGCTTCAGGGTCCCTCCTCCAGCTCCCACTACCCCGAGGTGCTCTGCTACGGGCTCACCCATGATGCGTTACCCTGGTGACCCCTGCAGCTCGGCCAGGCCAGCTCCATCCAGATGTCCCTGCAGCTGGCACGGGGAGACACTTACACTCTCTTGTTTCAAAGATGCTGTGCTTTGTGTCTCTGGCTTCACTGCCATGCCCCAGCTGACTTCCAGTATGGCAAAGCCGCTTTGTAATAGATGCTGCTGGAACTGCTGCTTCTCCTGGAGCTAAAGAACTGGGCAGCTCTAAAGGAAGAGGAAACTGCAGCTCCCTCCAGGGGAAACTGAGTCAACTGGAAGAGCAGGGTTTCCAGGTCATCCCAGACCTCTAGGGCAGAGCTGGGTAAAGACCTTGAAGGAACAGATGAAATCAGAGCATCTAAACCCTGCCGTGATGGCAGCCATGGAGGTCCCAGCACCTGCACTCTTACGTTGGGCTCAGTAATCTTAAAGGTCTTTTCCATCCTAAATTATTCTGTGCCTTAGCTGCCTTCTCTCACAATGCAGCTGGGAGGCTTCACTTCAGCTACAGCATAGAGCAGTGGTGCTCAACTACAACGCCTCTGTCCTGCATCATTCCCCAAATCCTCCAGATGGGAGCTGAGGAAGATTATGTTTGTTGCCTTGAAAACAGCTGGTGTCCCAATGCCAACTAGTCAACCACGGAGCTGTCAAACTTTTCTGTACACCCCTCTGCACCCTCCAGACAGTGCATCTGAGAGGCACCTTGTTTATGGGCTCGACACTGGTTATGACTTAACCAGCTTTGACAGGGGTGATCCTATTTATAGGAGGAACTCCTAATGCCTCTCATTCAATGTCATGTTTGGGGAAAAGTGAAAAATGAAACAGAAATGACCCCTGAGTTTCTACCTTCAGTAATGGACATTTCAGCTGCTGACCTGGCCAGGATGGTAGCATCGAGCCAGTTTCCTCCAGGTCACTCAGAAGTTCACATCACAGTCCAACTTCCCCTCTTTGAATGTCCTCCCCATCTTAGCTTAGCACCTTTGCTGCACTTCAAGTCTGGACCCCCTGCATTTTGGAGCCTCCCAGAAATTCAAACCCAGCTCAGCTGATTCCATAAGGATGGGCATGGGAGCAGCTGAAGGAGCGGTGCTGTTGTCATAGATAATCACTCAGGACTTGCACAACTGCTTTGCTAAACATCCGTGAACACAGGTCATGCAGAGGAACATCCAACCAACTACCTTTATTCTCCCATACACACCAAAGACTTTGGCAGAGAGCTGCAGAGAATTCTTTTGCTTTTTCCCCTGTGGGTGTTTCTAGCATCTCAAAGGATTGTGCGCCGCCTGGTTGGCCACCAGCGCTAGTCCTTCCAAAGGCCTACGGTCAACTCCTGCCTCATAGGGCAGTATCCAGAACCCACCAAAGGTGCATTGCCTTGTGATGAGCCGTGCCAGGAGACAGCACTCGTGCAAGGTATCTTGAGCTCCAGGCGGCTAGGATGAGTCAGAGCCAGTCGCCTTTTTCCCTGCGGTGCAATTGTACCAGGCCCTGACAGCATCAGCTGGCTTTTATCACTGCTCCACATCAGAGCTGTCAGTCCTGAAGACAATGGAAGGTGTGTGGAGGGGGAGGAATTGAGCATCTCTGCACTCAGTTGGCTTCCCAGAATGATGCCAAAGTGGCGAGCAAAGAGTTTTTGATTAGCAGCCTGCTGCCGCAAGAGGATTAGCAAGGACGTCAGTGACTGTGGCAGCGCTGAAATTAAAAAGCAATACTTCTTGAGCTTCCTCCGCTACTGTTTTGTGGGGAAGAGCTTGACTGACAGCGACGAGAGCTCTGGAGGGCACATAGACACTGGAAGGTTCACCCATGCTCGTGGCCCCATGGATGGAGAGCACTTGTCTTCAGATCTACTGGCTCCAGTGGGGTCTGCAAAGGATTCAGTCACTTCCTCAGTGCAAACTCATCTTCCTCTGTGTGTAAATTCTCAGACTCACGTGTTGCTGTGGCAGTGACAACGAAAGAGAAGGAAAAGAGCTTTGAAAAGCAAAGTCCAGGGGCATTTAGCAAACAAACAGCAAACCTCAAGTGAATGAAAAGATCAAATCTTGCCAGTTGAGTTCTCTGCCAAGGAAGGGGGCGTTTGTGCCTCTTTCAGGCATATCACGGAGTCTCCCGTCCCCCAGGCTTGCTGGGAAGATCACCCACGTGGATTCTCAAACCGCCCCTCGTGTGCGTTGTCCCATGCTTCTCCCTCACGCTCGGGGGTAGCTTCCTGCGAACGCCCACAGAGTGATTCGTTCTCTCTCTGCACACCCCTGGCGAGATGCTGATGGAAAGGCTGACAGCAGCTAGGCAGCTGGTGGGCAATGCCCAGGGTCTATTTTCTCATCAGCTTTGCTTTGTTTCCTTGCTTCTCAGCAGACTTGCACCTGCCTGTTGTCCCCATCTTGCACTCACTCACCAAAGTCCCTCCAGCACCGACATTGGCTTTTTATTCTATCTGTAAAGCACAGAACACAGAACTTTGATGCCATCTAGATACTATGTTTATCCTCCTAAAAACAGAGGTAGGGAAAGTGTTGTTATGTTGATTATTTTCCAGATACAGAAGTAAGGTTCAAGGCAGAGTAAGTGATTTGATAACGGTCTCGGGAAATCTGTGTGAACACTGTCAGAACAAGGTCTGTTTCTCCTGGATCTCAAACCAATACCTGAAGCACAAGTCCATCCTTCCCTCCAGAAAGGACTTAGAACAAGTCTGTGTCCCCTGAAGTGCTGAGGCATTATGTAAAATAAATTGGCTCGGTCTGTGCAGGGCCAGGTACAATGGGTTTCTAAATTAAACCTTTCTAAATGGAAATGGTAAGACAGGTGTGAGAGAAGATATCTACAGGCTGGAAAGCTTAATCAGAAATGAAAGTTGCTGAATGGGCCAGACAGGGTCATTTTAGCAAGAATTGTGTGGTGTTACTGCAAAACAACAACAAAATGGCTCTTGTTTTAATGATCCCCCACAACGTGCCGTGCCTGTGCTACAGATGTACTCAGGCACTGTGTCTCTAGGTTCCTGCGAGCTGCTGCAGCAACAGAAGTGGCCAGTTGTCCTGTATTGTCCCGGTCTATGACTTTCCATCCAGCCCCCACAGGTAAAATGCCCTGTGATGGCTGAGTGGCATTTTGTCTCCACAGTATTCCTCTGGAGGTGACACCCGGGGGGAAGAACACATTCAGCATCAGGACAAAAGCTACCAAATAAGCAGAAAGGGAGGAAGTTTAAAAATTAATCAGAGCTCAAAGTGCTGTCAAGTTTCTCCTCCTCCCTCTCTATGAGGGGACACAGCCATCAGCAAAGATTAGGAGTGATCGACTGACCAGGTCAGGGCAGAGAAGATGTGATAATAACGCAGTTTTCCAGTAATTGGCACAGAGTAAGAAAAATGGCAGCGCCCAACATGCTGTGCAACGAACAGGTACCATATATCCATCACATGCTGCACTGGGACCAGGCGAGCTGAACGTAAGGTCTCCAGCACAGGACAGTCAGAAGGCAGGTTTGACTGTCTTTGATAGGACCAAGCCAAACCTCATCAGCTTTCAGAGTATGGCTAACGTTAGACTCTCCTAGAAGACAATTCACAGATCTCTTCCTCCACTCCCCCCTCCTCTGTAGCTCGTTCCTATTCCCTTGCTGTGAAAAGTTTGGTTGTCTTCTCCTTTTTCTGGCTGAATCTTTCCACGGCAGTTAGCTGCCATGGTGATAGAAGTTACAGAAATTAGTAAGAAGAAGAGTCATAATTAACAATTGACTGACAGTCCCATCTGACCTGAGATGGTAGCTGAAAGCTGCCTCCCACTTCAATCTGCTTGCCACAAAACAGCCAGGAACATGCAGATTCACTAGCCAAGGTGGTCTGGCTATTTGGCTACATTCCTACAGTGGCTGTCCTCAGCTGATTTGGTGCTCAGAGCATCAGTGAAGATGTGCCACCATTGCCCTCTTCTGGAATGGCAACCATGACTGCTCCAAAGCTTGGGAGACGTCACCTTCTAGTGATGGCAACATGTGGTGACTCCAAGGGGACTGTTTCATAGGTGACTACTGATACCTCATGCAGGTGCTTTGCACGACTTCATTCAAAGAGCTTCATGTTCTCCTGCATTTCTCCTTCCAGCATGATGACTACGCTGCAGTGCAGATTGACGGCAGATGGTGGATTCCAATCGATGGAGAAAGTAGACAAACCTTACTGCTAAATATACGGCTAATTCAAGATCTTTGCGAATGTCTACTGCTGCTAGTAAAAGGTTGGTGGTTCAAAACCTCCTTGAAATGGGGATTTCAGTTTCCAATGACAAGAGACCTGTGGTTAAGCCGAGGAACTCCTTGCCACAGGATGCTGAAGATGCTAAAAACATATATGAACTTAGGAAGAGCCTGGAAAAGTGGTGGAAGAGAAATCCACTGAGGGTTACTAATTACATAGAACTTCTAACCATTTATATAAGTTGTATTTCCAAATGAAATACATATTTATAGAATAAAAGCCTTCCTATGCACCCTCTTTGGGGCTATATATAAGACAGGTTACTGAATCAGCCCTTTGCTGACCCAGTATAAACACACTTCTGTTGTTATGAATATGGAAAAGCACACAGATCTAATCAAGGGTCAGGTCCTCAGCTTCTGCCTGAAGGTTTTATGCAGTTTGAGGCAGGTGTGGACTCAATAATTGCTTAGTGACACACTTGGGGCCTGGCCCACCATCAAGCTCTTGAGATCTGGTGTTTTTGTAATGCACAAAATTATGCAGAAACGGCACTGTTTTATATGGGGAAGAAGATTAGCTAGACTTAACGAAGCACATTACTTATGGATGGAGCAAGGCAATTTTTCACACTCGGCTGGGAAGTATTTGTCCACTTGTCTAACTGCTGCAGTACATGCAATCTGGTAACACGGAGCACCAACCTAACTGCCACTGTGAATTCTGGGGTTGTTGTCAGCATCCAAGGACTGAAAATAGGCAGCAAATAGGAAACCAGTGGAGTTTCAACAGCTTCACCCAGCTCCTTAATGGACTTCAGAGTCAAGAGCAGGTTGATGACAGCTGTGAATCCCTTCCAGCACAACCCAGACTTCCTCTCAGCTCTCCCTGTGGTCCCTACTCTTTAAATAACAGGGAAAAAATGGGAGAGTGCATGTCCCATTTTACCCAGCATGGGGGAAAAGAAAGATGGGGGGAATGATGAGACTCTGACAGCAGGGGAGAGGTAGTAAGACGGGAGAAGAGGCAGGGGATGCATGGAGTGCCTGGCACATGGAAGGAGAATGGTGACCCTGGGTGAATGAGGACTAGTGGGGACATAGTAAGAGGGCACATATATCCCAGAGCCAAGGATATAGGGGAAAGGATGGCACACAGACCTCCTGATTCAAGGGATGGATCAGAGGGATGTAAAGTGTCTCTGATAATTGATCTCGCAGATTGGGACTATCCAGAAAAGCAAGAATGGAAAGCAAAGTACCCCTAGTCCAGTGAAGTCAATCCCAGCATGAAGCCCTAAGTCTGGACAGTGGAACAGAAGGGACAAACTCACAGCCAGGGTGTCTCAAGATTGTCTCCAATGGGTATCTGCCAAATGAAGACCCAGGCACTGTACTGCAGAGGTCTAGAGAAGAACCTGTGAGATGGAGCCATTCCCCGTCATCTGTCAAGGGTGACAAATGAGATACAGTACAAGTAGCACAAAACACACAGAAAAGATCCTCTTCAGGGTCTGATTGATAGAGTGCCTGGCAGGTAGATCAGGGACAGAAAGTCAGGATTCCTGACCCCAGTTTAATCTTCGGCACATGCAAATTTCTGTCGGAGAAACGACACACTCTGTTCAAGATCCCTGCTTTTCAGTGAGTGTAACAGTCACCGCCTGCCCTAGCAAAATAGTGTTCTCCGTTCATGTCTGAGGAGCTCCTGAAGAGCAGGAACTGTGCAAGTGCAGAGCACTCTCTCTTCACTGCCCTGCAAGAACACACCAGCGACATATAACCTCCCCTCAAATCCAGTGGCAGGTCACAGCGATTGGCGGGTCTCACATGTGTGTGACTGTGAGTCACCCAGTATTACTGATCTTCATATTAATCTATTGTTGTAAATGACTTGGAGCTGCCTACAGACAATCCTTCAGAATACAGAACAATGGAGAACCTGCACATCTGAAGAAAGCCTCCTCTGCGTGGCAACTTATTGCCATCGTAACCAGCATAAACAAGAGCAATTAAGACAATTTCAGAGCATCACCTCCTCCCTCTGGGGTCTTAATGAGAGCACGCTCAAAAGGGGGCTGGAGCAGAAGCAAGCAAGGGCTGGGAGTTAACTTGTGTGGGAAAAGAAGGGTAGGAGAGTTACAGATTCAGAGGATTGCTTGCTCTCCACCCCATAGCGTAATGCAAAGGGCAAATAGGGAGATTCCTCAAATCAGCAGTAGATAGAAAAGGCTCAGAGAAGCAGAGCTTTCCTGCTGCCCAACCCTCACAACAGGTGTCAAGACCCTGCAGAAGTTTTTGCTGACATGCCCAGACAACTAGAGGTAGCTAGAATGGGTGAGTGCCACGGGCATCACTCAGGAGGATAACAGGGTTCAGAGCCATTAGTTCTTGGTAGAAAACAGGGTTGGCTTGGACTGATGGCCTTCTAGAAGGAAGGTGTTAAGGAAGAAGCTCTTCTTAAGATGACGATTGTCTATCCCAGAAATAAAGACAAGCCTCAACACAGTGCTGTTAGCTTAGCATATAGGTTGCTTGCGCACGCTCCTTAAAGCTTTGCTATATGCCTCTACGAGCATTCAGATGACAGAAAGCCTGTTTGTGGGTGGCTATGCAGTGAGGAGAGAAGGAGAATTCGGAAGCTGTCCTATGAGGAAACCGCCAGAAGATGAGAGCTTACGTATTAGAGGGGCTGATCTGTATAAATTCTCCAGGGAAGGAAGGGAAACGGCTCCTATCAGCGTGCTGATGACACCTCTTCTTTTGGCAGTCCTTGCAATGGAGACAAAATGGATAGGGTAATAGAGCAGAGCTTTTGTTAAGGTTTTCATATGATCTAATACTGCAGGAACTATATGATTTTCAATCAACTCTTCTTAGATTCAAGGCAGAAGTCAGAAACTAGGTTCCTGCATTGTTACGGTGTATAAATAGCCCTGGTGGAAGCATAACAGGAGCTCGGTTAGGTTCTGCCCAGTACAACAGATTATATATCATGGACTCAAATATTTTGAGGCCAGACAGGACCATCCATCTGGTCTGATACCCTGTATGTAAAAACTCATAGGATTTTATCCAGCTACTCTTGCAACAAGCTCACTAGCTTTTGTTTAATGTGTGTGGAATGACACCTACCCATACCTCAGGTGGATCACAAAACTCACCCTGGGCCAAAATGGTTCCTTCCATTCTCTGCAGAAGCAGTATTTTCCTTTTAACATGAAATTTGCTATCACAGATTTGATTGTCTGCTTAAAAAAAAAAAAAAGAAGTGGCACATTAACTGGCAGAGAGAAGAGAGGGCTAAATCTGAGACCTCTTATCTGAATCTTCTCAATGCCTAAGTGCTGGATAATTAGAATTGCTGTCTGAGCCAAGAACACTGTTTTGCTCAGATGCTGCTAACCTCATATAGTCTTCTCCTTTCTGCTTTTCTAGCACAGCAGAACCCTGGCTCTAGGATCCCAGAAGATACATGAAATCTGACCATGAATGGAGACAGATCCTACAGAAACTTCTTATAAACCAGCTGGAGAGTAGTGCTTTGCAAAATGTGAAATGCTCTCTCTCTGGAGTCAAGAGCTGTTCAGAAGCAAAGCGTAACTCAACTGAGCCACATGAACCAACTCTCCCTCAGCCAAGACTTTTGACAACCATAGTTCAAACCCTGCCAGACAAAGGACTTCCTATAATCAGGTGGGTCTTAAGAAGAGATGTGTAAAATAGTCACCCTGTTGTTCACAGTAGTTCAGGAAACCGCGGCTGTCTGCTGTGGTCCTCCTCGTCTTGTGCTGGTTCTGCTTTCATCAGGTTGGATAGCTGGGCAGAGCTTGGGTCAACCTGCAAGAACATAGCCAAGTGTATGAAGAGAAATAAGAATTAGTGTTTGCTGATACTCATGACAAGACAGCTTTCCTCATGGGTATCTTGTTTAGGTACTGCCTGGAGGGGAACTAGTGAGGACTCAGCAATTCTGAACATCACTTTACATATTGAGGAACCTCATGTCAAATGCCTTCAGGAAAAAAAAAAAAGGAAAAAAGGCCATTTGACAGAGAAAAATGGGGAGATATGAACAGCTGAATCTGTTCCCTACCACTGACTCACCAAGGGACATGGAGCGAGTCACCTTATTTCTCCATGATTCAAATACTCCTGTGTAAAATGAGGCCAACAGAAAAGCGGGTACAGCATTTTCTGCAGTGCCCTGGTTTGCACCTGCCGATGTTTGTGTCTGGGTGGGCTGGGCTGCACAGGAGTTTTCAGTCCAGAAGAAAGGCCTGTAGAGAGCCATGGGTGTTTGTTAAGCCGTGCTTTATAATGTTCTGACATCTGGCAGGGCAGAGCAGAATCATTATTGTTAGGATGATGACCACTGTTTCCCTTATTAAGGGGAAATTAAAAATAGGAAGGGGTTATAATTATCATTTTGGACACCACTCCAGTGGCCTCGCTCTCAACACGCTGTTGGGATTATAATGTAATAGCAAAGTGAATGTCATCCTACAATTCCTTTTTTCCCTGTGGCACAAGTGTGAGCCAATAAGAGCTGTGCTATCTCCTTCCCCGACATCCAGACGTGCAGCGCCCAGTATGGCTCTTTCCGAGGTCCATTAGAACATTAACAAAGGCAGCCAAGTGGTATTGTTAACATCCAAATGATGGAAGGGAACACAGAAAAAAAATAACAGCATCTCTAGAGATGAAAACAATCAGCTTGCACCATTCCAGAGGAGACGAGAATTTCCCAGATAAGGATTTATGACTGTCCTTGTCTTCTGCTCTACAGTGAAGTGCTGTTGCCCATTCCAAGCTCACCACTTTTGCTCGCTGCTCCACACAAGGAAGCAAGAACCTGCCTTTGGAAACTACTAACCTTTTCCGGCATGGAAAACCAAACGAATGCACTTTGTTTGGGAAAGGCTTGCGCTGGGTTTCATAATAAGCCATCATTGACGTGACCGACCTTGTTATTGACTCGGAGCCAAATCTTGAGGTCCTTGCCTGAAGGATCGGAAGGATCTGACCTCAGGACTGTTATTAGCCTTGACATCACCAGCTCCTGACATGGGATAGTTTTCCAGTGAACTTGCTTGAGAATGTTTAGAAATGTCAAGTGGCCGAGCCACGAGGACACAAGAACGAGAAGGTGTCAAATTCGCCCAATTGAACGGGAGAATTTTAGTCCTCCCCCTTGCTCTCGTTGGCGATGGCAGCCCTGCTGACAACGTGTGTCAGGGTTACGCTGCGTTATCAGACCTCCTCTCAGCCCAGGCATCCTTTGTCAGCACAGTCCACGTGTGAGATCCTTGCTAAGCGAGAGCAACAGGATCCCTACATAGGCTCAGAGATCCGCAAGAGCACTTTTTCAGCACTCATTGCATTGTGGTGGATGAAGCTTGTACCAAACCTGTTTAGACAGAGGATGGACACTGTGTAAGCTGGACAGGAGCCTACAAGTTCTGGTTGTGGTGTGGTATCGTTTTGCTGAAGGATACCTGGTGTCATGTCACACTAACGGACAGCTTTGAGGGTGGGGAAGGAGAAGATTAGAGGACACTAAAGAAGCCAGATAGCTGTAGGCACTAACGTACTGCTCCTGAGGCGTGGCAATCCCCATATATTTACTCTGACTTCACAGAGGCAAGTCTTCTGTGTTTGAACTCTAGGGGAGGAAAGGCTGTGTGACGGCTAAAACCTTTGGCCAAACTCTTTCTCCATGCTAGGAATAGCTACTGCACTCTTTCTAATACCTGCAGAACAGCTCAGCTCACCATTGTTTAAACCAAACTTCTCAGCAACCCTTTCCATTCTCCGTTGTCTTCACTGGGTTCAGTGCTGCTGACTTTCCTTGGGTACATCCCCAGCCCGAATGATACGGTAAATCTTACTGTGTGCTCACAGACTCAAGCTACCATTCTGATTGCCGACACTAGTCAAGGTCTAACAGGATCTACCATTCATGCCTCCAAAAGACTTATACCATCAAGATGCCACTATTGAGTGACACTGACATTGTTTCATGCAGCTAAAATCAGTTCCACTCACAAAAATGATGAGGGGTCAGAACCCATATCGATCATATATCCAGCCATCTATCTTGCCATCTCTCCACAATTTCCATAATCCTTGAGAGCACCACTTGTTAGCGTGCTGCAGGAACTCATCCCAAATGCTTTAAGATCCCTAAATTAATCATGGAGGGCTCAACTTCTCTTCCATCAGAGAAAACAAAAGCTTGAAATTCAAGGGGAGGGCTAAAATCTACTCGGCTGATTGGCTGGAGGAGGCCTTCTCACCCACACGTCCTGCTCGGTAACATTTCCAAATATTTTTGAGCAAGCTGAAAACAATCGTGTTGGAGGGGCAGAGAGGGCCTGCTAATACCCTATCGGTTTCACATTCTTAGGAGAGTTCCCAGCCCACCGATCTGCCGTCCTATATCAGGCAATGAACCTTCAGCTGGAAACTTTACCCTGGCTCTACCTATTGTCCAACGTTTTCCTTCCTGCCAGATGATTGGAATCACACCAGTTGTTAATTTTACACCTGCTGTTTGTGAATATCCCTGGGTGACCTTTCCGACAACAGCTAGCACATGGGATTTCTTGGTGGAGAGATGCACACACATGCATGTGGGAGCAGATAGAAAGAGAACAGGAAGGGGCCTCCTGATGAATGATGAGGGATTAAAATAGCTCTTGCTGGGGCCATGGTGGGATATTGGACAGCAGGAATGATGAAGCGGATGTTTAAAACAGAGTGAAGTGTCCATCTCAGCACAGAAGGCAAAATAGTGTTATCAGATCCCTTCCTCTTTCCAGCTCTCTCTTTTGTGCCCAGCTGGCTGAGCAATGCCTGTCCCAGAGCTTCTTACAAAAGAAGAATGTCTTCCTGGGATGCTGAAGCCAAGATCTGGAAAGTCAGAAAACTTTTTCATTTAGGAATCTGAAAGGAATATCTGCCCTATGGCCCCATTCATCTCTTCCTTACCTTGGCATAGCTGACCTTAATGCCATCTCTGGAAGGTATTAATCATCCCAAGAGGGATGTGTCAGTACAGCACGAACAGGAAAAGCCATTGGCTTCGCAGTCCTGAATTCTAGCTGGTCTGAGGAAGTCACAGGTGCTCAGATATCACTGTGACCAGCTTTAATACTCAGATTAGGTTAAACAGATCTAGCCCACATTAGAACTGCTGCATTAAGAGCACTCTGGTTATTAAAAATGATTTACGGGCCCAGAGATGGATCAGAGGAGAAAGCGGCCACGGGCTGTAGCCAGATCACCTCGACATTTCCTACGGCAGGCTGGTACTTGGCTGCAGGAAGTGGAGCTAGGATACATGTAGGAGCAGGAGATGGCACATTTCCCTCTGAGGGAACACTGAATATTGGATAAATATCTCAACACAGTGGTGGCTGTCTGCTGAGTGGTAGCAGATGTTCAGGGACAGGCAAGCCTGACCCTTGCAGAGGAGAAGCCACTGATGTGTACGCAGGATTCTGTGTGTACGGTGCTCAGTCACAGGACTCCATCCTTCCTGGTACAGCAGTGATCAGTGTGCCAAGCAACCCCTCTCCTGGTGATCTCGACTCAGTATAAAACATCCTTTCACTGGAGAATGGCTCTGGCTCAAGAACTGATTCTGTTCAGAGATGATGGAGCAAATCTTGCTGTTTGCACAGCTCCTCTGCCCTCTTACCTGGCCCAGCACAATCCAAATGGAAAAAGCCTTCTCAGATTGGAACTTCAGGTCCAAACCAAGCTGGAAGAGCCTGGGACAGCAGCTTGTCAGTACAGGATTGTGCAAAACAGGAACTCTGAGAGTTGGCCACTTCCCAAACAGAAGAACAATGTTCTGACAATCTAAATTCCCGCTGTAGTTCTAAACCCAGAAGACATTGCTCACATCTTCTCCTGATCAAGTGTGGAAGACAGGATGTCTCTGCAGAAAGCCTGTCTACAAGCACCAGGTGGATAATCTCCACAAAAGATTATTCTCAAAAGAAAGGATGTCCCTGACTAATCATTTTGCTATCCTCTTCTCTTGATTCCTTCTCTGAGACTCTCAGGCTAGCAAGACACCACTTTCTAAACACTCTTAGCCAGAAACTCACTCAAATGCATGGACAGCTGCAAACAGTATGATGCACCGTGAGCAGTATTGGAAGAGGTCTCTGTGTCACATATCTCCAAGTCCCTGGAAACCAGGGGAACAACAGTTATCTTCCCAAAAACCCAATCCCTCAGCTAAGTGAAACCCATCTTTGAAGATCAGGGATGGCAGACGAGTTTTTCTCTGCAGCCTCATCAACATGCTAACGTCCATCTGCATCTCTGGACTCAGTTCTGTCCTTGGCCAACCCAGTTTAGAAAAGGTTTTGTTTTTCTTGGGCTGGTTTTGTTTACAGCCGCTTGACCGAGGCAGAGAGTTCAACAGCAGCTGAATGCAACCCAGGCTCTCCCAAGTGTAAGTTCTCCAGTGAAACATCTGGTTACAAGGCAAGGTCAAACAGGCCTGAAATGGGAGAGGGCCACAAACTCTCTGCACAGAGAGGCAGCCAGCTGGGAAAAGAACAGGCTTTTCTGGGTATGTTTGAACATTTGGCTGGGAAAAGGAAGGCGAATAAGAGAAAGAAATAGATACTGCAAAACAGCCAGGGATTAAGAGGCTGGTTCTTTTATTGGTTAAGAGTCAAGACCACCCCAGTTGTCACATGAATTGCTGAGTCTTATTTAGCAGGAATTCTAGTTTTTCCCAAATAGACAGAAGGTCTCTTCAAGTCCCTCATTTCTATATATTTACCAGTGTATACATAGGAATTTCTCTATTCCCCACTATCCTGGAATTACCTCAGATACACGTTGCAGGCAGAAGACTTTTTTCCTGCTGTTCTTTCTTTTACCTCTCACAATTGCACTAGAGCTGGAAGGACGAAGACAGTCCTGACCTACCGCACACTGCAAACCTTGATCTCCTCAGTTCCTCAGGACAAGGACCACCCAGCTGCTCTGTGTTTGTACAGCACCGAGCACCACTGGTGCCCAGGTCAATGTCTGGTTGCAATAAAAATACAAATAACAACATTGTTCATGAACGGTGAGAGAGCTGCTGAGAACCAAAGGAACCACTCAGGAAGCACGAAGGACGAACCCTTCCATGCAGCCCCAGGGAATGTTAGCAGCAACCTAACCTTTAGGATTTCCTTATTTTTTTTTAAAAAAAAAGCCTCATTCCCCAGAAAAAGAATCAGGAAAACCCCCATGTGAACCAAATAACCAACCAAGCACACACAATACCTTCCAAGAGAGAAATCTTATAATGGAGATACAGTGGGAACTGTTTGGTGAACTGGGATTGATTCATGGACTACCAAAAAATAGCGGAAAAGATTAAATTCACACTGTGGTGTTTCTACAGCATAAGCTGACCAGCCGTAATAACACTAATCCTTAGTACATGATTTTCAGAGAGAAACAAGTGAAGAATAATTGTCTGAGCATGGGACCAAGCACTATTTCCGAGCTCTGATGCTTCCTCCTTTAGGGACCTTCACTAAATCTCTCAACCTTTTTGTGCTTGAGCATCCTTCTCTAAAAGGATAAGGACAACAGCAGTCACTCACCTACCTCACCGGGTAATGAATGATTCAGATAGCTCTCATCGACCTCTTCAAGTCCTATACACAATATCCGATGTGTCATGCAGCAGTTCCCATCAGCCAGAAAGCTATCGTCTCTTAATGGGACTGAGTTTCAAGGATGATGGACAGGGCAAAGCCTGTGGAAGGACCTGGCCTCGGAAACTTTTTCCTCTGGCATCTCTGTGCAAGCTGGGATTGGTTTGCGGAAGGATCCACTTTCCTGTGGAGGGAAGTATGGAGGGAGGGGGGGACAGCTCACACAGCGTGTTTGACTGTCATTGCACTGGGTCATGCTGGAATCCGGACGTCAGGGCCAGAAGCACCTTTTGAGGCACAGCACATCAGCTGCTGCCTTCACGCACCAGAAATAAAGAACTCCAAATCCGAACCTGGAAGCCAACCAAAATACCAGAAGACCATCATGGTTTGCATGTACATAATCTGATGCCTAATTTTCATGCACTGTTTGCGTATCTTAATCCCAGCTTTCCAGAGGATGCTGTCCCATCCCTGATTCCATCAGCAGATGGACTACATCTGCCCAAATGAAAGCCACAGTTCCACACTGCTCAGATTTTTCCCACCAAACCACTGGATGCAGCTGTTCCAGGCCCCTGCCTTATGCAGTCTTCGGTCTGAATGCAGAGATTTTCTCTCACAAGCTCGTTACCATTTCAGTCACCCTTTGGGCTGTCTGGACATGAGCAAGCTCTGATCTGGCGTCACTGTGCTCCAACGAACACAATCAGCACTTCCGAGCACATAGCACTGGGCAGCGTTTGCCTGGCTTGGAGCACAGATCCTGTGCAAAAACCCACACAGACCTGCCAGTGACAGTCTATAAAGGGCACATCTGGATTGGGACTTTCCTCAGCCATGTTTGGAGTGCAAATGCAGGCCATTGCTCACTTGAACACAACCCTCACCTTCAAAAACTTTGCAATTTTCTGCAGCCCTCGTCCTATAGGTAGGATCCAATGAAAAGAGCCCTTGGTATCTACAGGGATAAAATGGAACATGGTCTCATTCTTTTAGCAGAAAGGCTGGAGGACAACCCAAGACACAGAGTCCACCCCCTAAATAAGAGCACAGAGAATCACATCCCCATTCCTCAATTAGTGTCTCCCAAAATTAAGCATTAGGAAAAGGTGTATTTGCAAGCCCACAGACTTAGATTTACTAGGAGAAACTGAATAGTCTAAGGGCAGATGAAGCCAGTTTGGACAACTAAGTATGCACATGTTGGAACCCATTGGAGAAACTGGGCTTGAGAAGCAACATAGTGAAATGTTGATTCGTCTTCATCCCTTTTTCTGTCTTTCCTCTCACAATGGGGAAAAGTCCCTCTAGAAAATCTCATCTTGTAGCTTTCAGCTGTCATAAAACAACCTTCCAGCTGCCTACCCCAAACCTATGTGTGAGTGCACTGAGGGTGGAGTTTTGTCATAACATAAAGAGTCAAATAGTTCCCCTCTCCCTCTATTTATTTACCTCCTCCAGATGGATTCAGGTCATTCCCATCCTCTCTTGGGCAAAAGGGTTTCTTTGCTTGTTGAAGTTGTACCAAAGTATGCAGCAAGGCTTGGTGAGGCTTCTCCTCTCCTGCTGCCAGGAGGGAGTGAATCACACTGGGGCTTGGGCATTTTTCTTCCTCTTCCTTTAAGCAGAAGTGTTTTGATTAAATTAGTAAAACTGTTTGTTTTCCCTGGCACTCCTCAACTTTATTTTTGTCACTTCTAGACAGCTTGAAACATCCTTTCCTAGGTAACACTCACTACATCTGTCCCAGAAGCCAAACCTGCTGCCTCCCTGTGCCCAAACACCAGAAACACCCCTGTGCAGCCAGACCTGGTATCGCTGGGGAGCAGCAATGAACCCATCCATTCCCACTTCTCTGCAAAGAGCTCCTGCTGCCCTCTGCTCCTGAGCGGTGATGTCCTCCAGCACTGCATCCCAGCTGGGAATGGTCCCTGCTCCATTCCCCGCGGCTCTTATTTAGGAAGCACCAACCCTGAGCTGAGAACTGGGAGTCCTGTGGGTACACCTCCACCGCCTCCCCGTACCAAGGTTTTAAGGGTGCTGACTGAAAGCATCCGCTGTGGCTGGGCAGTTGTCCAGGCACATTGAATGTCCAAGCTCAGCTGCACTTCCACGGGATAGGATCACACTCCTGGATCACCAGCGCTTAGATTGCACCGGGCAAAACCCTAAACCAGGGAAACGGTCCTTAAAGCTTGTTCCCTCTCTACTTATTCACAGCAGGGATAAGTAAGGCCTCATCTATAATCACCTAAAAACATCACATGATTCATGCTCTCACAGCACAACAGCTGAGCACGCTGCAGGATACACAGCAACATACATTGGTGATGCACCATTACACACTTCCCCATGGCAAGCCCTGTTGAAATGCTGCCATCAAATTATTTCAACTGATCAAAGTAGGAAAAAAATAGAATATTAAAGCCCCAGATAACAAATTAATAAGAATAAAAGCATGTAGGTGAGAATTAAGAAGGCATTAACATTCCGATGGCATCTGCTGCCTAAATTAAACTACAGGGAAAAAAAAAAAAAAGAGTTCAGCTGATGCTCAGGATCAGGACAAATAGTTCTCAAATGGAAATTACAGTTTTGAAAATTATGCACCAAAAAAGGATCCAATTTAGGACATTTCTGATTTGTGAAGTTCTTTCTCCAGGTGGGGATCTCAGGCTTGACTGGAGGGCTGGCAACATGATTGGCAAGATGCTGGAGTTGCTCAGTTCCTGCATCCCACAGCAGGACCAAACTGGCCCAGAGCCCGGCTGGGCCAGTGTCTTGTCACCTCACCAGTCCCTCTGGGGCTCCGTCCCCTTTTGCAACTGGATCATATGGATATGGTGTGTAAAGTGTGTTTCATCCATGCAGACACCAACACGGAAAAGGAGGAGGAATTAGGCCTGGATTTTCAAAGGAGCTCAGTGTTAAATTATGTGGCTAAATGCCTCTGTAATTTACATGAGCAGTTACTGTGACAACTAATAGTGAACGTCAAAAGTAACCAGTTGAGCATGTAATGACCGGAGTTATATTCACCATCATGTCTCTTTGGCACACCAAATTAGGTGTGCATACACATTTTGCATGCCCCAAAGGACTTCTACTTCAGCACAGAGCCTTAATTTCACAGCACAAGCCTGATCTCAGCAACCTCGCACAGCACAGACAGTTTATGTGATGCAAAGAGCTGGCACAAACTCCCCGGCCCAGGTTGGAATGGATCCTCAGACAGCTAATTAATTTTTACTGCTCCTTTGTGAACTGTAAATTACCCTTCATTTCCTAGATTTCTGTCCCATTTTTCGCCTGCCTTTCTCTAGTGAAGCAGTAAAAAGGGAGAAGTGCCAATAACGGGCTCTCGTTGTGATAAAAGCAGCCACGACTCACTCGCACCTTGAACAATGCTCTGCTTATGACCAGAATATAAAGGCAATTGGGTTTCAAGAAACTGTCCGGAGATAATGACTTTTCCTGGAGATGGGAGGATACAAGGAATATTTTTTGAAAAGAGGAGGTGGGGGGGAATGTCTGGTTTTGCCGGACAAACACCACCAAGTTCCTCTCTTGCAGAGGGTTAAAAAACAAGATAAATAATCATCACTTAGAGACCAAGTTCATCAGTATTGCCTGCACAAGACCAGAGGGAAACTGCTTACAATGCTGAACTGCTAACAGCCTCCCCTTCTCCCTCAGACAGGAAAGAAGAGCCTCTCTTCGCAAAAGAGTGACCTTCAGACCACACACACACACCAGCATCTTTAGAGAGCAGTCCCTGAGCAAATGGTGCTGGAGGAAGGATGGGCGGCTTTTTTTCAATCCTGCCGTGACCCTGTTCAAAGACTAAAGCTGCTGATTCTGTTGAATCCAGGCAGCAACACCCTGCCAAGGAAAGACCCACTAGTATAGACAAGGCTGCCAAGGCATGGTCGCAGTGTTATGTCCTTTGCTGATGCCACTGGCACCCAAACCTCCTACCTTCAGGCACGCTCCCACCAGGGGCAGAAGCAGTTGTAGGGAAGAGATCTTAACACACCTGAGGTGAACTTTGCACAGGCTCTGCTGAAATTCAGGGCAGCTTCAGCTGAGATTCACTTCACCCTTGTGTCAGGACACCAGGATTTGCATTAAATCTGTAAATAACAAAAAGGCATTACTGGAATTTTCATGTGGTTGCATCTACCAAATGCCCCTTGAAAGGCCATGGCCACAAGAACATACGGAAGATCTCTGGGTCCATGCTGTTGGGATGCTGCAGGAATGAGAACACAGCATTGCTGGGGTGCGTTTGTGGGGCCTTCAAGCATATTAGATACTTATATTGCAAAACGCCACATTCTTCAGCTCTGACGGAGTCTCTTTTATCTCAGCTGCAGATTCCTGAGTCAAAATTGCTGCCAGATGACTGTGCACAGTGAGTTAATGGCCACAAAACCTGAGCTTCTCTTGCCTCAAGTCATTTACCCATAGCATCAATGACGTTATCATGTTCAGCCCATATTTACTACAGCTACAAACTGATTCAGAGAAACCTGGAGTACAGGATTAATCATTACTCCTGGGATGTTGAAAACGGATAGCAGAATGGACTTCCAAATTAGGTATCTAAAAGTCCTGCATCTCCCAGGAGAGCTCTATTACATCTCCCTACTCGTTCTAATGGAATCTATAGTATGTGAGCACGGCTTTGCCTCCCACAAGCCCTCCCTGCATAATTAGCCCCAGCTCAGATTGCTGCCTTCTATAATGGCTGGAGAACCACTTTCTTCAGGCTACTGAGATGTAAAGAGGAAATGTTCATTGCAAAATGCAAGTCAACCACAGCCAGTGGGTCTGGGCCATGGTGGAGGGATACAGAAATGGCTTCTTCTTCTTTTTTTTGCCTCAGAAATAGAACTCACTAAAAATAGCAGTTCCTCAGGAACAAGACTGCCTGAAAATAGCTGTTTCTCAGGAGCAGGGCTGGCTGCTTCTGAAAGAAGTAGCTATTAATGTATAATTGTCCCTGAGGCTGGTTTCTGAGAAAATGCTGTACATACAGAGGGCTGTAAAGAGATATGTTCACAGGCAGGAAACATAGGCACCCCTCTCCTGTCAGAGGTCCTGTAAACTCCGACAGCTCACGCAAGTGCATTCGGTTCAGGAATCTTAGGCACAGTCAGATTCATCACAGCTCTGGGAGGTATTTTCCTCCGTACTGGTTAAAGCAGTGCTCTGAGATGCTTCTATTATCTGCACCAGTAAATGACAAAGCCTCCATCGGCTCTAATCGAACCTACACTGGTTTTTCTCCCAGGACTGAGAAAGCCTTATAAAGACTAAAGCCAGCTTTGAAACTCCAGCACTCTCTTTCCACAGAAGGTCCAAGAACTTTGTTGAATTGCAGGTTGTGCAATCTACTTCCAATTTCCTGCTCTACTCAGCACTTAGTTTTCTCATGCAGATGCTACAGGGCAATAAATCTTCTGAAGAATGGCCCTACATTTCTCCCGCTGTGGTGTTGCCTTATAATGAGGAAAGACAAATTGCTTCTGAGATTGGTTGATTGGTTGGTTATTCCCTAAAATGTCTCACTCATCCCTCTCTTATCACCATGGGTTCAATAGCTCATTTCTTGCGTCTTCTTTTTCCTTCCTGGCACAGCCAGCCAATATCTGAACAGAGGCCATTCTCCTCCTCTTCTTCTCCCCGTAAGGAAAACGCCAGCTGGCCAAAAGAAGCAGAGATTATAAAAGGTCCAGAAAAGGCAAGTTTTGCAAAGCAGCAGCTTGATGAAGTGCAGATGAAGTACAGGGGGCTCTGACTGCTGCCACCAGTTCAGTCTCACAACACCAGCCCCAGAAACCTTAATAGCCTCTGCTAAGAGCATCCTCCAAAGGCTGGGTAGGACTGGGCTGTGTCATCCCTGGATGGAAATCTATAGAGCGTTTCTCCCAGGCTTTGCTTTAAGTGCTGCTTCCAGTTGTATCTCTATTCACCAGTGATCTGACACTTCAGCATCCCAATAACAGCGGAAGCAGCTTTCTGGAGGAAGTGTAAGGCTGAAGTTCTCACCACCAAGTAGCCCAAGGCAGGTCTTTCAGCTCAAGAAATTACTCTCTTTTTTCCTGACCAAATTCCAGCAAAGGAAACAGCACTCTGCTTGCAATTACAGCAGGCTGCAATTTTCGTTACGGAAACTACCTTCAGTTCTGTGGGCAGCCTTACACCACGGTGTGCAACAAAACACAGGCGTTCCCAGACTTCAGTTTAACCTCATTCGCTTAGGAGGGGGTACCAGGGAAGCTGCAGCCAGGCTGACTGTGCGTACCCACAGCACTGGGAAACCTGTAAAACACAAAAGAAACGGTGCCAGAAGTCGGGTGTCTGACACGGCGAGGCAAAACTAGAGCAGGTCTATGTACCCCTGCCACACAGCCGTGACGTTGAGCCATGCCGCCAACTCATCTTCCCCTACCCTATTGCTGAGAGGTGTTCTTACATAATCTAAACCACATGCACGAAGGGAAAGATCTATACAATACAGATAGATACATACACTTCTTGCCTTTTGATTTTGTGAAAGTTTTGAAAAACGCCTTGGGACTCTCAAATCAAATAGCCCATGAAAGATAGAGCGCTCAGCAACATTTCTGTTTGATAGCAGCGGGGTGAGGATTTTTTGCAGCTGAGATCGGTTTGATTAAACAAGCATTTTGTTGCAGCCGTCATACAGTGCCCATTAAAAAATACTCTGCATTTGTGTTGCATTTATTATCCAAGAATCTCATCATGTTTTACAAAATGTAATTAATTAAACTTTACAGCTCCCCTCGGAGAGGGATAAAGAAAAGGGAGAGTTGCCTTAATCCATCAGTGAACTGCAGCAGACTCTGGGTTAGAGGAAAGCAGCTGTTCAACAGCGTGCAGCAGCACTAGGACAAGAGGAGACCTCCAGGCAAAGTCACGCAGGGAATGTACTGCACACCTTGGCTTTGCCTGGGCTGTGCATTTCCACTGTGGGTTAAATCCCAGCTCTTGCAGATAAGAGGGTGATTTTTCCCCCTGACCTCACACCCCAGGTTTGTATCTGAGACAGTATTTCATCTACTAAATCCCCAGCACTGCTAAAGACCAGGGGCAGCCACAACCCTGCTCAGAACTGAGGGAGGCAGAAGATATAAAGCCATACAGCCACAAATTGCATCTCACAGTATGGGAATGCTGCGCAAGCTGGTGCTTAAAGTGGAGGGAGGGTAAAGTCCCCTTAATCCCTTGCTTACTTCCCTCTCCCCTCCCCATCAGTAAATCCACACCTGTTAAAGGTCACCCTGAAATGAAATACGTTCCAATACCTCCTGCTGCAGCTTGGCTCCCTTGCCCCAGCCTCCTGCAGTCCCTCCCAGGTCACACTGCAGAGCAGGAGAGGGACGGGGGGTGCCCACGTGCCCTACTTGAACATCAGAGTTGGACGGCTGAAATCCCACCCGATTCTTAGCTGATCTTTAGAGAAGAATCTCTTTCTCACCCTGGCTGTAAGCTCCTTTCTTGCCAAGTGTAGAGGATAACATGGCTACTGGGCAAGCCCAATTAGACAGGTTTGCTCTGCCACTTTTGCTGCCTTGCAAAAAGCTCGAATTTGAGCCGGTGCAAGCTGGGGAAGGGGCGCAACGCGTCGCTATTTGCAAGTGAAGTATGACAACAGAACCACAGAGATATGTGCAGGAGGAGAATGATGCAAAGAAACACGTGTGCATCCATGTGGCACCACAGAGAAGCATTGAGGACAGGGAGAACAGATGGAGGAGCAGGTATCTCACCAACTCACTCACCAACTGATCAAACACAGTCGTGAATCCTGCAGCGGTGACTGCATCCATTGACTGGGGAAGGAGGCAAGAGTTAATGCTCTGGGTGTGCAATTCCCAAAGTGGAAGGTCTGGGCTACATATGTAGTGAGAGACAACTGGCTGGTGGGGGCTGAGCTGTGGCTCTCCCGTTGCAGCTCTACAAACCTGAATCTTTTCTGTCTTTGGAGAAGACGTTTAGCTCATCCAATGGTCAAAAAAATATGAATGAGGTCTAAAGGAAACAGAAGTGCTTCTTGGCTCCTAAGCACTTCAAACTGATGTCTTTTCACTATCACGGGTCAAGCAACTGCAGCCATCAGCAAGAAAGAGAAACCCTGGGATATGAGATCTTCCAGAAACACTCAACGGGGAGATGTACTGGGTTGAACTGGAGACTGGCTGTAGTCTGCGTTCTGCAGAAAACAACATCAGTGGGCATCTCCACAGGGCTATTAAGTGACAGCGTGTGTTTGCCGCCCAGAAAGCAAACTGTATCCTGGGCTGCATCCCCAGCAGCGTGGGCAGCAGGGCAGGGAGGGGATCCTGCCCCTCTGCTCTGCTCTGGGGAGACCCCCCTGCAGTGCTGGGGCAGCTCTGGAGCCCCCAGTATAAGAAGGACATGGACCTGTTGGAGTGGATCCAGAGGAGGCTACAAAGATTACCATGGAGCTGGAACCTCTCTGCTGTGAGGCCAGGCCGAGAGAGTTGGGGATGTTCAGCCTGGAGAAGAGAAGGCTCTGGAGAGACCTTACTGCAGCCTTCCAGTAGTTAAAGGGTCCTACAGGAAAGACAGGAAAGGACTTTATACAAGGGCTTGTACTGACAAGATGAGGTGTAATGGTTTTAAAATGAAGGTGGTTAAATTTAGATTCGATATTAGGAAGAAATTCCTTACTGTGAGGGTGGTGAGACACTGGCACAGGTTGCCCAGAGAAGTTGTGGATGCTCCATCCATAGAAGTGTTTAAGGCCAGGTTGGACAGGACTTTGAGCAACCTGCTCTAGTGGGAGGTGCCTCTGCCCATGGCAGGGGGATGGAACTAAATGATCTTTAAAGTCCCTTCCAAACCAAACCATTCTATGATAATGTCCCAAACCCATGAGTGCCTTTGGTCTGAATTGGACTCATGTAAGCAATTGAGCTTATTCCAAGATACAAGGTAGCAGAGGGAGAATAGCCGTCTCTGCTTCAGCTGGGAGGGTCAGATTGACAATTTCCATGCAAGGCTATGAAAGTGCTGAGTATTTTCATCAGAGTACAAGGATTGTGCTGGAGGAACTGACAGTGAATTCAAAGATGGGCACACAGTGATTTTTATAAGCCTCTATCACACTATTTAATTAGTCTCCAAATCCTCCCCCGATAATATGAGGCCCATTTGTACCACCCTCCTGCTGGGCCACTCACACTTCGCCGAACAGACACATTGATGAGATGGGATTCATCACACCAATCTCCCCCACGCTCATGAAGGCAGATCTGCTTGCACAGATGGAAGATGTGTTCAGCCCTGCCCTTCTCGATTGATACCGCTGTGGTTTCCCCAGAGGGTACAAGTCTTTCCTCTTCTTAGCAGGGAGAAACTGTTTTTCACTGGTCCCTGGTTTTAATGTCATGTTCGTCTCTGGGAAGCAGGCAGCCTCAGATACAGCTGTCGCTGCAGCGGATTTATCTCAGTGAAAATGCCTGCTTTGGTTTTGCAAGTGTTTTAATTAACGTAAATTATTTTACAACACTTTACTACTGATAGCATGTAATTATCTCCCCACAGGTATATATTTAGCTAACCAGCAGGCTGATCAAAGACCTACAAAATAAGGTACTTTTGCAACTGACACTCCATACAAGCAAAGGCCAGCGAGATGGGACCAGAGGAGGAGGAGGGGATTCCCTCTCCCCCATCCTAAACACAGGGCTCGAAACTCTCCACTTGAAAAGATAACATTAACTTACACATTTTGTCGGAGGAGCATGGAGATGCATCGATATTCAAGTGTTGTGAAGGAGAAAAAGCTATGTACACACTAAACCATTAATCATTGGGAAGTGATCTCCTTTGTGAAGTGTTTTGAGGTTGACTAAGGAAAATGGCTCTGTAGTAACACAGAGCAAGTGATCATCTTACAGTCATAGGTTAATTCTCTCCCCTGCTTTTGCTGGGTCAATCCCTAGGTGTTATTATCTCCACAAGGCAATTCATCGTTTTCCTGAGGAAGTTTGGCCATGGAAGAGATTCCAAACTCCACACCCCTTTCTCACTCTATTCAACTCGAGAGTCTAGTTTCCACTGCAAGCACAATTTGAGATGAATGAGGTTGAGACCTGCACTGAGCAGCTGCCCTGCTCTCAGCACATCAAACTGTTCATACAACTTAACAATAACAGGCTGGATCAAGCCACCTGAAATCATGACTTTCCTCCAAATTACTGGTTGATCAAACATGCATTTCTCCATTGAGCTTCGGGAAGTGCTGGTAGCTCATGATTTTTCTTTTTCCTTGATAGCTGCGGCTGTTCAACCTGTGCTGGTGGGAACATGTCAGATGAAATAAGAGTTCAGGAGCCAAGAAGCATCCTGTGCCAAACCACATGTTTCAGAATCATCTCTGTCCACTTGTGTAGGTTTGATCCTTTATTAAAAGCACGGGGTGCTTTGTCATCACTTTCAGTGGGCGCAGGATCAGGTGGGTAAATCCTCAGCTCTTGACCTTCTTGAAGGCCACTCTGTGCTACTTTATCTACCCGTGGACACTGTGTCTGCATATTGCTATAGCGTCACTGCCCACCAGGCCCTGCTGAGACCCTGAGTTTTCAAAGGGCAGCACACAAGAGAAAAAACAACCCCAGCCTCTAAGATCTTACAGGCTGAGGGGGGCTTGTTATGCTTTTTACTTCTCCTTTTCAGCAACTTTAATGAAGAGTGTTACTTAACTTTTCAGGCCACAAGTGAATCTTTGGACTGAAAGCTGCAATATTACGTGTTACGGTTGCTAACAGAAAAAGGAAACGTCTTTTGTATCTATTGACGTCTTTTGCAAAAGACTCTGGGTTTTTTGAATGATGTGCTCCCTATTATTTCCATGCCATTACTTGTAAACTTTGCAGTATTTTCTAGAGGGGTCTTTAGTAAGACAAAAACCTGAGGGCAACACTCCATTAGGCTTTTCTTTTTATAGGTTGGGTTAGACCTTCTTGCAACTGGTAGGTTTAACTGCGTTCCTTTAGGGTAGCTGAAGGAGACATTAAGTCTCCTTCCACCCACAAAGCAAGATTGCTCAAGTTCCTGAAGGCTCTGGGAGGACAGTTTTGGGTAGGATATTAAAAGAAGGTAATATGTGGATGGACAATGCAGTTCAGGTGGAGGAGGAGACAGAAAGACAGCATATTGAAACAGGCGGAGAACGGAAACTTCAAAGAGCCTGAACAATCATTGATATAAAACCTGGACCGAATACAAGAACCAGGGATTTGGGGTCACGTTGCTGCCTGGAGCAGGTCTGGAGCTACAAGCAAGGAAACTGGCTCTCAGCTGCGTGATTTCTCCTGTGTTCAGGAAAGAAGGGCGGTGAGCATTCTTGTAAGCAAACACGAAATACATCAGAAATCCCTTTCTTCATCACTCTTCCTCCCATCTGGATCTGCCAACAAGACCCTGAATTTTGGCCAGGACCAGAGGTCAAAGGGAGGAAACGTGTGCTGCAAAACCTCCTGCACATCTGTACCATTTAACTCTTCCTGCTTGGTTCAGGATTAAGATGGCATGAAGACAACAGCACGATTCCCTTCTTACTCTTCCAAAGTGGGCAATTCAGGCCAAGGTTTGGGTCACTGCTGTCCCCAATTGCATTGGAAATATAGTCTTGTTACGGGCTTCCATTCCTATCCTAACAAGCCAAATTCCCCCAGACCTTGCTATAAGCAGCTCTCTATGTGCTCTTCTGCTCTGCAGGGAACTCCTAAAAATGAGGCACTTGCCACTGGCTTTTTTCCTGTAGGTGAATTAATCTGCCTTGCATGAGTAATCCTATTTAAAACAATAGGTTGCCTTGCAAGAATGAGGGAAGAAAGTTTGAAGCACACTTTTATGCAAGTACTGTAAAAAGGCCACATCGTAGCTCATCAGGGGACACTTCAGCATAAAATGACAGTTACTGGTAAAGTCCAATAATAAAATAAAGGATAATTTAATAAGGGGATTTTTAACCCATTTAACAGGGACTAAATTTGGAACCCTTTCTTCAAGTGATCAGGCACACTATACCGTCCTAATCCTACTTTCTGTAATAAGTCAAAGAAAAAAACCAGGCAACAATCTATTCCTTATGCTTTTATTTTTATGCTATGGGAGAGCAGTATTCCATATAAATAAATTAATTTCAGGAAAATAGAGGCTGAATCTAGACACGTAGACAAGCCTCTGAGGGAGATGTGTTACAGGGTACTGTATCTCCTGAGACCACAGAGGTCCCATGCCTCAACTCATTTCATACCAGGTAACACAAAGCCTATGGATTATAATGCAAGGACCCTGCAGTGGCAGGAGGAAGGCATGTAGAGTAAGACTCTGTGGCCAAGGAGAAGTAAAAGCTGTGGAGATTAGTGTTTATGTAGGAGCCCTGTGGGCCCTCTCAATGTCCTTGATTTAGTCTTCATCATCTCTGATCCGTTCTAAGAGTTCTCTGTGGGATGGAGATTTAATATCTGGGAAATGTGGGGTCCTGGCTGACCTGTTGGAAGCGGTGGCGGATGGCTGCTCCCTGTTTACTGCTGTATCACTTTGCTTTTCAGATTGAGCACAACAACCAGCTAAAGCTGACACTGTTCTCTGCGCCCGAGCGATGCAATGAGAAACCTCCAGAGGTCGGGCTGATGGAGAGCAGCAGCATCTCCCCGAAGCCTTCTGCTGAGCGCGAGTGGCACCTGCTGGAGCCCTCTCCCTGGAACGCACCCTCGTCCCACCACCGCCAGCTCTGCAGGTGTTTGATCTGCCCACATGGACCTTCTGGGGGCCTGTGTGTGCTAAATCTGCCTAGAAAGACACTTAGGAACATGAAATACATCAGGGTGGCTCTTTCTTATTACAGAAAGACAAAAATTGTCTTTATTTGCACATTAACTCTTCCACCACTCTGGTGATGCTGGTTTACTTCCACCACACTTCAACGCCCGGTCTCTCCTTTTGCCTTTGACTTCCTTCCAGAGGAGCTGTAGTAAAATGCAGCATATTTTCCCACGGGAAAGAGTCCTGAGTGGGCACTGAAATGGGACCACATGATACATCCCTGAAGGTGTTAAAAAAACAAGTAGATGTGGCGCTTCAGGACATGGTCTAGGGGTCAGGGACATGTTGGGATGAAGGTTGGACTTGATGATCCTAGAGGTCTTTTCCAACCTAAATGATTCTATGATTATTCACGTCACCTAATCCCTGTGAAAAATACAGTCTAACATTCCTCCTCTTGCCTTGAAGCCACCTAAGACGACTGCAGGAGAGGGCAAGTGACCCCTGGGAGAGGTCTGAGAAGTCCTCACTTCTTATATTACAATATATTGTTGGTTAACAGCTGCCTGAATATGGGCCACCAGTGTGCCCAGGTGGCCAGGAAGACCAACAGCATCCTGGCTTGTACCAGCACCTGTGTGGCCAGCAGGACTTGAGCAGGGATCGTCCCCCTCTCCTGACAAGGGTCCCAGCCGCTGAGGAGACCCGGTGGAGCGGGACAGGGAGAGAAACCCCCTCAGGGTGCTCCCAGCCCTGTGACAAGCCCCCATGCTGGCAGGGCCCCACACACATAGGCCTCAATGCAGGGGGGGAATTGGGGAATTCCCATTGGGGAACCAAGCCTCTTGGTAAGGAGGAGATGGGACAAGGACAAGGCGACGCCGGGGTCGATGCCTCCTTAGCGGGCCCACCCTGAGGAATGGGGGGACACACGACAACAGGGGAGACGGGGACGACCCGCCCAAAATGGCGCCAGAGCTTCGCCACATCCGGGTCCCCGCCCGACCTTCCTCCCGTGAGCCTCAGCGCCCCGCCCCTTCCCGCCTTCCCCCGCGGCGGCGCAGGACAGCAGCGGCAAGATGGCGCAGCCGCCGGGTGAGTGCGGCGAGTCCCCAAGGTGACCGCGGCTCCCTCCTCTCCCTTCCCCTCTCCTCTGACCGGGCTATTGTCTCTCTCTTTCTCTCTCTCCGTGCCGCAGTTCTCCTCAAGGACACGAAGCTGCTGGACGTGAAGCTGGGCCAGCTGCCCAGCTGGCTGGCCTTGAGAGACTTCACCCCCGGCGGCATCGTGGGGGCCCTGCGGCGAGGTGAGGGGGGCTGAGGGGGGGTCCTGCCCTGTGGCAGCAGCTCCGCACCCCCTCGGCCGGCGGAGACCCCCAGGGTGTGAATCCCTCCTCCTGATGGAGCTAAACTGAGCAGTACAAAGCATCTCTGGCTGCCCGAGTGGGTGTTGGCTGGGGTGTGGGGGGGATCCGGCCGTACAGGGGCTGCTTTGGGGCGATTCTTGCTTCCCCAGAATGGTGTCTCCTGTAGCGTCTTGTTCTCCCAGCTGTAAATTTGTTTCTCGCGTGGGCTTTATGCAGCAGAGGTTTGTTTTCAGTATTCCCTCTCGTATAGAGAGGAAATGTAGTGACTGTACTGCTGAACCTATGTGCTGAAAATCTTGAGGTTTCCTGATATCACAAGTAAATTAAAAACAAAAGCAACTGATCCCTAAACATGGTAAGAAAAGAAGCAGGGCTTTTATAGATCGCTTGGCAAGATTTTTGAGTGATGCCCACTGCTGTAGATACAGACACAATCAACTGCAAGTGTCTACATAATGTCTGTACACTGGTATGAAAGCCTTAGATGATTCCAAAGCATCCTGAGCTCATGAAAGTCACAATAATGTTTAGGGAAAAATGATAAATGCCTTTTCCCCCCTTTTTTTTAAGGCTTAGCACTATTAACAGGCTCCCATTGCTTAACTCACAAGTTGCCTCTCTCACACTCGCTCCTGAGACCCTCATTGAAACAATTTCCTGAAGTTCTGTGAAACTGGGCTCTTCTTTCTGATGCAGAAAAATACACAACTCATCTGGCCACTCTGAAAACTTTCCTCCTACACAGGTCACGACAGATTCTACAATAAATATATCAACGTGAAGAAAGGGGGCCTCGGTGGTATCTCCATGGTGCTTGCTGGTTATGTTCTCATCAGCTACATCTGGAGCTACAGTCACCTGAGTGAGTAAAGCACTATGGCCGAGTGGGTGCAGTGCAGCTTGGGGGAGTGTTTGGGGCCATAAAAGCAACTCATCTGCTGCTGCTTTTAGAAATAAAGTGAAATACGGTGCTGACCCACTGCTGCTTGAATCCGAGCCTGCGAGCAAGCAAACTTCTTTTAGCAATAGAGAACTGGAATGCTTTAATAAGTTCTCAGATGGTCAGTGTTTTCTTGGTGATGAAGAAAGGTTCAATCTTGTTGCGTGTCTGACCTGGCAGTACTTAGAAACCGTATGCTTGGCTATTTTTAGAGTGTTTTCTTTCCTGTTACTTCAGGTGTGGTGGTCTTTTTTTTTTTCTTGTGACTTAAAACGAACTTGCTTTTCTTTGAATGATACAGAGCATGAGCGCCACAGGAAGTACCACTGAAGGGGGAATCTCAGAGTGAAGGTACAGCTCTTGAACAGACCTGGCACTGGAACAGTTACTCTGACAGAAGACATCTGAACTATTCATGCTAAGATCTGTACTACTATGACCAATAATAAAGTGCACACACTTTACATTTACTGAGCTGATGCGGTCATAACTGATTTAATTGTCCTGTGCGAGTGAGTTTGTCTTCCTAGAGTCTCCCCGCTCAAGGATAAGTTCAGAGATGGCTGGGAAAGCATCTGCGACTCGGATTGCTTTATGAACTGGGAAACTATTCCAACGGATTCATATTTAACTGCTTGACAGAAGTACAAAGCATTGGATTGAGTCTTAAGGGCTACTACATACAGGTTGGACAGTAAGCCTGTAAGGCTGGATTTTGATCTTGCATGTCTTTATTCTGTGATTTAGATTTGAAAGAACAACAGCTGAACTTTAGGTGGCTTGTTGGTGTGGACACGTGTTTCTCACTCTCAGGCTGTCACCTGGGGACGGTATTTGGGCAGTTTCCCATCATTGCAAGCACTGTCTGAGATGAGAGCAGTTTAGCTTTAAGGTCTGCAATGCTCATTCCATCACTGGGATTCTGAGGCTTCCTACCTCTGATAACCCATTTCTATCAAAACTCTGCCTACTCTGATTGCAAAACAAAGCTGGAAGGTTATTCTGAATGGGGGTATAACTTAAAATACCCTTAATAAAGCTCCATGAAATGAAACTAAAGGAAAACTTTGCTTCAGTGAGAGGTTTAGCAGGCTTGGAGGAGCTCCTGGGGGTTTGGTCCCTGCTGCTGACCCTCCTCATGCATCCCCTGTCACGACACTGCTGACTGTGTAACCACAGCTGGCTGTTGCAGGTATGACCCATGGTGTCCTCTTCTGAACAGGAGGGAGGGTGAAACCACTTCTTGAGGGATATGAAGAATCTCAGGAGTGGCAAGAGGAGGGCTTGCAGCCAGACAACAAGGTGGTGAAGTTCCCTTTCCACATACATAGTTACACGCAGGTAACACACGCTCATGGTTTGGCCAGTGTTCAGCCTCGGGACACACCATGTTAGGAGATGTTGGATGGTTCTGTCACACCACAGTCACCAAGACTTGAAACTTCTATTTGGACCGACTCCAACTCTCCACAATGAAATAACCACAGTCAATCAAACCAACAAAGGTTCTGGTCACTTCTCTTAATCTAGTTCTTAAAAAAAATCTCAAAATAAATCCACACCCAGATTTTTCCATCGGTACATTTCAATAAAAACAAAGTATAAAGGCAGTCAGCAAACGAGAGATGGGTTAGAATCAATAAGGCTCATGTTGTAGGTGCAATTTTTTGTTGGTTTTTTAATTCACATTTTATCATTGGCCCTTTTGAAATAAGTCTGACAAAATGAGTGGGGTTTTGGCTTGCAAAAAGAATGCTCTCCCGCTTTTAAAAGCGGCGTTCCCTAAAATATACATTGCCACTTCTCGGTCTTCTCTAGGCTATGGAAACCTGCTCAGGGCGAGCTGGATGACAGGGGGGCTGAAACAAGGCTCTTCTAGTCCTGCTCTTCGAGCTGTGCTCACTTCCCTCCTTGCTTTTCACAAACTGAAAGCGAGCACGGACACAGCTTTCCTACACTCACTGCTCCTCATAGTCTGGCTAAGCACAGAGATGCCACTTTATCCTCCCCTTGATGGGCTCTCACCCAGAAGATTAATTTCTAACCTCCAGTATAGCAAGAAGCACAGAAACAAAGCACGTGGATGAGACTTTGACTTTTACAGGCTGATGCACGTGACGCATGAAGTCAGCCACCAGCTGACCGACCACAACAGGCTGGACCTGGGAACACAGCTTTGCTTTTCAAGAGCTACAGGGCAGCAGAATCCCCGTTTCCTCACTGAAGGGAAGGCATTTCCAGTATCGGTTTTCCCCAGTCAGTCTTCCCGCTTCCACAGGGAGGGCTGAAAGGCTGCAGGCTCTCCAAAGAGAAGTGGCAGAAGGAAAACACTTTAAAGAAAACACTGGTGGTTAAGATGCGTTTATGGAGAGTGCTGCACCAGTGAGGGGGTCGTGTATCTATCGGCTTTTAGATCTACCTTTCAGCAGGGCTCAATGAAAACAGGCGGAGGCCGAAATCTATTTTAAAAAGGTTAAAACGTAAAAAAAAAAAAAGGTTGTGGACAATTACAAAAATGTTGCTTAGCAGCAGCCAGCCTCTGACCAGTTCTTTCAGTAATGGCATTAAAAAACAACCTGATTAATAGTTCAAGACATGGCGCTAGGCAGAAACCTTTTCTCAGTGCTAACAGCTCCCCTGCGCTCTGTGTTCGGCTCTTTCACTGTCCACTGAGAAAGGCCAGATGTCCTTTGGTGCATCTGTTGGCGTAATGACCTTTTTCACCACACTACAAGAGAAAGAGAGAGAGGAATTATTACACGGCTTTTCACCCCCAGCTGCCTTTCTTAAGGTAGCCAGCAACGGTTTTCATTTGGAAGCTTTTCCACGTGGGGAAGATGCAGCATTTAGCAGGTGAGATGAAACAGCACCACAAGGGACACGATTTATGGGCTATTTCCACTCCTTGGAGCAAAAGCTGCTTCTGTGCTGGGAGCATCCTGACGTCATGTTATTGTAAACGTGCTGCAAAGGAGAGAGCTCTCGGCACACCCCACGAACACCAGAGGGCTGAGACACACAAGGAGAATGTCAACGTTGGAGGCTTCCAAGACTACTCCATCTGATAAGCGCTACACCAGAGATCCATGGGGTCTCTCCTGACCGGCTATCCTCAATTAAAGAAAAGTGCTTCTGAACAAGAGATTCACAACTTGGCACCCTGAAGCTATTCAAGGCCAGGGAGAAATGCCAGTATCTGGGACAACAGCATCCTCCAGACACGTCATTTACAGCTAAAATATGCAGCTATTTAAAGGTTTTCAGTGAAATGGATTCAGCTACTTAATATCCCTGTTCAGTCACAGTAATTTCTACCCAAACAAGCACCTAAGGCACAGAAGTTGGCACGTACAACGATGTTAACTGCCAAAACTGATGGGACAGGATGACTTTTTGCCCCTTTCTCATGGTGAGGCTTGGGGCTTTTGTGGGAAAATAAACAGAGATGGAAACTCAGCTGTGTTAAAGTTTTACTGGTGCTCTAAAAGGAGCAACCAAGGTGAAGAGAACCAAGAGCTCACTCCTGAGTTGGACAGCAACAGGGTGCATTGACTGAGCAGTCTTTGTGCATTCAACTGCTGTTACTCGCAAGGACCTCCCAGGCTAACAGGGGAGAAGGAAATCTTTCACCATCACCACGTGTAAGCAAATTGGCTCATGAGACAAAACTAATTCTCCTTCTGGACATGGTTTAGTGGTCATGGCAGTGTTGGGTTGATGGTTGGACTTGTTGACCTTAGAGGTCTTTTCCAACCTTTACGATTCTATGACTCTAGTATTAACTCTTAGGAGCAGTCTCCCTTAACTGTCGCTGCAGTGGGGTTTCCTGTTTCTTAGCAGACAAGCAAAGTGTCCCACAGCAGCTTTAGCTGTCACAGCAAGCCCATGAGCTGCCAAACCAGCGGCCCAGAGCCTTCCTTCCCCTCCTCAACTCTTCCCTCTCAATTACCTTGTAGCAGGTGACTTGCTCCAACGGCCGGGGTCCTCTGTTCCCAGTGTTGTTATTTTGAGACTGCATGACTCCGATGACTTGGGGTGTTCTCTGTTGGTTAGAAGAGTTCTGACTCGTTAAGTGCATCAAGGATAAAGACCTTTATGACTGTTATTTTGTTAAGGAGGGAAAAAAGCACCCCATATATCAAATGATCAGTTTTCCTCCTTATCTCTGTGTGGGTGCTCTACCAGCTGGAGCACCAAAGAAGGAATCAAGCACTGAGGCTGACAAAGCCCAGAGATCCTGCTTTTCTCTGGAAAGCAGCTTTAGAGGGTAGGTTTAGGCTGCTAAAATATCACTGCCATCAGTGAGAGATGTCACGCAGATTACAAAACCTGGCAGATTGCTGCACAACCACGTACAGTGCGCTTCTGTGTAATGTGGGAGTGTTCTGTGACTAGATCTCCTTGTGAAGCTGGAGCAATTGTAGGGTTTTCATCACTGTAATGGCACTCGGGGTTGCTCACTGCTTAATTCTTGCCTAGCACCCTTCCAAGCAGTGCCCCAAGCAAGAGGGCGGCCACTGCTGGCCTCTGAGCTGGAGGACTGAGGTTAAACAAAGTGAGGGGAGAACCAGAACAAAACAAACCACCATGCTCCCAGGGCAAAGGCAGCAGCAGTTTGCTGTGAGCAGATGGTGGACACTGGGGGCTGGGAGGAGGACAGAGTCTGGACAGTGCTTTCTAGATTATTTGGATTTCTCTCCAAGTTCTTAATTACAAAAGAATATCACACCCTGTTGTGAAATAGGAAAGGTTTTCCTTCATTCAGTGAGTATTTCTCCAAGACTTTCCAGTGAGCCAGATCCAAGAGGCCAGGTATCCAGTTCTGACTGCTAGACAATATTCCCTCTTCTAAAGCCCTGTGGGAAATGCTTTGAGGGTGGGCACGCAGGGGAGTTGGGTACCTTTTGCTGTGTCTGTGTCGGTTGAGGCAGTGGTGGTTGCTCTGTGGTTCCCATTGGCAGTTCAAACCGAGGGCTGGTTTAGATGGAAACAAGAAAATTGATTCTCAAGTCACGTGCCAACATCTTGCCACCAGCTCAGCCAAGTAACTCCAAACAACAAAACATTCAGCCCATTAAATTCAGCTCACAGGAAATAGATCCCCCCTCCCCACTTCTCTTGGCATTCTGACCTCAGCAATTACATATCCAAACCCAACAACCCAGTGAGTTGTGTAACCCTCTAGCTGTGAAGTCTTCTGGAATATAAAGCTATGCAACCCCACTGCACTGAGGACATCCGACCAGCACTCCAGACTCTTACTGGTGAGTCCCTGAGGAGGCCCTGCCCCACATCTCACATCAGTACAACCAACCAAACATTGGCCAAATCTCCAAAGCCGTTGGGAAGCGCTGGTGCCCCCTCGTTTGACATATAGCAGATGATAAAGGAAACATGAGATTATAGGAGGAGCCTGAAGCATACTCACTGCATGAATTTACAGGTAGGCCCCTCTGGACAGAATCCTACCAGGTAATTCACACAAATGACTCTTCGAGTGTGTCGGTGTCTGCAGAGTGGACCTGCAACACAAAGCTCAGCAGTTCACACTCTGTGTATACGTTCCTCAGCACTCAGCAGTAGCAAGTACACAAGCAGATCATGCAAAGAAAGAATAGCAACACCCTACCCTTGATTTAAAGCCACAGAAGAAGCAATGGTGCGACATACATACCATGTTTACAGAAGCCTCTGTCATACCAGGGACAGTCTTTGATCTTAGATTCCGGGTCAATGTGCAAGAATGGACATTCTTTGTTACTGCATTCCCCTGTACCAAAGGCAAACACACTGCTCAGTCAACTGTGTAGGTTGGAGAGCGAAGGACTCTCACATTACCTGGATCATGTAGCTCCCACAAAGCTGTTCCCAACATTCGTTAAGTTCAGGCACAACAGCCTCGCTGCCTGCCTTAACCTGGGTGGACAACACCAAGGACTCATCCCTGGTGAGTAAAGTTCTACCAGACTGGATTATTTATGTGTGCTTTTAAAAACAATGAGGAAACTAAATTTGAAAGAGCAGTCATGATAACAAAAACCAAACATTTAGTGCACCAGAAGTGTGGAGAAACTACAAATTGCGCACTAACCTCAATCCAAGGAAACCTACAAGACTGTAAGTTTCTGACAGCAAGTTGCCTCATTATGTCCAGATCTCCAGAGCTGGAAAGCAAGTGCATAAAAGTTTTGCACCCCCATGCCCTCTGCTGCTCATCAGCTCCCCAAAATAAGAGTCATGCAATGACCAACTGCTCAGCCTACTCATCTCGTACCCAAACCAGAACATAAGGCATAAAACCCAGTAAAAACTTGAACTTCCCCCCTCTTCCCCTAAGGGACAAGCTCTTGAGAGAGAAGACATCTACAAAACGTCACAAATTTAGGGGAACAGTCAGAGGACTAAGCAGATCTGAAAAAATTACAATCTAACAATATCATCAGACACAGAAGAACTGTAATGCTCTGAAGACGGATGAGAGGGATGTACCAGAATCCTTTTCACCAGATTCCCGCACCAGCGAGGAACATTGAGCAGGAGCTACAACACCCCTTACCAAATTTGGAGTAGAAGTAACACTCAGGCATCTTGGTCATGTCATACTCATGCAGAAACTCGCACTGGTCGCCCTTTTTGCACAGTCCTCGTAGCCAGTGTTTGCAAACAACTGTCTTTTCCCCGCTGATGTGTCGGAACGGACACATGCCTCCTGCAGAAAGACAGGGCAAAGAGAAGGGAAAAAGAACAAGTTAAATTATGCAGCACAAGGAGGCACAGGGCAACAGCAACACCTTGTTCCCCTCTGCAAAAGGGGTTTCAGAAGACATCACTTTTTCTTATGAAGTTGGTCTTTAACAGCAATAGCAAAACAGGGAGTTCCAGACAAGTCTTATGTTACCCTCTAACAAGCTAAGCAATGTAGTCTCCAGCTCTTTACCCCTGCAACCACAAACCCCAGCAGCTAATACAGGCACATTCACAAAGCAGTCTGCGTGTGGTAAGTTTAAGCTTTCCTTTACCGGTAGCTTTGCTTATTCTCCTCCCAACTTTTTTTAAAAATACCATTATTTCACAATTGCTGCAGTTATTCCAACATTCTTCAGTTTTATCCTGCATCTAGGTTATCCATTCATCTTCACAAAAACCAAGAGTATCATAGATAGCGCTAGAAAATCTATTTTCCCCCTCCCTCCCCCATGAATAGAATTGTATTGGAAATATCACTTGCCTTTTCCACAGGCTGCTTTTAAAAAAAATTCACAGACAGCTGCGCCTGACTCTGTGGAGAGAACAAATAAATATAATTAATTTTAACAAAGCTTTGCGGCACCTTTTAAAATATTTCCTTCCCCAGAAAGACAACCTGGCCCTCAACACCAAAACAAAAGCAGCATTTTGGTTTGGAGAATTTACTTTCCTGCCTAAGCTCCTCGTTCAAGTCTGGCCCTCACAAATACCCATATTCTTCTTGGGGGACACCAAGGGGAATTTGCAGAGGTTTAGAATAGTAGAATACCAGGGTTGGTATCATCTGGAACTAAGGATCATCTGGTCCAACTTTTTACAGCAAAGGCTGGTCTAGACAAGATGGCCCAGCACCTTGTCCAGCTGTGTCTTCAAAGTGGCTTGGTGGTGCTTGTTTTACCCTTCAGATATTTAGGTTTTGTTGACTGTGTTTTCCTCTGCTGTTAAGTCAATCATGTCTGGGAACTCTGTATTTACAGTTCTGGCAATAACAGTCTAATATTTTTTTGACCTGAAGGGCCAGAAACAACCATTAGTGTGTTATCCCTTGCTGATCCTGACCAACAGGAACTGCAGCATTCAAGGGCGTTGAAACAAAAGTTTCATAGCCTGGCCAGAAAATTTCAGCAAACTACGAGTCTCCTGAGACTACCCCTGTCAGATTATTAGACTGAAGGAAAAGGTTTAGAGACCAGGCTACAGATATACCTAGAGATGAAGTCTCCTTGCCGTCAAAATGCCACATCCATCAAACGGGAATGAAAAGAAAATTGTAGAATCACAGGCTGGTTCGGGTTGGAAGGGACCTTTAAAGGTCATCTCGTCCAACCCCCCTGCAGGAAGCAGGGACATCCGCAAGTAGAGCGGGTTGCTTAGAGCCCCGGCCAACCTCACCTGCAATGGTGCCAGGGATGGGGCAGCAACTACCTCTCTGGGCAACCTGGGCCAGGCTCTCACCACCCTCTGTCAAAAACATCTTCCTTAGACCTACTCTGACTCTCCCTCTTTTAGTTTAAAACCATCATTCCTTGTCCTGTCACAATAGATCCTGCTAAAAACTCTGTCCCCATCTTTCTGACAGGCCCCTTTAAGCACTGAAAGGCCCCAAGAAGGTCTCCCCGGAGCCTTCTCTTCTCCAGGCTGAACAAGCCCAACTGTCTCAGCCTGGCCTCCCAGCAGAGGGGTTCCAGCCCTCAGATAATGTCTGTAGCCTTCTCTATGCCCACTCCAACAGATTCGTGTCCTTCTTTTGCTGAGGACTTCAGAGCTGGACCCAGCACTGTAGGGAGGTCTCACTAGAGCTCAGAACTGTGCAAGAAAGTGCTGTTTATTCACCATAATGTCTCAACTTTCATCTTCCAGCCTGGCTCGCTCTAACTACAGCTTTCAATAAGAAAAACACCCAGATCAAGACAGAAACCTCACAGAGAAAGCAGAAGGTGGGTGGATCTCAGGATAAAACCCAAGGAACGCGCTCAGACCCTCGGAAACCTCCCTCCCCCTCCTCCAGCCTCCGTCCCACCGCCTCAGCCAAACCCAGGCGGGAGCCCAGAGGCGACCCCGGGGCCAGGGGGACAAGACTCGGCCGGGGAGGAGGGAACCGCGGTGCCCGCTGCCCTCACGCACTGTCCATGCCGGGGAAGGGCAGCGGCTGCGCCCCCAGCTGCTGCTCCACGGCCAGCTCCAGGTCGAA
>VZZY01022233.1:124341-164560 GCA_013400335.1 Eurystomus gularis
GGCAGGGCTCTTTCCCCGCCCTCGAGTATGAAGGGAGGTCTCTTTCCCCCCTACTTCCCGGCCTTGGGAGCTCGATGAGAGGGTCTCGTTTCCCCCTTCTCGGCCACAGAGGGGCTTGGCGGGAGGTCCCCTTGCCGCGCCTCCCGTCCGTCTGTGGATGGCCTCGGGGGGGGTCTCGGTTTCTTCCCCCACCCCGCTCCTGGAGGGCTTTAGGGAGCCCCTTCCCTCCCCCGCGAAGAGATGGCAGATTCTCCACGTTTCTCACAGAGCTGGGGCTCCCATTCTGTGGCCCCAATAAGTGCCATGCGATCGCATCAGCCCCTGGGGTGTCCGCGCCGTGGGGTGCCAGCCCCCACAGCCCCGGCACCGGGAGCGGGCTGGGCGCCATGTGCTCCCCACTGAGCTGGGAACTGCAGCCGGCTCCCCCGGGACAGGGCTTGGGGAACACGAACTCCNTCGCTCCTGGAGGGCTTTAGGGAGAGCTTCACCCCCTTCCCTCCCCCGCGAAGAGATGGCAGATTCTCCACGTTTCTCACAGAGCTGGGGCTCCCATTCTGTGGCCCCAATAAGTGCCATGCGATCGCATCAGCCCCTGGGGTGTCCGCGCCGTGGGGTGCCAGCCCCCACAGCCCCGGCACCGGGAGCGGGCTGGGCGCCATGTGCTCCCCACTGAGCTGGGAACTGCAGCCGGCTCCCCCGGGACAGGGCTTGGGGAA
Source organism: Eurystomus gularis (assembly GCA_013400335.1). NCBI lineage: Eukaryota > Metazoa > Chordata > Aves > Coraciiformes > Coraciidae > Eurystomus > Eurystomus gularis. Next base: position 125,058 of record VZZY01022233.1, read on the forward strand.
CACGAACTCCCGAGGAGGGGAGTTTACAGCTACACCGGCCATCCCGGCGGGCATCCTGGGGGGCACAGGCAGTGTGTGGTGGCTGCTGGCCTTCCCGGCACGGTGGTTCAGTGGTGGAGGCCTCCGGGGCTGGCTATGGGGAACCTGAGCCGTGGGGCAGCGGTGGGGAGGGATGCAGAGGTGATCCTCAGTTCAGGGGCTCCAAACGTGGCTCCTTTCATGTGGCTCCGGCAGCTCCGCATCTGGGTATTGTGGAGCGGGTACCGACTTGCTTGTGTGATTAAGGAAGAGTAATGAGGGACTGACAGGCTGTCAGGGCTGAGCTGGATCCACCCAGAACCTTCTCCAGATGCATCATCTGCATAATTGGCTCTTGTGCGAGCGTCTGTGAAACCCCAGCCATATACATTAATGTAAACCAGCCCTCGTCATTCATCTTCTCTGTAGTTTGCTCCAGTTTATTTCATCATCATTTCCCAAGCCTTAGTACCAAATCTGCTTCCCTATTTAGATTTTCTGTAAGCACTTTATTTTGTGTCCATCTGCACAGTGTTAATAGATAGAACTGAAGCTTTTGCCTATTTTTGGTAAAGGCAAAGAACTGGTGGGTTATAACCCCGGCTGCCATATTTAAATGCCCTGTGTCTCAGAAGTTCCTGCTCTGGAATTCATTGTACAGTTTTAAATACTGGTTTCAAGCCCTTTGCTTCATGGGAGAAGAGGAATTTTTGCGCTCCCCCCCAGTCAGTAGGAGTCACTCTGTTGTTGGCAGAAGAGCAGATTTTTGCACTCACTGTTTAATACAAAACAGGGGGTTTAACCAGCCAATAATTCTTTCTTTTTTTAATATATATACTTTGTTTTTTTTAAGTGATTCCCTCAGTATTCTTCCATTCTCTTTGATTTAAATTCCTTACTTATGCTGTTTAAAGCCGAAGACAAATGCATTTGCAAGTGTGCCTGTGCACCCGTGGTCTGGCCTGCAGGCAAGATCTGCACGTGCTTATTTTTAGAAGTGCTTCACAGGAGAGGATAAGAATCATTATCCGTGTTTCACAGATGGGGAAACTGAGGCACAGAGCTGATGTGCATTGTGCGGTGTGATGTGGTAGGACTGTGGCAGATGTAGGGTCCACACTCTGCTCATCTGACGTGTGGTTTGACCCCTCTGTGAAGAGCCGAGCGCTGTCCCTGCCCTGTGCAGAGCTCCCCACACCCCCTCCAGCTGCTGCTCCCGCTCAAAGGGGTTTTACACCTCTGTGTGCAGGCTCGGATGTCAGCGAGGCTGATTCACTCTTCCAATTGCATCTTCTTAGGCATTTAACGTAAGATAATTTCTCTCGAGTTGCTTCTCCCCCTTACTCCCACTGTTTATTTGCAGTAATAAAGCTTTTGTGCTCTTCAGTTCTGAGCCCGGTGTAGAATTCCAAGCTGGAGAAGGCTGCCTGGCGTCGGCTACGCTTGTAGCGCAGTGTTGGTTTGGTTTGTTCAGGTGTCCTTGGTGTTACGTGGTGTGTTGGGGATATTGCCCTTGTTCCCTAGAGTGATGTCATTTGCTGGGCAGTGAGGTAACATCTCCTGGGCTACAGAGCTCCGGTGTCGGATCTGGTTCCCAGAGGGGGTCAGTGTTGCCGCGTGGGATGGTTGGGAACAGGCACACAGAAAACAGACGTCTTTGGGCACAGCTTATGGTTTGCGTGCCCGCGAGTTCAGAGAGAAGGGTCTGCTCTCTGCTCACGTGAGAAAAAATTCTCCGGAGTCTCCGTCAGGCTTCACAGTGGGGATTTTGAGATAATTTATTCCACAGCTCAGCTTTTACTGAGCTAAAATGCATGAGCCTCTGCTGAGCCAGGAGGGCTGGTCAGAAAATGTTGGATTTCTAAAGCTCGCAGCCCACAGAGCCTGCCGGGCCCTGGTGCTCCCTGTCCCTCCAGTCCCGTGGCGCAGCCAGGTGTGGCCGTGGCACAGCAGTAGTGACAGATCCCACCGTTCCTCCTGCGCGGTCCCAAGGAAGGAGGAATGATCCCCCAGCCCTCCTCGCCACCCTAAGGTTTCTGTTGTCCTCGGCAGGTGAAGCAGGGAAGGAGAGAGAGAGCGTGAGGTTTTCCTGCTCCTGCCATCAGACTTCAGAGACTCCTGTGGTAGCAGAGAGCTCCCTGCCCTGGGCTGCTTGCTTCTTGCCAGTCTCACGTACCGGTTGTACCTGGAGCTCCCTGGCTGAAGGCTGACTCTGTTCAGCTTGCTTTCCGGCAGGACTTTGAGTGGTGAGAACATAACGGAGCAGTCACTCGCGGGAAGCATTGAGTGCTGCGGCAGCTCATTAATCAAGAGAATTTTGAACTCGAGAGCAGACCTTAGCCAGGAAGTCCAGCCGGCGGAGCAGACTCTCTCCTCTCGCTCTTTCTTAGAGCTTGTTTTTATTTTTCCTTATAAAGCAGTAAAACATGGAGGCTCCTTTCAGTAGTTCTTCAGCTCTCATTACAATTCCCAACGCTTTTGACCAATTAGCTTCCTATTTTCTCTTGGCACAGCCATGGTGCAGGGGAGGGGTTAAGGAGGCAAGCGCTGGTCATACTGCAGGAACATGCTGTGATTCCTCCTGCGCAGGAAACACAGAGAGCAGCTGCAGGACTGAGCAGCCCGTGCCAGGCCAGGAAGTGAATCAGAGAGGCCACAAGCGTCAGCATGGATGGGTGAGGAAGGGTGATGATGTCACCCAGAGCTGGGGGGTGACACAGAATCCCACCATGCTAGGGGTTGGAAGGGGACCTCTGAAGATCATCTAGTCCAACCCCCCTGCCAAAGCAGGGTCACCCAGGGCAGGCCACACAAGAGCACGTCCAGATGGGTTTTGAAAGTCTCCGGATAAGGAGACTCCACAACCTTTCTGGTCAGCTTTCCAGTTGGAAGCTTGCTGCCCGATAATGGGTGTCGCAGCTCCGCAGTGGTTGAGGGGTGGGGGTATCCCCTTTGGGGAGAACCTTCCCAGCTCCCTCTCCGTAGGACAAACCTGTGTGTGATTTGGAAAATGTTGTCTGGTTGATGAGCTGCGCTCGGTTTGAGTGTCTCCAAAACCAGCCTGAGGGGAAGGAAAAAACTGATTCTCTTGAGTATCGTTCTATGGATCAGTCATCCCAATTCTCTGTGTAATTTACCCAGAATTCTTGGGAGCATTTCACCGAGACTGGCAAGTTCAACATGTCCCTTTTTCGTTGTTGTTTAGATTCTATCAGAGGAGCTATTTTAGTTTGCCTGATCTGCACCAACAATCCAGTGAGAGCGCTGCAGGAGGACTAGACCTTTCTGGAAGCTTATCGCTAAAGCATTTATTAATTTCCTTTTTTTTTGTACAGGTAGAAAAGGAGGCCACAAAGGCCGAGCAAGACAGTACACAAGTCCTGAAGAGATTGATGCCCAGCTCCAAGCGGAAAAGCAAAAGGCAAGGGTAGGTGTTTGCCTGCATTGTGGGCCTGCTGTCGTACACCTGGGCTGGCACAGCGTGGCGGTTCCTGGGGAACGGCAGCTCAGTCGAGTGCTGCAGATCGTTCCATCAGCAATCACAATATGAATTCTGAGTATCTCTGCCTGGGGATGCTGCAAGGTGGGACCAAAGCTCACAGCAGTGAGCCCAGGTAGACCATCCAGTTCACAGTTGGAAGGTTAAAGGATGGGGAGATGATTACACAGCAGCTCGAAGCATCTTTACCCCCAGTACTTCATCATTCTAGTCTCCTGTGTCAGATAATTTCTTTATCTGTGCTCTGCAGCTTGGCTGTAGAGGAAAAGGGCTCACATCTTCACATCTTATTGTAAACTGAAATTATTATATTTGCCCTCTTTCTCTTCTAGACTTAGAAGACCAAACTCCTTTGACCTTGTCCTGTACACATTATTTTCTTGTTTGCCTCTGACGTGCAGGGGAAGATAACAGAGTTTTCTGGCCTGAGTCCTTTTCTGGGTGCATTTCTGTGCCCCAAGACAGGACTGTAACAGCTCTCCCCACTTCCACAACTACCTGGCTGCTATGACAAGAGGGGTGGCTACTTCTTGCAGTGCTTGCTCTCTTGTATTCCCAAATTATCACTCTCGCTGCTGCCTTCTGTGACTTTCTGAAAGTGCTGCTTAAGCCCAGACACGCTGTTCCAGGCAAAGCCTCACGGCATTGACTACAGGAGGGTGATTCCACCCCGTATAGGAAATACTGATGAATACCTCCGAGAAGAAGGTTACTCCTTCAAGCAGTTATGACCCACATCGTTGACTCCTTTTTAATGTTCTGACCAGCTGTAACTCAAGATGATTCTGTGGTTTGCTGCTTAGCCACATATTCCGACTTTGTGTTGGATTCCTTCTTCCAAAGTCTCACTCCTCTTGGTTTGTTTTCTGATCCCACCTTCTTGGTTTCGTGCCATCTTTCCAAATTCTGAAACCGCTAATGGGTCTGATCCTGTTTTCCGAAATGATTCCAACTCCTACCCGTGCGATGTCATTCACAAACTTTCTAAGTGTTCTCTACTTCCAAGTCGTTACAACTGGAAATGGAACAGAACAAACGGGACCTCACTTGAAATGCCTTGTCTTGTTTCAAAACGAACCAGAGAACTGCTCTTTGAGAAGGATTTTTTTGTTTGTTGTAATCCATACCACATAGTGATGGATACATCCATTTTTGTTAGGGAAAGCTTAAAAAAAACCAACCCCAGATGACTCCTCTTCTTGCCCGTAGCTCATCCACTTCCCCAGCTGCTGTGATGAGGGATGTTTGCCGGTGGTAAAGCAAACTATTCGCACCTTTGTTGGTTCTTCTAATCTTATCATCTAATGATTTACAAATTAATTCCTAGATCTCTGACTTTTAGCACAGTAAAAGCTGTGCTAAAAAGGCTGTGATTTCTCGGATGGTAACGTCCTGGTTGATGGTTGTCAATCTGATCGTCTCATTCTTTTTTTTCAAGCTAGATCTAGGATGGGATCCAGCTCTGCAGTACGTCCCTGTAGTTTCCAGTCCCCGAGATACTGTGTGCTGGAACCCCGGGCCAAAATACCTCCTGGAGATCTTTAATTTGAGGAAAATAAAGCACCAGTTCTGCCTTTTACAGTCATTTTCCTGGCCTTTTACACAGAGAGAGCAGCAGAGGTGCTCTGCTGGGGCAGGTGGTGTGCACGTAGGTGTTGACAGCTGGGGCTGCATCGGGATCACTCAGGACTGACTCTCATCCCTCCAAAATGATCTCATTTAAGAGTCCCTGTTATATTTGGGATTTTTACTGACGTACATTTTCTCTGATTTCCTGTGATTTTATAGGAAGAGGAGGAGCAAGAAGAAGGAGGCGAAGGAGCAACAGGCGACCCCAAAAAGGAGAAGAAGTCCTTAGATTCAGATGAGAGTGACGAAGATGACGAGGATTATCAGGTACTGTCATTCTCGGGCCACTGAATGCGTTTGCACCACCCGGATTCTTGGGGCAGGAGACAGATGAATGCTCTTGACTTGAGTTCTGTTTGAGAGCTACCTACAGTAAATTTTTAATGGAAGAACTATTTTTAGAAGCTCCAAAAAAGCCGACTTGATGGCATTTTGTCCTCAGAATGAAAATGTGTATTTTTATAAGTGAAATGCAAAAGCAAGAAGATTTTTTAAAAGGCTGGGGATGCGCAGGGGTATCAATCTTGGTTCATGAACGGATTTGCTGTCTGGTAGCGAAAACATCTTGAGTTCTGCTCTTGGCGTGTGTTGTGGTGTTGTCTGATGAGCTCTGATACAACACAGCGTTGGGTGTGAGAGAGCTTCTTAACCTTCCTCTTGTTCTTCAACCTCAGCAAAAGCGCAAAGGAGTGGAAGGGTTGATAGACATAGAGAATCCCAATCGTGTAATTCAGACAACCAAAAAAGTAACTCAGCTGGACCTGGATGGACCTAAGGAGCTGTCACGACGAGAGCGGTGAGTCTTTTCTGCTGCCTCAGCAGGAGCCAGTACGTCCCTGGAACGTCACCCTTGCTGGTGGCAGCAGCTTAATGCGAGGAGGTGTTTCCCTGCTGCCTGTGCGTTGGTGTTTCGGGGATGCCCTTTACCTGCGTTGCTGTCTGAAGCAGACACCGAACAGCAGGAAAGTGTTGAGCAGGAGACGCTGTGGTTCAAAACGTCTTTCCTTCAAAGCTTTGCAGAAGCTGTGTGTCCTCTGGCCGCCCTGGAGCCAGGCAGCTCGGCCAGGTGCATGCAGAGAGCGATGTTTGTTGCTGTGAAGCAGATGTAGGCCATTCCTTTGCTGGAGTTTTATGCCAAAAAGTGAGATGTAACTGAAATCTGTTAACCAGAGGTCACCTTGAGGTCTGCTTTAATCTTGCTGCCGAAAGTGCCCTGCTGACAGGGAGCAGTTTCCCAGATTCCAGGGGTCACTGTGAAATTGTTGTCTGAGCGGATGAATAAGATGAGAACCAAAGTTTAATCTTCTAGTTTCATTTAGCGATGGAGAGTTGTAGAGGGAAGGATTGAATTTTGCTTATTTGGGATTGATGGCTTCAGCAGAAGCGCACCTTTGAGGCTGAGGCTGGGAAAGACGTGTCGTGGTGCCGTGCAGTCTGGGGCTAACTCTTCTGACCTCGTTGTGCGCCAGCGTCCTTATTTAGCAGAACAAAAGTCGAAATAATCTCCCTCATGTTCAGACCCGGCAACAGAATCCAACCTGTGCTTGAAAAGTGGTGACAGGGCCCCCCAGTCTCTGCAGGGGATCAGTCCATCCCTGTCGGAAAGCCTCCCCCTCCCTGCCTGTGCCTGCTGCTAATTTGATGCTCCGGTGACTGGTGTGTTTCTCTCAAACAGGGAGGAAATAGAGAAACAAAAGGCAAAAGAGAGATACATGAAAATGCACCTAGCTGGTAAAACAGAACAAGCGAAGGCAGATCTCGCCCGACTAGCCATCATTCGGAAGCAAAGGGAAGAAGCTGCCAGAAAGAAAGAAGAAGAAAGAAAAGGTTAGAGAGTAATTAATCACATCCTCTTACTTCTCTTCGTGATGGCTGCGCTGCCGAGGGACGTGATTTCTCATATCACACGTAGTAACCCCTCATCTCCTGAGGCTGCGCGGTGTTGCTGAGCGTCAGCACAGCTCCTCTCGCCAAAACCAGGTTCAGCTGTTTCTGTCTTACACAAGCTCTTGCCTCGTAAAGCTCTAGGCCATCTGAACAGGGAGCGGGGAGAGAGAGGAGGGAGCTGTCCTCCATAACTGTGTCGTCCTCAGCCTCCCAGGCGATGCGTGCTCCAGCGTGGGGGTTTAGTGGGTGCCCCGTGCTGGCTGTGGTTTGTCTGCTTTGCATGCCAGGGATCCCAGCTGCCGGGGGAGTTCGCAGCTCTCATCCTCCACTTGGGATTTCTTTTGAACCAGAAGTCTGATGAGCGTGTCTTCCCAGTGGCTTCACAGGATTGCCTAGATTGGGAAAGACCTTTAAGATCATCGAGTCCAAACATTAACCTAACACTGACAAGTCCTTGACTAAACCATATCCATAAGCACTAGAAGTCTTTAAAATACCTCCAGGAGTGGGGACTCCACCACCGCCCTGAGCAACCCGTTCCAATGCCTGATAACCCTTTTAGTGAAGAAATTCTTCCTGATAGCCAATCTAAACTTCCCTTGGCACAACCCGTGGCTGTCTCCTCTTGTCCTAACCTGTGGACGCCTGAAGAGAGGCCAAGGACAGAAGCGAACGTGCAGGGAGGGGCTGCTCCTCTTGGCTCTGGAGGGGATCTGCCAGGGGTCGGTGGGGAGGGTCGGCTTTTTCCCCGTTCCCTCACTACGTGGCTAGCAGGATTTCAGTCCCCGGGGCTGTCGAGCAACCACCAGTCCCTGACACGTGCTGCGAAATGACAAAACCTCTGTTCTTTTCCTCCCGCAGCAAAAGACGAAGCGGCTATGGCAGGTAAAAGACTGCAGTCACTATCCCTTAACAAGTAAGCGCAGGACACGCGAGAGGAGGAAACGCCAGGGAACTGTGCCTGGTGCCTGCCAGGACCTCTGTCGTGTTGCATACCATAGATGCCACGTAGGGTGTACGGCGGCATCGACGTCACCTTCACCTCCAAGAGACACTGACGATGTGTTTGTCCTCATCCTGGCACAGATTTCCATTTGGGGTTAGGGGCAGCTGCTATCTTGGGTGCAGAACTGTGCTGCACAGCCATTCTCTGTAACAGTTGGGAAACCTGAATGGGTTTGTTTTTTTTTTTTTTTCGCTGTTTTTAGGATTAAGAACTCATAGACAAGGGGGACGGGGCGGGAGGGAGCTGTGCGGGAGGGGAGATGCTTCAAATATTAGATTGCGAGAAAATAGATTGTGGGGTCATGGTGGGGTGGGGCGTGGGGTGGGGAACTTTGACTTGCTAGTGAAAGCTCGAAGGATGATGTGTCTGAGGAATCCTTTTGGGCACGTGGCCCATCGAATCATGGTGCAGGGTGTTGCAGTGTAAGCTGGGAGCCTGACTTCATGGACATCTGGAGTGCCGTTCCTTCCCGGTTTCATCCCTCCTTTCGTGCAGCCAGTCTCCCCTTTTCCCTCCTCTTCATTATTATTTTTTTTTTCCTTCTTATTAGGGATAGTGCCAGTTTTTAACCACATCATCCTTTGTTGAAAGGAAAAAAAAAAAAAAATCAACCAAACATTAATTGTATCAGACCCAGATGGAGAAAAAAAAAACTTGATAAAGCTTAAAACCCGACACCACCAATAGAACTTGTATATTTGGCTGATTAAAATGTAAGTTATCATAACTGCTCTGTCCTCGTCTCGTGTGTGTGAGTGGACTCGAGTGAGCAGGCGGCTGCTGAGCTGCGGTCTGGTGCTGGGGTGACTTCTGCAGCCGCTGCTTCGCCGTTTCTGCCTTGTTTACGCTGTGGAATTTGGCTTGAGGTTCAGGAGCAACTTCAGCAGATGCAGCCTGAAGGCAAAAAGGCTTTTCCTGCTCTCTCTGGTGGACGCTTTGCACAATCTGGCTGCCACAGTGGCGAAAACGATTAACCCTCAGGCTGTTGTCTAACCCGAGCCCTGTGTCAGGCCAGTCCCAGAACTGGGCTGCTGGAGCAGGAGCTGCTCTAACCCGCTGTGCCCCAGGAGGTCCAGGAGTCCTGCTGTCTGCCCGTGCCAGGGACACCAGCGCTTCCCAAAGCGCTCACCAAAGGCGGGAGGAGGTTTGGCCCCATGAGATGAGAGCCCTGGGAGTCACCAGCCGGAGAGATGCAGGATGCCGAGTGTTGTTCTGTGTAATCCCGACCGTGCCTGGCTGCAGGAGCTGGGCGTGAGGGATTTGAGACAGGAATTGTCTTCAGGGAGCTACCCATGATGAGTGGTACTGGGAGAAGTGTCCTCACCCTCAGCTCCAAGAGGGAAGAACTGGTAGGGTGGGGAAGGAACTGACACAGAGTTGGGGTGGTCCTTGGAGCGCAGGGAGGTGGATGGAGTGGGGCGGTGGGAGGCGGAGGTGATGCTGGGGTGGAGCAGGGCAGGAGCCATGGGTGGAGGGGGGGAGAAATAAAGCTTCATAGAGTGGTTGGGGTTGGAAGGGACCATTAAAGCTCATCTGGTCCAATTTCCCTGCACTGAGCAGGAACATCTGCAACCAGAGCAGGTTGCTCAGAGCCCCGGCCAACCTCACCTGCAATGGTGCCAGGGATGGGGCAGCGACCACCTCTCTGGGCAGCCTGGGCCAGGCTCTCACCACCCTCAACATCAAAAATGTCTTCCTTCTTTCTAGTCTAAATCTCCTTCTTTTAGTTTAAAACAATCACCCCTTGTGCGACAGGCCCTGCTAAAGTCTGTCCCCTTCTTTCTACAGGCCCCCTTTAAGTACTGAAAGAAGGATGGGGTTTGTTCACACGGAGTGAACATGCAGAAATGGGTGGAAAAATCTCTTCCTGGTGGAACACACGTCCCGCTAACTCGTGTCTGGACCAGAACCCAAATGTCACCGTCCCTCTGCCAGCCCGCACTCCCCTCCTGGGCTGAGGTCAGTGTTAGGGCTGGTCTGCTTTGAGGGACACCTCCAGGAATGGGGTTTAACCCAAGCGGTCATGGCGAGGTCTGATCCCAGGAGGAGTAACCACACTGCACTGCAGAGAATCCTTTTGGTGACGAAGGTAGGGTTTCCTCTGCAGAGACGCTCAGTTTAAGACACAGCAACAGTGGAGCAGTGCCTGAGAATCCTGCCTGCTCCGACACACTGGCCCAGATACGGGCTCTTCTTCTGCCTTTGCCAAAGCCCTTTCCAACCCCTTCATCGCGATTTCACACCCTTTACGTAACGCGTGGCCCTGCCTGTTGTTTACTCACGCAATTAAACCCTGCCTTGAAACAGAGAAAGATTCATCCACTTTCTTACAGCTTCTTCGAAGCTCCTCAGCTCTCCTGGGAGCAGCTTTGTCCTCCCAGTGCGGCTCTGAGATGGGACCACTCACACCCCAAGCTGGAGATGGGGAAGGTGGATGTTGGAGGGGCTCAAAATTGCCTGGTGAGCTGGAAAGGGGCAGGATTGGTTCAGCAGCCCAAGGTTTCCGAGCTGGCTCCCAAGGTTTCCAAGCTGGCTCCCAGGGTGGGGAATTACACACCTGATGGGACGTGGCTGGTGTCCAGGAGGAGCTTGGTGCTGGGAGCAATAAGGGAAACCTGCGCTGCCATGCCACCTGCATCCTCACCCCTGCCTTTCCTCTAACGCCAGTCCTGGTTTGAAATCGTGGGAAGCAGGGAACTTGGAGGCGACATTCCCCTTGTCCCCATGGTCCCGATTCCTCAGAGCTGGCAGCGGAACAGACATGAGCGCCCGCGGTGAGATGCGGCACCACAGCCGTGATGTGCTCTCATCCCACGTGTGTTTGCATTGAACTCAAAAAAAAGCCCCCCCCGTCCCCCCAAAATAATTAGATTTATACAGGAAAATCCTTACTTTATTTTTGGTTTCTTTAAGCGATGTATGACCAGCATCAGGTAGGATGGTAATAAAAATAGTAAAAAAAACACCTCCTTTTCTTCGAGAGCAGCCACCGGGGCTGGCTGGCAGCCGGGGAAGCGCGTTGGTGGCATCGTGGCCGGCTCGCATGACACGGGGACTTGTGGGGAAAGCAGGCAGGCGCGGCAGAGCGGAGCAGGCTGGCAGCTGGGACATCCTTCCCGGGTGGTTCCTTCATTTGATCTTGAGATCCTTCAGCGCTGACTCCAGGCTCTAAAATGAAGTGGGAGGTGGTTCGTCATCAGATTTTTACTTTTCAAGGCAACTGGAGGTGGTTGGGGGGCTGAAAGTGGGGCAGAGCGGTTGGGGGAAGCTGTCCTCTGGGGTGCCAACCCATCCCCATGGGGAGAAGATCCCAACTTCAGCTGGTTTTGGCTCATCTTCAAGCCACATGGCCAAAGCTAAAGCCAGGAGAGGGTGCTGGATCCCTGAGCAAGGCTGGCATCAACCCCCGCCCTGATGGTGAGCTGTGGAAGTGCCACCCAGGGATGTCCCTCACCCAGCCCTGGATGAAAGCAGGATGGAGCGGGTGCAGAGAAGGGCAATGAAGCTGGTGAAAGGGCTGGAGAGCATGCCTATGAGGAGCGGCTGAGGGAAATGGGTTTGTTTAGTCTAGAGAAGAGGAGACTGAGAGGAGACCTCATTGCCCTCTACAACTACATAAAAGGAGGTTGTAGCGAGGCTGGTGTTGATCTCTTCTCTCAAATTAGTAATGATAGGACGAGGGGAAATGGCCTCAAGTTGCGTCAGGGGAGGTTTAGATTAGATATTAGGAAGAAATTCTTCACTGAGAGGGTAGTTAGGCACTGGAGTAGACTGCCCAGGGAGGTGGTGGAGTCACCATCCCTGGAGGTGTTTAAAGAACGAATAGATGCAGTGCTTGAGGATATGGTGTAGTGGTTAGAGAGATGCTAGGAGAAGGTTGGACTTGATGACCATGGAGGTCCTTTCCAACCATAACGATTCTGTGAAAGGAGCCCCCACCCAGGAATGTAGAACCCCATGGGCAGGATGGGCCCCACCACCACAGCAAAGAGCCTCACGCCAGCAGGGCAAGGAGTTGCAATTAGAGCTGTGCCTAACGAGGGTTCAACACTGGGTGCTCCCAGCCTGGGGGGACCACGGGGACACCTTACCTTGACATCCCAGATGCTCATGCCGCCGTCCATCCCTGTGGTGCAGAACTGGGAGCAGTTGGCCTTCCCACCTGTCAGCACTGAGATCTGGCTGCAGGGCACAAAGAGGTGGTGGAGAGTCAGTCCCAGGTCTCTGCAGAGCCCCTGGGGCTGCCCAGTAGCCAGTGGGTGGCAGTGGGGCTGGACCCCTCCATCTTCCCCACCTGTGTGCAGGGATGCAGGGATACCCAGTGATGGGATACCCATCTCCAGGGACACTCAGGGATACCCAGTGATGCCCAGTGCTGTCCCAGCTGCTGGGGCTGGACCCCTCCACCTCCTCCACCCATGTGCAGGGATACCCAGGGATGCTCCAGGCAGGAATGCTCAGGGATACTCAGAGATGGTCCAGGCAGGGATACCCAGGGCTGTCCCAGCTCCCAGGGCTAGACCCCTCCATCTCCCCCACCCATGTGCAGGGATGCTCCAGGGCTGTCCCAGCTCCCAGGTCTGGACCACTCCAGCTGTCCCAGCCACATGCAGAGATGCTCCAGGAATTCCCAGGGATGCTCTAGGGCTGTCCCAGCTCCAAGGACAGACAGAAACACAGCCAGGGGATCCTCGGGAGCCATCACCTCCAAGCAGCCCCTGGGGTGACCCAGCCGAGCCTGTCCTTCCACCCAGTGGCCCCCCAGTACGCGCCTGATGCTGTTCTTGTGCAGGGTGTCCAGCGTGGCGTTGGCAGTGTCCGAGCTCGCTTTCTTGTCCAGGTTCTGGAAGCGCTCACGGGCGGTGAGGCCACGCTGGGAGCTCTGCTTGGGGACGTCCAGCTTCCCACCGAAGGTCAGCGTGCCCTGGCTCTCCTCGTAGGTGAACAGCATCGGATAGCAGTCGTGGCCCTGGGGAACCGGGATGCCCTGCTCAGCACCTTCCTGCTGGCTACCAGCACCTGGCACCCACCCCATGTGCCCAGCCCGGACTCACCGCGGCCACCAAGCTGTTTTCGGTGATGAAGGTGACGGCCAGGAGGGGCAAGGTCTCCGTGCACAGGGAGGCGACACTACGAGGGAGGAGGGCAGGGCGTTAGCAGTGAGCTGAGCCTCAGCCTCCCTGTGCGCTGAGACGGGCACAGCTCGTAAGATGGGTGGAAGCCACAAGACTAGAAAGGGAGGATCTGCCGCCTCCTCCATCCATGTCTGCTTGGCCCAACCCAACCCAGATGTCTCCATCCCCAGGTCGTTTTGGGGTCAATCCCCCCTGCCATCCACAGCACATCCCCTCCAGCCCCCCCCAAGTCCCCTTCTCTCCCCATCCTTGCTTACGCCATCTTCTTGTTGGCATCGGCGAGGCAGAGGGTGCTGTCGTGGCTCACCCAGGCCACGCGGGCGCCGCTGGCTGAGAAGCAGATGCTGTGCACCCACCCGCAGCTGCTGCTCGACTCGAACATCAGCTCCCCAAAAGGCATCTTGGAGCCCCATGGCGTGGGGCTGGGCCGCTCCTCCACCTCCTTGATGTAGGCTGAGAAGATCCTGGGGTGGGGGAGAGCCTTGCTGTGTGGCCCTGGACAGAGCACCAGAACTGCCCCCCAGTTATCCACCCTCCCTGCTCCTCACCGGCACTTGAAGTCACAGGAGCCGGCGGCCAGGAGGACGTTGTTGGGGTGCCAGTCGAGGCTGAGCACTGTCGAGCGGATGGGCTTCTTGATGTGCTTGCAAACCCACCTACATGGAGAATGGTTGGCATCAGTGGGAGAGCACCACCCCCCTGGGACCTGCCCTGGGCTTCTAAGGGGCTGGCTGAGCATGGTCAGGGCTCCAAGCACCCCAGGAGCTGCCCTGGGTCACCATCCTGCAGTAGCAGCTTGGGCATGGGACACGCCCTCCTTCTCCCCATCTGTCTCCATCTCCTCCTCCAGCTCTTCTCTGTCTCCCCCATCTCCTCCTATCTTACCTCCAACTCCTCCCATTTCCTATCTCCCAATCCTTCCTCCATCCATCCATCCATCCATCCATCCATCCATCCATCCATCCATCCATCCATCCACCCACCCATCCACCCATCCATCTCCCCAATCATCTCTTCTCCATCTTTCTCCCCTCCATCTCCCCAGGACAGACCCAGTGAGGCCACGGCAGAGCCTCACCAGTCATTCTCCTGCTCAAAGTAGCAGATGGAGATGAGCCGGGAGCCACTGCCTACAGCGAACTTGTTCTCCTTGGGAGACCATTTGACGCAGCGGGCGGCCCGGTTGATTCGCAGGATGACCAGGGTGGGTTTCCAGACGTTGCCCTTCAGGGTCCAGACGTAGGCATTGCGGTCAGTCCCACACGTCACCAGCCGGTTGCTCTCAGGGGCCCAGTCAATGCCTGGAAGGCAGAGGGGGGTGATGGTGGCCCAGGGAGCCATGGGGATGGGAACAGGTCACTTGAGGCTGGAGGCCATTTGAAGGCAGAGCTGTTTGGGGTGGTCTCTGCAAAGAGATCTCTCTCTTTGCCCTTCTCCCACATCCATCAGACCCTATCTCATCCATCTCATCACACCTCATCCCTCCCCATCCCATCCCCCTCCATCTTTCCCATCCCATCCGTCCCACCCCTGGGTACCTTCTGACATGCTAGATCAGGGCCAGGAGAGGCAGACACAACTTGCTTCCTCTCCTCTACCCACTGCACAACCCCCAGCCAGAAGCCGCCAGTGCCACCAAGCAGGGCTGGGACAGGCTCTGGGGCAGGACCACCTGCCATCCATCTGTGTCCCCATCCCCTCCATCAGCTGGGACTCACCTGTCACCTGCCCATTGTGCTCCTTCAGCTCATGGACTTTGCTCCACTTGGCCCCATCCTTGCGGTAGATGTGGACCTCATGGTTGTTGGGGCAGAGAGCGATCTCTGAGGGGTGAGAGCAACCGGGACAAAGCCCTCTCCTGGGTCATGGGCTCTGATGCGAGGGCTGAAACAGGGCCAGCCAGCATCGACCTGCCCTTTCCTGTGCTCCAGGCTCAGTGGGGCTTGGTGTGACGCCATTGAGCCCCATCTGCATGCTGAGGTCCCACCAAGCCCCCATGCCTGAAGCTAGCCCTATTCCTGCAAACTGTCCCTATAGGGAAGGAAGAACCTCCCCTAGACCCAACAGCCCAGCGTCCTCCCTTTCCCAGAGTGTGGTCCCATGGGGCCGCTGGGATGGGACGGGACAGTATGGGATGGGATGAGATGACTGTGAGTGCTCAGCTCCCATCCAGCCCCATCCTGCCCTGCCTGCCTGGCACGCTGGCCGTAGGAGAGAAAGCCCTTTTTGTTCTCTCCCACGTCGGGAAATGCCATCAGCTGTGAATCACCCGGCTCTGCTCTGCTCTGCTCCGCTCTGCTCCGTTCTCCTCTCCATCCGTCCCTCCCCATGTCGGTGGCCGCGGGGCCTCAGGGATGGACACTCTGCTGGTGCCAGGCTCTGTCCCGGCAGTGGGACCAGAGGGATGCAGGGGGAACACGCGCTGCCCCCACCCCAAAATCTGTCCATGGCAGGACCGGCTTCCCCAAAACCAGCCCCAATCCAACCCTGCCCCATCTCAGGGGGCTTTGCCCACTGTGGGGATGTTCAGCCAGGACAGTCAGTGCTTCGGGCTGTCCCTGGGGATTTTAGGATGGGGTGTCCCAGCCATACTTACGGGTCCGGTCTTTGTTCCAGGCATGGCAGCTGATGGGCTCCAGCAGGAAGCTGTGGTAGGCCATGGCTTGCAGGCTGGGGACGGGACGAGACCCCCATGGCTGTCAGGAGATGCTGCTCCAGCCATGGGGACAAACCCCTAGCAGGAGACCCAGCTCCCAGTCCCACCGAGAGCTCCCTCCCACTGGGATCAGCCCCACATTGCAGCCCACTGTGTCCCATCTCTGCCAGGGAAGGGCTTTCCAAGCTCAGACACTAATCAAGCTCAGGGGGTTGAGGGATGGTCCTGGTGGAGCTGAAGGAGATGTTCCCCATGGTGCTGCCCCATGGACAGGTACCCCATGCTAAGTGTCTCATAGCTGGGTGCTAGAAGGGTGCCCATGGCCAGACACCCCATAGCGGGGTGCCACATGATTATCCCATGTCCACGTGGGAAGCAGGAACCACTTCCAGGGGCTTCCAAACCATGCCATCCTCCTGCCCTGTCTGGCTGGAGCTTGGTGGGCAAGAGCTGTCCAGATACAGCAGGACCCTGGTGCTGGCACCACCAACCCCATGTGCATTCTGGGCGTCCTACCATGGGCAGCATCTCCTCCCTCCAGCTGTTCCCACCAGTCCCAGGAGGGCAGATCCACTTGCTCCTTCTCCACTTCTCTCTTAGGAGGAGTCAAAGCTCTGTGGAGGCACCTCCATCCCATCCCATCCCATCCCATCCCATCCCATCCCATCCCATCCCATCCCATCCCACCCATGTGTGCTCAGCCCCAGCGAGCTGGTGACTAATTCCTTCCCTGGCCAAGCTCCCACGACTCCCACCAGGACCCACCGACCTCTCTGGTGCCGTGGGATGGAGCACCTGCCTACAAGCTCCCTCTGGGTGCTGTGGGACCAGGAAGGGCTCAGAGCAGCGGTGCAGCCCCTCGGTTGCCTGGCTGAGGTAACACACGGCTGTGGGGAAACACCTCGCCAGGGTGTGACAGACCGGGATTACTCACAGTTTGCCTCTCAGCTATTTTGGGAACTCCCTGAACGCTGCCCGTTTTGTTTGGCAGCTCAGAATGTTACAGGGGAAGGAAAAATAAGTCCCTCCTAGCAAACCTTTGTCCCCAGGCTGGCGGAAAGAAAATCTGTGGAGCTGTCACCTGCCTTTTGCATGTGGAGAAATCCCAACGCCGACGCACGGCACAGGCCCTGCTGTCACGCACCCCACAGCCGAGGCCCTGCCGAAACACCCGTCCTCACCAGCCAAGGACATGGTCATTTCTGAGCAAGCATCTGCCCAGCCCCACCGATCCTGCCAGCGTTCCACTCAGGGTGACCCACGAGAGGGCACAAATCGCTGCCTTGGCCCCGATCGCTGCAGCCAAAGCTGCACCACGAGTACCAGATAAAATTATCAGCAAGTGGAGACGCCGCTGTTGGCGTTGCAAAAGATGAGGAGAAGAAAAGCGTGTGAAATGGGGACCCAGCTGAAACCGGGACGTGGCTGAAACAGCTCCTGGGGAACAGGGGTGGGAGGCAGGGCACGCCACGGCGCTTTCCGCCTTCAACGTTGGCTGAGAAAACCGCGATGCTGGGTTTTTCTCAGGTGGTTTGGATGCTCAGGGGCCTGGACCCTTCTCCCCAGGGGGTCTTGCTGGTCACCCATTTAATGCCAGCCCCGGAGGAAGGGACTTGGCCGCTGTGCTGGGGAGCGGAAGCCATCCCCCAGCCGCTGTGAGAAGAAGCAAGGGCTGCTCGAGCTCCGATCACTCCTTGCAGTGGTTTATGTTTCATTTCCCCAGTTCCCCCCTGACGGCCCACAGGCTGTCGTGCTCCCAGCCAGGGTGGGGTGACCCATGGAGAGCTCAGCAGCCACTTCCCCAGTGGGGAAGAGCATCAGAGGGGCTGTGGCTATCCCCCCACTCGACACAGAGGCTCTCGAGGGAGGAAAACAGGGATTTTCAGACGGCCAGACAGGGTGGGATCGGGACTCGACGCAGCTCCGTTATCTCCTCAGCCAGCCCCAAGGCGCCGAGCAGTTCGGAAACATCCTTGGAGGAGATAACCAAACCTTGGCAGGAGCTGAGCGCTGGGGGCTCCTCCCGGTCCCGGGGAGGAAGCCGCGCACCAGAGGAGCTGTATTTTCAATTTTGCTGAGCCTAGCAGGGCAGTGGGAGGTGGGTTTGCACCCGCTGGCGCAGGGACACAGCCACAGCCCCCCAGGAGCTGTGGGACACCATGAAGCTGTCCCCAGCCACCATGGGGGCCTGGTCCTCCTGCACCACCGAGCCCCCGTCACCGACCCCCAGGAGCCCCTCTGCTCCCCACAGCAGCTGCAGGGTGTCACCTCCCCCAGGCTCCTGCCACCCAGGCTGGGGACACCCATCCTTGGTCCCCAGCGTTGGTGTGGGGTACCCCAGGAGCCAGCCTGGCTCTGGGGGGACATCACTGCCTCAGGGCAGATGGAGAGCAACTCCGACCCTCCTCTTCCTCACGCTGGGCAAAGCCCGAGGCAGTCGATGCCCCGGGGAGGAGAAGCAGGCAGATAGCAAGCAGCTCTGGCTCTGCCAGCACCAACCCCCCCAGACCCCCCCAGGGGACCCTTTCCAACACCTCACAGCTGCCGAGCCTCCAGCGAGGGGATAAAACTCAAACTGGCTGCCAAAACTGGGGNGAGCGGCGAGGCGCTGCCTGCACCCCCCCGGCACCCCAAAGCAGCCTCGGCCGGGGGTCCCCACCTGCCCTCGAGAGGTGACGGTGGCAGCGGCCATGGGACAGAGCCACCTCCTTGTCCTTACCTTGCTGGGCAGCGCGGGCTGGGCTAGTTCATGGACTCTGGGCAGTCGACACGAACGGCAGCCCGAGCGAGCGGCGGGAGCTGCTGGCCGCCCCGCCGAGCCAGCCCGACTTCCCTTTTCCTCTCCGAGAAATGCAACCACTTCCTTACGTGGGCGTTGGGGGAGCGCGAAGCAGCTCGGCGGCCGCCCTGCCAGCGAAGCTAGGCCTCTGCGCCATCGCCACACGTGGCCCAGCCAACGGCCCCGGGATGCTCCCGGCAGCCCCCGCTGCTCGGTGGGATGCGGGCAACTTGCCCTTAGTGCGTCGAGGATGGGTCTCCATCCTCTCCATGGGCAGCACAAGCGTTGCCCGCTCCCTTGGCGCCCAAAGGCAGCGCAGGCGTTGCCCGCTCCCTTGGTGCCCGAAGCGCTCCGGGGGGACAGATGCAGCAACGTGGCTGGTCAAGGTGATACCTCGGTTGGAGCCCACCCAGGGCGAGACGTGTGGGCATCACCGGGGGGATTCGCAGCTCGGCAGGACCCCGCAGCGCCTGGATCTGGGCACCCTGAGCAGCAGCTGCTGCCGGTTCCTGCATCCCACCGAGCCCGGTGGGACCCAAGCCCAGGCTTGGCTGCGCTCGCAGCTCCGCTCGCCCCCCTGCCAGCCATGCATCCCTCTGGATTTTTTCCCTCCTGCTTCAGAGCGACTCCTTTTTATCCCTTTCCCAGCCAGGCAGGGCAACTCCCAGGAGCTCAGCTCCTGCTGGAAGCGCTGGGAAGGAGAGATGGGCTTCAGCTCCTCGCTCCCCTGCTGCAGCCATGCGTGGAGGGATGCGCTCACCCCTTCCCTCCCCAAATAATGTGGCAGAAGCGGGACAGCAGCTTGTGTCCCAAGGTCACACAGGGGCCTGATGGGGCGTCTCGGCTGCAGGATGCAGACACAGCAAACCTCGTGTTTGCTGAGCTGCAGAAGAAATCCCCACGTGAGGGGTCAGCTGTGGATACAGGCTCCAGGGGGTGGCACTGAGCGGGCAGCTCAGCTCTGCCTTGGTCCTCAAGTCCATTAGCCACGCTTCCCTTCACGTGTGCTGCCCTGATCCCTGCAGGCACACCTGGATGTTCCCCGAGGGTGGTGGGTCTCTGTGGCTCTGGTGAGGAGTGAATCCCCATGGTGGTTCAAGTTCCTCTTGGAAGGAGTGAGCTGCCCTGTCCTCTGGCAGCAGCAGCCTCGCCCCCGGCATCGCTGCTGTCCCAAATGCAGCCAGAGGGATGCAGGTCCCACCACAGCTCCCACACCGCTGAAAGCTGGGGCCTTTTGAAGTTTTTCCTGCTGCCTGCACATTTTCTTTAGTCCTCCTTCGGCTACGAGCTGCTCTGCCTCTTCTCTTCACCAGGAGGGCTCAGGCTTTCCAGTCCAACCACTGCCTCCTGCACCAAGACCAGCAGCTCTCACCTGCATGGATCAGGAGGACACAGGATGGGATGATGCAGGACAGGAGACCATCCTTCTACTCATCCCTACACATCAGATCCCTTCCAGGTGGGATGCAAATGAAGGACAGGTCAGGTTAAGTTCTGCAGTAGGCATCACGACACGTTATTGAGAAGAAAGAGAAGAGGAGAACATCACCCCCAGCACGGCCTGCAGAGCGGTTCCTTGTCTGCCATCGCATTTTCCCGTCCCTTCTGGTCCCCAGGCTGCTCCTGCTGCGGCTCCTCTCCGAGCCTGTGCTAATGAGCACAGCGAGCTGCTTCTGCCAGGGACACACTGGTTTGGAACACTGCTTGGGATTCCCTCAAGCTTGACAGTCCACGGAGGAATAAGCCAGTGTGGTGGAGGCCACAGTGAAGGCTCAGTCCTGCTGAGTCTCCTGCGAGATCCGACTCAAGGTTTGGCTAAATCTTTTACCTGATTTTGCCCCTGTTTTCACAGAATCCCAGCACGGTGGGGGTTAGAAGGAACCCCTGGAGATCATCTCCTCCAACGCCCTTGCTCCAGCAGGTCATCCAGAGCAGGGTGCCGAGGATTGTGTCCAGGGGGGTTTGGAATCTCTGCAGAGGAGACTCCACCACCTCTCTGGGCAGCCTGTTCCAGGGCTCTGTCACCTTTTCTTCAGTGGAAAGATCCTCCTGCATCCACAGCAGCGTGTCTTGTGACGCCTGAAAGGCCACAGAGGAAACTACCCCCCTGCCTGGATGCTGGAAAGAACCAGAACTGGTTCTTTTGCTGGGGTTTTCTTTGGAGGACGGGCAGAGGGGATGAAAAGCAGCAGCCATTCCACAGCTTTTCATTTAGAGGCTGCGGAGTTTCTCAGGTGGGCTCCAGTGAATAGTCCCTGCCTGAGAGATTCCATTTCTTGCCCCCTGTAACAGCGTGCAAACTGCCGTGGAACGTTGAGCACACGCAGCCGGCAGCTGCCCCGCAATTAAGACAGCAACCGTGAGCTTTATTGTGATCGCCGCTTTCAACGGCACCGTTAACCCCAGCGCGCACGAGCCCGCGCTGCGCTTAGCTCAACACACCAGTGAATTCCCACCCACGCCGGGCACAAAGAGCAGTGTCACAACCAGGGAGGCAACCAAGGAAACGGTAAGAGGAGAAACCACCACCCGCCTTCACCGTGGCTCTGGAGGTGGGGTGGCAGCAGAGCAAGGGGAGCCCAGGGAGCCCTGGTCTCCACCCTCGGGTGGTGCAGGAGGCGCAGCGGGCAACCGCGCAGCGTGAAGCTGAATGATACCTCGAGTGGTGGTTGTTCATACTCCCCTTGCTCGGTTCTATTATAAATATCTCCAGTCTGGTTTTAACCTCAGGCTTCAGGCACACGCGTTTCTCTAGGTAACCTCCAGCGGTTCATCAAACCTCGGTTTGTTGGCTTTTTGGAGGCAACGGGCTCATTCTACCTCCTCAAGCTCTTTCACACAGAAGAAGTGGGTCTTCAGGACCCAAATCATTACTGGCTGTGGGATATAAGCATCTAATAGTACATATGGAGACCACAGCATCACAGAATAGTAGCGGTTGGAAAGGGACCTCTGGAGATCATGCAGTCCAAACCCCCTGCCAAAGCATGTTCACCTAGGGCAGGTTACACAGGAACGTGTCCAGGTGGGTTTTGAAAGTCTCCAGAGAAGACAACTCCACAACATCTCTGAGCAGCCTGTTCCAGGGCTCCATGACCATGGTCAGCCTCAAGGTATGTGCTGAGGTGGAACTTCCTGTGTTCCAGCTTGGCCGTTGCCCCTCGTCCTATCACTGGGCACCACTGAAAAGAGACTGGCCCCATCTTCCTGACACCCACTCTTTAGATGGACAAAGCCAAACCCCTGCTCCTCTGTCCACCCACCAAGGCTGGCAGGGTCACATTGGTGAAGACGACACCTCCTTTAGCATCATATTCTAGCTGATAAACGCAACCCCGCCACAAGTCATCATACATCAGGTCACGAGGTGGTGAGAATAGAGGTTAAAGAGTCGTTATTTTCTGTTCAGAAGGGAGAGGAAATTGCAAAGCCACAAAGGCCAGGGGAGGAGGGTGGGAGACAAGAAACCCTGAAGGAACTGGAAGAACAGTTCTTTCTATGCACGCAACCACCATCACACCTGAAGATGACCCAGCTCTGCAATGGGCGCAGTTCACTTGCAGCAGAACACCAGCAGTTGTCATCTTTGTGAGCTTATCTTCCCCCCTCCCTTCTCAATCACTCGGAGCCGAGAAACAAACAGCGCGTGAAGCAACTCTGGTTCCAGAGGAAGTGGTACATTTAGTCACTAGGGTTTTTTAAAGACACTTCTGCATTTTCAACAGAAATGACCAAGTGTTCAAACTTGTAAAGCAATGCTGTGAGGAAGCTAAAGCTCCCGGAGCACAGCCTGCCTCACGGCAGCCAGGCTGTCACGGAGACCACGAGAGTAAGAGAAGTATGTGCAAACGCCTCCACGAGCTACCGAGGCTTCAGAAGATACAGTCACCTGGAGACAAAGGACCTGCACAGAAGCCAGCCCGCGCTGACACCTCTGACAGACAGAGTTCGTATCTCCACCAGTCATTAAAGCACGGAATTTTACAGGCCAAGCACTCGGCTCTTAACAGGACGCACAGGCCTGTGTAGCTTCATGGACTTACAAAGGGATTTGCTTTTGATTTGTCCTCCTAAGATCTGGCTCAGCAGATTTCTGCCTCATTTTCCACGCGCAGCCTTTGGCCCCATATCCGAGATGCTGCCCCGTGAGAAGTCTTTGTCCAAATCCTAAAAAGCAACTACAAATAATTCTGGGCATTTCCCTTTGGAAAACGATGACCCACTAAACAGACAATAGAAAAGACATTCAGGTTAATTTGCTGTTATTCCTGGATTAAATACCAGGCAGACAGCATTAAGAGTAGCAGGACAAAACTGTTCATCCTCCCAAATCATCACCACAAG
Source organism: Eurystomus gularis (assembly GCA_013400335.1). Lineage (NCBI taxonomy): Eukaryota > Metazoa > Chordata > Aves > Coraciiformes > Coraciidae > Eurystomus > Eurystomus gularis. Next base: position 148,011 of record VZZY01022233.1, read on the forward strand.
GGTTGAATTCCCCTGAAAGAAGCGCAGCTAAATCTTCACATCCAGATCATCAGAGCTCCAGGTCTTCAGCTTCAAGAAACTTCCCTTTAAAATGAACTTTTCCTGTTTTAAGGCCCTAAAATTTCAGTGCAGGGTTTTCCCACCCTCTCTCTCTCGGAGTTAATTCCCTTAATATCCCTTTTTTAATCACTGCTAACGAGCACCAAAACAAAGAATCAGTTTTTCTTTTTTTTATTATTATTATTTCTAGCAGACAATTTACATAAAATTCCCCCTTTAAGTTAGTGATTCAGAACTTCCTGCAATAAACTACTTAAGGAGCAGCTTTGGTAAAGAATGGAATGAAACAACCAACCGAAAAAAATAAAATTAAAAAAAAAAAAGAACAATCACAGCTGATTTTGAAACCAACACAATTCACCAAATTTAGACTCAAAAGAAGATCTGCCAAGCTGTATTTTCTCAGTGTTTCCAAACATTCCACCTTCCTCCTCCCCTTTCGGGTTTGTGCAGATGTGGGAGCTGCGTTCCGTCAAGCAGTTTGTCCTGCTAGATCACGGAAATCCATCTTTACATGATCCGTAGACCTTGAATAGAGGACTCTAAGGTCTTGAAAGAGAAAAATCTTAATCACAGTCTGCTACAGTATCCTGTTATTTAGGGTAAATGCTGATGCTGAGAAAAAGGAGTAAAAACCCTCAACATTTGAGACTGGACTCACACTGAAGAGGCAGAGACCACTACAGGCAGATCAGACTCATGGATCCGCAGAGCAACGACTCCACCCCCTCCCCAAACTGGCATTAATGCCCCTTATGTGTCACCTCAGTGTTTGGCTCCTGTCCCCACCGGAGCTTCCTGCACTATGGAATACAGACAAACTGTTCTTTTCACAGAATCACAGTAGTGGTTGGAAGGGACCTCTGGAGATCATCTCGTCCAACCCCCCTGCTCCAGCAGGTCACCCAGAGCAGGGTGCCCAGGATCACATCCAGGTGGATTTGGAATCTCTCCAGAGAAGGAGACTCCACAACCTCTCTGGGCAGCCTGGGCCAGGCTCGGACACCCTCACACCAAAGAATTTTTTCCTCCTGTCCAGATGGAACCTCCTGGGTTCCGGTTTGTGCCTGTTGCCCCTTTTCCTGTTGCTGGGCACCAAGAGTCTGGCCCCATCCTCTTGCCCCCCACCCTTTGAACCCTGTTCATTTGATTAATGAACATTGATCAGATCCCCTCTGAGGCTTCTCCTCTCCAGCTCAACAGCCCCAGGGCTCTCAGCCTTTCCTTTTCCCCAAAGGCAGTGCCCAGCTCTTGGCAGCTTGGGGTGGCCAGCAGAGACCTCTGTTGGCCAGTCCTCTGCAAAGCAAGCACCAGTGATCAGGGTCTTTAATACAGTGCTGATTGTATTTGCTAACTGAGGTAACTTCTTTCTATTTTGGTAATTTAATTATGAGACAGCAGGACCATGTTCTGCAGAAGGACAGTGAGCAGAGTTCAAAGAGATGGGAGCAAGCAGAGCAGCAGGCCGTGTCCTTCCCATGCTCATTCCAGCCCAACTGTGGCTGAGGTAGAGATGAGGGAAGGAAACAATTACTGGGACTCATTCCTACAGGGACATTAAAGTGTTTCCATTAAAAAATTAAGTCTGGATTAGCACCATCTGCTAAGCAAAGTGTATCTGCACTTACGCTGAATCTTGGATCCATCCTCCTTATGGAGATCACTAACGGAATTGAATATTCCAGTCTGGATTTCCTACCGCTAATAAAACCTGCATTAGGGCTGAGCCCCAGAGATCAAAAACCCCAGCCCAGCACTGCACCCAGCTCACGTAACCATGGTAGTAAAAGCATACCTTGAAATCCCAGATGGTCATCGCCCCATCAATGCCAGTGGTGCAGAATTTACGACAATCCCGTTTGTCTATCTCATAAATAGACACTTGGCTGAAAACAGAGAGCAGTCGCTGTGACACAGACACCCATTCCAGAGAGCCAAAAAAGCTGGGGAATCTGGGTTGGATTCAACTCTTATCTCCCTCAAAGGGAGATGTGAATATAGGCGAGCTTATGCTAGATTTTTGGGACAATGCTTTGGAAAAATAAGCAAAGAAACTCTGGTGAAAGTTCTTACAGCGCTTGGTGGATGTAGCCTAAACGTCTGCCATTAATAAAGAGAAATTGCTTTAGAAATGTCAGCATCCACTGGGCTCACATGCTTAAATGCAAGGATATTTTGCTCAATTAACCTGAACCAATCCTTTTGATGAATAAATACATGTAGAAATAACATCCGAAATAGGAAGCTGGTATGGGAATTCCTGTTTCGGGGGGAATTTTGTTGACTGGATTTTGCACAGTGTTACCAATCCCTTGTGAATTGCCTACATATTTGATAAGATAAACTGTGCTCAAGTTACAGAACAATTACACAGGAGCAAACTGCAGTAGCACGCAGGCCGTGTTAATGATTAACTTTACCACCTTCCACAGAAGTCCCAGAAAGAGACGGTTGTTAGTGAAAGACTAAAATGAAACAGGAGACCAACTAAACCCATCTGGTAGGGCAGATCTGAGCTCTCCCAGGTTTGCACTACGCCCTGGGAACCCAAAGTGACGTGGAGAGCATTCCTTCCCCTCGTATCGGTGGCCAACACACTCACGTTATACTGTTTTGGTGCAGTGTCTCCAGGGTAGTGTTACGATCTTCTGTAGTGGCTCTTTTATCCATGTTTCGGAAGCGTTCCATAGCGGAAATATTGCGCTGGATGCTCTGTTTTGGAATGTCTAGTTTAGAAACGAAGGTCAGCAAGCCACGGTCATCACAGTTAAAGAGCATCGGGCAGCAGTCATGGCCCTGCAACCAAACATCATGAAAGCAAGTCAAGAAACACGACCAGTATCATCACTATGCAAAGACTGGTGCTATGGAAGAACTTGCTTATGATTAACTATAACTAAGGGTGTTTCTCCCTCTCCAAAACACCACAACACTCTACAAAGAGAAAATAATAGACACTTACAGCTGCCACCACACTGTTCTCAGAGACAAACGACACACTCAGGAGCGGGAGGAATTCTGTTTTCAGCTGCGAAACCCTGAACACAAGAAGATTTGTTAGAGGACTTCACTGAAACCTCTCATTTTTGGTTCCAACAAAAAATAAGAGACTGTTCCCACACAAGGATTATTGGAAAAGAAAAATCAGCGTAGCTCAGGTGTCCTGAGGTGACACCTGAAGGTTGTAATTTATAATAAAAGGTTTTAACCTAATCAGAGCGTCCTGGAAGATCTGCAACAAACAAAGTATTCCAGGTGAAAGGCTGAAGTTCTCTAGCATTGTGTGTAAACAGTGGCAAGAGTTTAAGAGGAATACCCCGAAGAAAGGTTCAAATTAATTTCATTTACATATAAAAAACCACCTGAAATTTTAGTGCTTGACATCTTATTTTCAGGAGGAAAAAGCCTGTATGTTAAATTAAGTCAGCCTCTGTGATTTTATAACAAATGAGAATTGTAGAACACTTCCACACTTCATGATATCCCCAGCCAGGGACCAATAAAGCTGTAGGCATCAGAATCATAACTCCAAATGAAGCACAGCAATGCCTGGATGATCCACCAGAGATCTCTGCTACCAAACTAAATGGGGAATCTCCTCCTTGGTTAGAAAGCCACGGACATTTAGAAGTTATTCAGATCAAGAAGAGGAGCAGAAGGAGGAACTGTTAATAAAAGATATTGTTGGACTGGGAGGTGTAAGTTGAAACCTTGCAGCAGCAGCAGCATCTTCAGGACAGCAGCTGGAATTAACATTTCATTAAACCATAGAACCATTTAGGTTGGAAAAGACTTTTAAGATCACCCGGTCCAACCAAATGAACAACGTGTTTTCCAGATCCTGGTTGGGGATCAGGTCTTAGTAGTTATGGAGTGAGCATGTTTCTGGATTCTCTTGGATCCATTTACAAGGAAATACTGTTTCCCCATCCAGCAGAGTGGAACATTTTGGGGTTTTTTTTAATACCTTTTTCTCCCCTCTGAAGTAAATTGACTTTACTGAAGAATTCTAACAAGAAATGTAGAATTTTGGATTATATCCTTAAGAACCTACCTTATTTATACAGGCCTCAAAGAGACTCCTGGAATCTACAGTACAATTGTCAAAACTGGAAACAGCAGTCACAGCTCGTCGTTGCAAGCACAATACTCCACACACAGCCCCCTTCTATGTGAACCAGCTCCTAACTAAGAGGAAGAGCATACTTACATCATATTTTTCGAGGCATCAGCAACGGAAACAGTACTATCGTGACTGACCCAGGCTAGGCGGTTACCGCTGGCAGAAAAACTGACGCTATGCACCCATCCGCCACTTCCAGCACCCCCAAATTCTGACATCAGCTGCCCAAAAGGCATTTTGGAGCCCCATGGGGTACTGGCTGGTTTTTCATCCACTTCTTTAATGTAAGCAGAAAACACCCTGCAAATAAAAGATCTCAGCATGAACAAAGATAGAAAAGAAAAACCCAACTCCTAGGAGCCGCACATACATTGCCCATTGGGAGCTTGTAAGTGCATTTAATTCCACCCAAATCAAACACTATGGTATCTTTAAACAAGGCACTAGTGGCTGGGAAGCTTCAGTACAAAGCTCGTACAAAGGGTGTAACATGTACAGGTTTCTCCTAAACTGTCCTTGTACCTCTCTTTTTTTTCCAGAAGATGGCACAAAACCACACATTGTCATCACATTTTCCACCGTGCTAAGATCTCCCTTTCATCCCTTGCAGCGCTAACAACTCTCAGAGTCAATCCTTTGGTTAGAGAAAACCCACGAATTGCGCTGTATAATTAGAAGCTGATACAGACACCTACAAAATTACCCACTTTTTAAGAACACTGGCTTTTTAGCAGGATTTCAAAGGAAGAGAACTGATGTTCAAATGCCAGCGAAGGGGGCTCTGAGCCACCTTCTTCTGGCTCATTACTGAAAGAATGCCTTGAAAACCTGAAATACCACTATGTTTTTATAGGGTTTTTTTTTTCCCCAGCGCTACAATTTTCAAGATATGTTTAAATAGAAAGCCTCCCCCTTTCATCAAATTCCTTCTGCATGATTCAGACATGCCACAATATGGTGCTCTTGACTGTTACCATGGAAGTTACTGGGACGTCATAAACGTAGGATTAGAGTCCACTGAACAGGAGGAGCAAGCGAGCTATGCCATACTACTACCTGAGAAATATTTCAGTATCAATGCAAAATGATCAAATACTCACGGTCGCAGTCAAACACAAAAAGGAATTCTTTTATAGCGAGTTTAAGGAAATGCTGCTCCCCCTCCCTGTCTTTGAAATCTTTCACGTGTGGGGTATGAACTTCAAAAGGTATCTATATTCAGCTTATTCAAAAAAGCTGATCGCTCGGAACAAGCAGGGTTTAACCGCAGCTATATTAGGTGCAGCTTTTCAAAGAATTAAGTATGAATTTATATTTGGCTCTATCAGTTTAAATATAATCTAACAATAATCCTTGGACAAACTTAATTTTATAGAGACATCTAGAAGGACAGTTCTCTTAATGTATGGAAATAGGACAAGATGTTTAAAGCAACAGCCTTTGACACAAGGCAGAAAAATCATTCCTAAGTAGTGAAAGACCTTGAAGATAGCTGTTAGTCAAAAAAGAAAAATCTTTTCCCTTACTAACGTCTTCCTCTCTTTTAAAACCCAAATCATCTCAGCTTGAAGGCCCTAGCCTTCAAAGAACGTTGGGAAATGGCTTTCATTCCCACAGCAACACTGTTCCAGCAAGAATATAAAATGCACACCTGTGCGGTGCCGTTAGCTATATATATATTTCTAAAGACAGGCGTAAGAGGAGCTCATCTAGGCCAGCCAAGAAAAAACCTCTGCTGAATACCTATCGACTCGGAGCCTCTTCTGCCCTCCATTCTTTGTCTCCTACTTAGCTGCTTATCAGCTGGCAGTGGCTCTGGCAGACCCATTTCATGCTTTTCTTCAGAACCACCTATCAGAACAGAGGCATACTTCAGGCCTGGATACCTTTATTATCTTTAATATGTAACTGAACATTCCCTAGAACTGGAGTTCTAGAAATCTTTGTTCATCATTTCCCAAAGATTTGTTTTCAGGGAAAAAAATAGAAACATAAACCCCGTACCAATCTCCACTACTTTTCCGTTCTTTAATGGGGATTTCTATGAGAAAAGCAGTAAAATTATGAAATGATTCATCCCAAAGTACAACAGTAATGAAGAGCAGAAAGTTTCCCAACTGTTTTAAACCAAGATCTGGGTTTTGGTTTTGTTTTTTTTTTCCAAATAAATCCCCTTGTCAGAGAAGATGCAGGACAGAATGAGTTTTCTGCTGGCAAACAAAAGACTAAGCAAGCCTTCTAGAGAATGCTCCTAGGAAGTGAGTGAACCACACCTTGACTTTCTTCTCCTTCCAAAATAATAATAATTTTTAAAACCCACACTGAACAGAAAATTATACAAATCTAACTTCTCAATCAAAAGAGGAAAGCGGAGATAACCAGGGATGCAATGTATATAACAAGCACCGAACAAAGCCTGGAGCCAAAAGAGCAAATTAACAGATATGTAGATATATAAATATCAGCTGACCTAACGTCAAAGTCCTGAGATGCTTTATGAACACACACGACCGTATTTCCATGTGTGAAAAGCAGCTGCTTCTGGAAGATGACCGAGTAGAGTACACTTTACATCATGTTTTTTGTGAAAGGAAGTGAACACGTACAGTTTATCTAATGAAAACTGGAGACAAGGCAGGAAAGGGAGACGCTCCTCCTCTTCCCAGCTTCCATTTAACATCTCTCCTTACATAAAAGGGTATCAAAGGATAGAATTTAGATGCATGGGTTTCATTCTGAAATAAGGGATGTAATAGTCGGTCCCACCTTCCCCTCCCACTCCCTCTTAGTCATTTTTAGTACACACTTTGAAGCTCAAAAACTGCCTTATTACATAAAGAATTTAAGAAAAGCAGCTTTAATTATTATTCAAGGTACAAGTGATTAAGTAAAATATGAATTAAAGTCAAGGACTGTGCAGACAATTCCCCAAGCAGACTCCATCGCAGTGACCCCCGTCACTCAGGACCGATATCCCTCATGGTGTGACTTCCCAACCGGTTTGAAAGGCTACACCATCCGTCCCACACACCAATCTGTTTTTACCAGCCTTTTCTTCTGAACGCTCCTCAACAATACGTGTTGAGTTTCAGGTGGATCACTTCCTTGACCCTGCTTGCTACAAGGCTGCAAGAACGTTCAGGGCAGCTCAGGCACAGGGGAGAGGAGTGACTCGGGAAGGAAAAGATGAGACACCACCTTTGCAAGTGCCAAAGTTACTCTGAATTTTGCAACTGCACCATTAGGATATTGCTTTTTAAACACTAACTGGTAGTGTTGGTGGGCTACAAGACAGCACCGGCTAGTCTAATTTCAGCCTAACAACTAGTGCATGCAGAGTAGCACTACCTCTGTGAACTGCCAGTAAAGAAACCCACCAGTTCATCACATTCAGGCACGTTCCTCAGCAGATACGCCTTAGTAGTCCCACCTCGGCACGCAGAAGCACCAAAGCCAAAGTTTCTCAAGGTGGATATTTTATTTTGGTAAAAACAACCCTATGCAATGAGCCACCTTCTATTCTCACAGCAGATGTACGATCAACAGGCTCATGCTACTGACTTACTTGAACCCGTAATTCAAATTGATTTACAGATGCTTTATTTTCTCTCACCTGCACTTGAAGTCGCAGGATCCTGCAGCCAGCAAAACATTGTTGGGGTGCCAGTCCAGGCTAAGGACAGTGGAACGAATGGGCTTCTTGATGTGTTTGCTCACCCACCTAAAGTGAAAAAAGAAAAAAGCAGTTACCAGACTCCCCCAAATCCATCAAGTACTCCTGAAAAAGATCACCCATGTTATGCTCAAACCTTTCGCATTCCCTTGTACGATCTGCAAACTTTATATGGTTATTGTAATCAACATTTTAAACACTATCAACAAACTCACGCTCAATATGTATTTCTTCACCTGAGCCCTATCCCCCGCTGAGCTTTTTAATGTATCATATGGAACTCCTCACTGTGAATTCTGCACAGTAATTGCCTGCTCCCTCCTATCCTAGGAAGGAGAGCAGCGATACTGAGCTAAGAAGCACTGTTTTCTTAGATCACCAAGTACCAGTCCTCTCCAGGTCCTTCCAATGAATTCCACAGTCATCTCTTCTGCCCACTGACTTTTCTCCTGTTTACTAACACAGTAACTATAAAATGCAATGAGTGAACTGCCAATGGTATGACCAGTGTGTACATCTCAACTATTTGAAGCACAGCAAAAATTTGACTGGAGCATCTCTGTGCCGAGGAAAGGCTGAGAGAAATGGGGCTGTTGAGCTGGAGAAGAGAAGACAGAGAGGATCTGATCAACGCTGATCAAGAGCTAAAGGGCGGGGGACAAAAGGATGGGGCCAGACTCTTGTCAGTGGTGCCCAGTGACAGAACAAGGGCCAACAGGCACAAACTGAAACCCAGGAGGTTTCACCTAAACAGAAGGAAAAAATTCTTTCCTGAGAGCCTGGCCCAGGCTGCCCAGAGAGGTTGTGGAGTCTCCTTCTCTGGAGAGATTCCAAACCCGCCTGGACACGATCCTGGGCACCCTGCTCTGGGTGACCTGCTGGAGCTGGGGGGTTGGATCAGATGATCTCCAGAGCTCCCTTCCAAGCTCTACAAGTCTGTGGTTCTGTGAAAAGTGGTCGTGATGCTGAATGCATCAATATTAGCCTAAATATGTCTAAGCAGATTTAGTTTGTTTGAACTGTTTACAACACATTGATGGAATCTGTTACTCGCTTGATGGCCTTTGGGATGAAGGTGCTTTTTCTTTGAATTCACTTCCATCAGGTGCAAACCGTTTTAAGGATTGCATTAAATTATCTGTCTTCAACATATGGGGTTTTGATTCTTCTGCAGACTAGTGAGGCAGAGAAAATGTTAATAACGGAATATGTTGGGAAGCATAAAAGCCCAAGCCAATCTTTTAAATGTATTTTGCAGATGGCTCATTGTTTACCATCCCCACATGGAAGGCTGAACACAGAGCGGTGGGCACAGACACCTGTGGATTTATGCATGTTTATGCAACCCAAAGTAAGAGATACTCAACATAGTGATGTCACCTACAGATGATACGGTAAATGTAGCTCCAACAAGTACAGCTACTAATGTAGACCCAGGAAAGAAACGCGAAGTTTAGATGCCAAACAGAAAAAAAGGTTAATGGCGGAAATATTTGTGCGAGTCTTGTCTGAAATCTAGAACTGTGACAAGAATTTATGACAGGACACGGAACAGGTGGATGACGAGTTCAAACGTCTAATAGACCACCCTGGAGGTAAGTGACAGATTTGAATTCTTTAATGACATAAAATGGCCCAAAATAACCTATACAGAAGAAAGACTCAAGTCAAGGTTTCTTCATTCATTCTGGAAGGAGGTGGAGGGACGAAACATTCCTCTTTTTTCAATCATACAGTTGTGGTCAAGAAATTTTTGCTCTGCAGAAATTCTTGCACTTTTAGAAAAGCAAAATCTGTTTACGGCAGACACCTGCACCGACATGGACAACCTGAAAATAGGCCAAGAGCATCTATGTCCAAAGCCTTCAGGTGCTCCACTGCAGTAAAAGAGGGAACCCTCTCCCTAAGATGTAAGAAGTCCATGAAGAAACTGATGAGGCCTATCCCTCAACATTTCCTGAAGATTTGGGGAATTATGAAAATAGTAACCTAGTTGCCACCATTAAAATCCAGCCTTTAGCTTTCCCATGCAGACACTAAAGGTATAAAAGGAAATCCATCAGCTCACCAGTCATTTTCAGATTCGAAGTAGCACACAGATATAAGTCGAGCTCCACTTCCCACAGCAAATTTATTCTCCAAGGGAGACCATTTCACAAAGGTGGCTGCACGGTTAATTCTCAGGATCACAAGGGTTGGTTTCCACACACCGTCTTTCTGACTCCAGACGTAGGCATTACGGTCTGCGCCGCAAGTTACAATGCGATCGCTTTTGGGAGCCCAGTCAATACCTGCAATTTAGAGCCCACATTAATAAATCCTTCCCTTCACATGTTCTTTGCTTTACCGGTAGCCAAAACAGAGACAGTCTCCCTGGCGTTCTACTACAGAGACAGTTACTACTGTTTTGTTAGTATTCCCCTCATTCACTTATTCTCCACGCACCGTTTTAAACTGTCAGAGATATCGGTTTGTCCGTCTAGCTGTCATCAAAATTGCAGATCCCAAATTTCCTGACTCCCCAGAGGATCTGACCGCCAACGAGGCCCGCTCTGAGGGCTGGCCAACAGGCGGAGCTCTGCAGACTGGCGAAGGCCTGTCCCCGCACCCTTCCAACCACCAGCTTCTGTGAGAGACCCGCTTCAGCAGCTGCAACCAGCTATTCCCAAACTATGCACGAACCTCGATCGCTGCTCGCTGCCAGCTTGCAGTCAGGAGCTCAGTTAGACAGCAGGGTGGGGGGTTTTTGTTTAGAAGTTACCAATCTTTAGGTACTCACACAATCCTGACATGTTTTCAAAGTCTATTTAAGCTGTGCCATGAGAAAGAAATTTACCAGAACCAGAAAATTACCAAAACCAACCAATTTAAAGAATAAAATGAAGCCTTTGATAAGCCTGCCATTGCTTCTTTCTCCTCCTATGCAATGACAGATGTTCTCAATTGGAAAGTCTTACAGCAACATTATTTTTCACCTTTTCTTTAGCATCCTTCTTTGAGACGCAAAGTGCAACCCTGAACTCTCCCGCCACAAAATTATATTTCAAATTATAGAGCAACAAAGCTGGTGGAGGGTCTCAAGAATAAGTCTTATGAAGAGTGGCTGGGGGACTTGGGGTGGTTTAGTTTGAAGAAAAGGGAGGCTGAGGGGAGACCTTATCACTCTCTACAAATACTTGAAAGGAGGTATTGGTCTCTTCTCACAAGCCACAACTGACAGGACGAGAGGAAATGGTGTCAAGTTATGCCAAGTTTAGGCTGGGCATTAGAAAAAACTTCTACACTGAAAGGGTTGTCAAAGACTGGAACAGGCTGCCCAGGGAAGTGGTTGAATTGCCATCCCTGGAAGCATCTAAAAGCCATCCAGATATGGTGCTCAAGGATATGGTGTAGAAGTGGGCCTGGTAGAGATAGATAATGGTTGGACTTGATGATCTTCAAGGTCTTTACCAACCATAGTGATTCCGTGGTTTTCCATAACTGCAGTCAGTATTAAAAGCATTCCTTAAGCACACAAAGTGAAAAAGGATAAAAGATACAGAAGGAATTTTTACTAATTTTACCATATTTTTCTTATATTGTCTACTTTGAAGTAGGCTTGCGCTTAAAAAGCTCGGTTTTGATGAGGCTGGTAGTCTGAAACCACAGTTACACGAGTCAATCTCATGCTGCTTTTGACGAGGGACCATCCCGCCTCTCTCTGCTTCCCTTGCCCACCAGCTCGGGCGCTCTTCAGACCCACGGCAAGTTCAGCTTTTTAGCTTAGCAGAAAACTAAGCCAGCAAAAAGAGTGAATAACGCTCTTCCTCTAAGTGAACAGAAGCAGCTCACCAGAAGTTTTGGAATCGATACATAGAAGGCAAGACAAGGGGCCTTGTCCCCTGTGATCAGAAGCTGGAGTGGCAGCAGTTGAGCCGCTCCTGTCAGGCAACACGCGGTTTGATCAGTCTGTCTCCTGCGTCCAGCCACAGTTTAAGTCTACTCCGTACGACAACCGCAGCATTTTGTATTCCAAAGGTATACGCTATGCAGGAAAGCAGGCAGAGCTCTTTTCCCAAGTCATGAATATTCGGCTTCTAACACTAAGAGGTACAAGTAAAATGCAGAGAGATGTCTTTGGGGAACGGCGTGTCATTTTGTATATGCAGCCCAAGCGACGCTCCACAAAAGAGCACGTACCGTTGTGCTCTCTGACAGCAAGAATCAGATACATTGAATAAAGTTTCTGCCAAATGCTGTTGGGCAGATACTTCTGCCCATTAGCAAGCTGAGAAGAGAATAAAGGATACTGCTGGTTTAGGCAAGTGCTTGTATTAATTACTTTCATTTCCTCAGAGAATAAAACCCTTATAAAAATATCACCACGAAAACAAAAATAGTAATATAACAGACTACCACAGGGCGATCACATTTTAAAAATAACACCTTGTGACTCATCGTGGCAGCTCTTCTTACATTTTCACCGTGCATCTACAGATACTCTGGGCCTGTAGTAAAATGTGCTGGCTGATGGCCTGTCATAAATCCAGGACTGACCACTTCAAGTCTTTATACAGTCCCTAAAAAAGGATATTTATTGCTGTTGGAAACCACAAACCAACACAGCAGCTGTTTACTTGATGAAGTTTTAATATTAGCACTTGAAAGGGAGCAGCATGTATCACCAGTACAGCTTGTGACACAACCAGATTACTTCAGCAGACTGAACATTTATTCTCATTATGTCATTATGGATGAAAAAGAAAGAAAGGCTCCGCTACTCTACTGAAAGGCCTGGAAATGAAATAGGGCTTTTCTTCCTAACATTCATTGCACGCAGTCTAGAAAAATGCTGCAAAGCTCCCAGTAAGTGGGAAGGCCAACCTATAAAAAGATCTATTTACCCAACACTTGCAGATTTCCTGTTCAGAACCTCGACTGGGGGAAACAGGGGGCGAGTAAACTCCGTATCTGGCACAGCACAGTCTTCTCCTACCTGTGATGTGTCCATTGTGCTCCTTCAGCTCGTGAGCCTTTACCCACTGGTTCCCGCTCTTCTTGTAGATGTGGACTTCATGGTTATTAGGGCTAATAGCAATCTCTTGAAGAAGAAATAAAACAATCCAATAGTACAGAAGGTTTTTAAAGACCAAATGCTTTACTTGGAAAGACTTTCCAACCTAAAAACCAGTTTTCTCTAATTTTAGAGCATTACATGGGTTTTATAAACAAAGGGCCAACATCCCTGGATAATCTGGGACAATTATGGTCGTAACATGGTCATGAGCGTCATGCACAGAAAGACAACATATTTTGATCATAACAGTCCACATTATAGCAGAAAACTAGGCTCTTAAAAGAAAGGGCTGCTTTGGGGTATGGAAATAGGGTCAAAGAGGGGAAGGGCCAGGTCACTCCCATGAGGTGCAGACCACGAGGCAAAGCTTTCTGGAATGCCAGCAAGACTAGATTTGCTCCTGTGCCAGAGTTCCAGTAATGGGTTTAGAAAAGTTCAGATTTAGAAGACATGTGCTTTTTTGGATCCTTAGTGGGACATCGAACTCGTAGCACTATGTTACTGACGATCCCTTCCCTAAATGTGATCCACAACATTACAAGATCCCAGACAGCAATGACAAAACAGCGATTGAAAAATAACCAAAAATTAAAACAAACATATTACTTACGAGTACGGTCTCTGTTCCACGCATGGCAGGTGATTGGCTCTAGTAAAAACTGATGTAGAGACATTCCGAGTTAAAGTGTTCCTATGTTGCAAAAATTTGAAAAAGCTGAAAGGTGTAAAATTGAAAACAAAACACTTCAAAATTAGATAATGATGAAAACAACATCAGCCTTCAACCTTTACCAGGTTTGTTTCAGTCCAGTATTACTTTACTTACAGGAGATCACAACTTACTCAGGAAGTACATTAAGGTTTCTAAAGAGCTACTTTTCCATACGCCCCAATATTTTCATTAGGATGATGAATTTTATCTGTCCTGTTCACTATTGCTAATTGCATTTGCCCTAAAAGCCATACACACTTGCTTCTTGGTGTACCCTCACAGAGAAGAGGCTCTTAGGAAATCTAACAAACCCAAGAGTTTTAGTACAGAAATAGAAATACTCGGAAAAAAATTAAAATATCTAGAGACACAGCTCAGGGAATCGATTCCCAACCCTGACACGTATCGAGGCTCACAGGCTGCACTACAACAAAATCTTTTCCTCCTCCTTTTCCAGGAGGTTAAATTGGTGTGTCCGGAACACTGATATGTAACTGTAAACTGCTGATGTATTATTTGATAAAGCCATTTATGTGTATCCTAGGGAAAAATTATTAAGATGAGTAATTAACAGATTACTCATTTCTTCAAATTAATTCTAGCACTAAACCAGTTTATAGTTGGGCTTTTGCTCCCATGAGATTCAAACACTAAAAGAAGGAGCTGAATCATTCTAGTTTGTAAGTACTTTGATCTGGTTTATAAAAAAAGCCAAATACCCAGCTTTTTATTTAACTTAGGACCACTACAAGAACGTGCTGAACATCTGCAATTGGAGGTACACTGACCCACAAATACAAGGTTGTTTGAAATATTGTATTGTAGGTCCTGTATTAACCAAGGGCAGCACAGATGGACGGAAGATAGCATCATAAAACCTCAAGGTCACCTGTAACAATTAAAATGGGCATAGTTTGGCACATATAACTTGTATTTCTCAATTCCTTCCATATATTCCACTCATCTTCATAGTGATTTATCCCTGGCTGATGGCTCAAAGTCTATTTACCCCTCTGTATACATTGAAAAAGAACTATCTCTGTGATGTCATTCCAAGACATCCACACCCACTATAGCCTGAAATTACAACATACCCAAGTATGGCCATGTTAGCGGAGGGTGGAGGCGTCAGGACAAGGTAGGAATTTGGAAGCAAACAGGAAATGAATGGGAGTGAGAGGTGAGTATGTTCTTACGGAGCTGAGCAGTTACTATCACACCACGAGGTTAACAAACACACTGGAAGTGCTGCACCTTGGAGCAGAGATGATACAGGATTTGGCCAACCCAAATAACTGGAGAGACCTTTTCTTTTCTTTTTTTTAAAGCACTAGTATTTTAAAGTAATTATGACTTAGGGTTACATTTCAAATGACTTCAAATATAGCTTTTAAGCATATGAGCTTTAAGTGCAGTTCATCATTTTAACCAGCATGATTCTCATGGTTCTTCTAACAACCATATTCCACCAGTCAAACGAAGCTATTAAATATATACAGTGCTGAGCAAAACAATGAATTACTTTTTATTAGTGTGAAAATGTTGACATAATCCAAGTTACCTTTGACCTTGGACAGCCATGACTTTAGATTCCATGTGTTAATATAAGCAAGACACAACTGCAAATTGCTTTTTCCACGATCTTGCTTTAGTACATGCCAACATTCGGTAGCAGCACATTTCCATATACAGGAAAAGTTGAAGAGCTGTTCTACCAACAAGGAATGCTCAGCCTTTTCTACTCTTTCTGAAATAAAATGTAAAAATATCCAATCTCGCCTCCCCAAGGAACGCAGCTATTTTGAAACACTTTCTAATACAACCCTGGTATTTTCTCCACAGACTGGCACTACACAAAACAATATGGTCCCATTCTAACTTCTACTTGAGATATTTTTACTAACCTTCACGCTGTTCCCACAGACTGCCCTGACAAGCAATGTGATCCATTCCTCCCCACTGACCGAGTTTCTTGAGCCACAGTGAGGATAATCTCAAAAAGCACAAGTAGTTCTGTCACCTGACAGTTGCACTGCTGTTTTCTTTGGGAATATAAATCTTAATGAAGTCTTCCAGCTATATTTATTCCTTACCAATATACAGACAAAATAAAACTCACATTTCGCTAGAGAAAATGCAACTGGCTGTACAATTCTTGATATAATTCATATTTAGTAAACCCCTCAATACCTTCCTGTCAGCCGGCCTGAGTCTCACAGAGAGAAGACACTGTTATGACTTTGTCAGCCAAGCAGATAATGCAGCAACTTCTTTTCCAATGCAAAGTAACTGTCCTTGAGTTTCAATAGATTTTTTTTTTTAAAAAAGGAGGACCAAAAAAAAAAGGAAATCTTGCACCTTTATACAGCAGGAGCTGTATCAGTGTATAGACTGAAAAGCTCAAGGCTGGGAAGTACAGGACTCAGCTGTTGTCATCTCTCAGTGGGGTGAGAAATCTGTGGTTTGAGGCCACCCCTGGACAAGCAACTAACAAGGACGCAGACTCAGAAGCAGAGATAGCATGTGTGTGTGTGACAGATAAAGGGATCTTTTTAACCCTTGCCTATTTTCAGAGCACCTACATCACCCTCAAACATCTGGAAGAGAAGCGCCTGTAATTACGGACTGCCTCCTCCTCCTGTCACTCCCTCCCAGGTCGCTCAGCGCAGCTTTCCCAAGAGGGTGGCTCCTCACAGGCAAAGCCTACTGGCACAGGACACCATTAGCATGATAAAGCCGACCGGTCTGGGATGGATCGCGGGCTGCGGCCCTGCCCCGCGCTGATAACACAGGTGCACGGCTCTGCCGCGGAAGGGCAGGGGGCAAGGCGGGGGCTGCCCCGGCGAGGCCCGCCCGGCTGCTCCCTCCCCGGCCCCATCCATGCCGGCCCCGTCCCTTCAGGGGGAAGGGGCCGCGGGGTCCCTCA
>VZZY01022233.1:164907-201180 GCA_013400335.1 Eurystomus gularis
GTGCGGCGGCCGGCTGCGCGTGCGCGGGGAGGGCCCCCTCAGAGCGCTGAGGGGTTTGTGGGGGTGAGGGCGTCCGGCAGCGACCGGGCCTCTGGTGGTCCCCGGTGGTTTGGGAGGAGGTGGCGGCTGCGGCTGTGGAAGGGTTGTGGAAGAGTAGGTGTTGGTGGGCTCCTCGGGTTTGGGGAGGCCCGAGGCGCTGCTTTGTGGGGAGGCCTCCGGAGGTGAGGGTTGGCCGAGGGGAGCTGTTGGCTTGAGGGGAGGTAGTTTGGGCTTCTGCAGTGGAGGTTGACTTGCAGGGAGTTGGGGAGCTGACGTGTGTGGAGTCTTTGTGGCCTTCCTCCCTTTTGGAGGCTGAAGGATGGAAGGAAGGTGCTTTCCACCGCAGGGTTTAACTATCGTAGAGTTATACAGTGGTTTGGGTTTGAAGGGGCCTCAAAGATCATCTGCCATGGCAGGGACACCTCCCACTAGACCAGGTTGCTCAAGGCCCCGTCCAGCCTGGCCTGGAACACATCTGGGGATGGAGCATGCACAATCACCCTGGGCAACCTGTTCCAGTGTCTTGCCTCCCTCAGGATGAAGAATTTCTTTCTAATTTCCAATCTAAATCTACTCTCTTCCGGTTTGAACCCATTACCCCTCATCCTATCACTACAGGCCTTTGTGAAAGGTCCCTCCCCAGCCTTCTTGTAGGCCCTCTTCAGACTGGAAGACCACAAGAAGGTCTCCCCTGGGCCTTCTCTTCTCCAGGCTGAACAAGCCCAATTCTCTCAGCATGTCTTTATAGGAGAGGTGTTCCAGCCCTGTAGTCATCTTTGTAGCCCTCCTCTGGACAACCCTATCCCAACTCATTCAGATCGCAGCATTGCCTAGATTGGAGAAGACCTTTAAGTTCATCGAGTCCAATCATTAAGATGCTGAAGGACCTTCTATCTGGCTAGAATATAGGAAGAAATACATTTGCAGTACTTCAGCCTGCTCTTAATCCCCTGGAGGACCTGCTTGCCCTTAGGAGTCTCGTGGTTTGGCTCCTGTAAAACTTCAAACTCTCTTGCCAGTGAGGTTTTGTGATCTCAAGTACAGCAACACCAACAAAAGGGGAATGGGAAGAGATTAGTGACTCCCAGATATCCTGAGGAGCGATAGAGTAGCGAGTTTAATTTTGAGTCTGAGAGAAAATAAACAATTTATAAGCATCTAGAAGGAAACAAGAAGGTGAATGCTAGCCAGTATGGCTTTGTTGTGAATGAATTGAGCCAATCTAATTTCCTTTTCTGGCAGCATAACAAGGCTTGCAGATAAGGGAGAAGCAGTATATGTCGTATATCTTGATTTTTAGTAGAGCTTCTGACACTGGCTTGCAGGATATTCTAATAATAAACTGGGAAGCCAGTCTAGATGATAGCGCTCTAAGGGAGTTGCAAAACTGGTTGAAGAAAAATGTACTCGATATCAGTGCTTGTATGAGGAATTATCCTGGGTCCATTACTCATCCATGATGAAATAAAGAATGTAATTACTGCATTTGAAGATGAGATCAAGTTTGAAGGAAGTATAAACACAGTCATAGAACTGGGAGCTCTATGGAGAAAAATTGAATGCGGTTTAGTAGCAGGTGCAGCACTGTACATGTAAATGTGATCAACCTCGGAGTCACAACACTGGGAAGAATTCCTGGCTGCACTGCAGGAAAGGATGGAGAGGCCGCTGTGGGTTGTGAGCTGAGCAGAGTCCGTTCTGCTGTTGCAGAAGAGGCAAACTCCAAGCAAGTCCCCATATCGGTAAGAAAACCTAACATACACAGAAATCATACACAGAAATCCTGCTCTGCTGAGCTGCACTACAAGAGCGTGTCCAGTCCTGGGCTCTGAATAAGGGAAATGTGGGTGATTTGGAGAAAAAGGTGGCAGTAATGATGAGAGTCTTTAAACGCATGACTGTTGCTGAGCCTGTTGAGAGCACAGAAAACTAAGGAAAGATGTGGCAAGTCTTCAAATAGATAAAAGGCTGCTGCTATGAGGAGAGGAACAATTTGTTCTCTTATGGCCACTGTGGGTAGGGCCAGAAGTCGTACGCAGAGATAACAGCAAGGCAGATCTGGGTTAGAGTGAAAAGAATTTGCCGTGATTCCTTTGAAGTAGGCAAGCCCTGTGTTGGACTGACTTGACAGGATGTAGGGCTTTTCTTAGCGGTTTTTAAGAATGGATCAAACAAATATTTGTCAGAATGCCAAAAGTGCAGCAGAAGAACTTGCATTCGGGAAAGGAGGCTGGAGTCGATGTTCTCCAAAATCAGTGTTACTATGGTTCTGGAGCTGCGAGATATGTAATCATTGCAGCCCTTATTGGCTTAACGATGAAACTAGATCAGCTGCGCAGATTAAAGATACACAACTAGGCCAAGTCAAATTACGTAACAGGAATGAAATTCCGTTTAAGTATGGCTTTATGTTTACAAAATGATTTTCACCAGATGGAGTGAAAGTATCTAAATGAAGAACACTGCAGAGCTTTTAAGCATTAACAGCTAAGGCCTCGTCTCCAGTGAAGCTTTCCGCAGAATTTTCCACCATTGTTCCTGCTGTGTTGCAGATACAATTATGCTGTGCTAATCCAGAAAGGATCCCAATGTTTTTGAGATTAAGGCCTCAGAAGCAAGACTGGACTGATCTTAGTGAAAGTAGTGTAGACGCATGCTGACCTTAAAATATAATATATGAAAAAAAGAGTTCAGCTGAGGCATCCTCATGCAGTGAATGCTTGTGGATGGGCAGCAGCAAGTCCAAAAGAGGCCTTTTGGAAGCGGGCTGTCCTGTATACAGAAAGGATGGAGATGATTGCCTTGAGAGGCATTCGAGGTGTGCGTTGTTCATCCCAGTATTTGAAAACAGAGCAGTTCCCAGCACAGGGTCATGCCATGCCTGTTGTCAGCTCCAGGGAGACCTTCTTGTGGCCTTTCAGTACTTCAAGGGACCTGTCAGAAAGGTGGGGACAGACTTTTGAGCAGGGCCTGTTGGGACAGGACAAGGGGTGATGGTTGTAAACTAAAGGAGGGAGATTTAGACTAGAGAGAAGGAAGAATTCTTGTACACTGAGGGTGGTGAGAGCCTGGCCCAGGTTGCCCAGAGAGGTGGTCACTGCCCCATCCCTGGCACCATTGCAGGTGAGGTTGGCCGGGGCTATGAGCAACCTGCTCTGGTGGCAAATGTTCCTGCTCAGTGCAGGGGGGTTGGATTTGATGAGCTTTAAAGGTCCCTTCCCACCCAAACCAGTCTGTGATTCTATATTTAGAAGAAAGATGCAACAAATGTAATTTTTTCCCTAATCGTATTCCCTGTTTCTCTAGAACAGCAGTCTAGATTACAGTAATTTGTCAAAACAGGTTTGCATGGGGAATATTCTTGAATTATCAAGAACATTGCCTTAAGATTAGATAAAGCGATGATCTAAATAACAGCAAATTGGGGATTTTTAGGCAGGGAAAGACAATATATCGCATGGTCCTGCTTTCTGGCTACTTAGAACAGCGTCCTCCTCACCAGCCCGTTTGAATTATGCAGAATATGCACAATGGTCACAGCACAGAAGGAGAGAGAAGAAAAACTGCTCCCACTGTGTGCAGCTTGACCAGACTTTAACTGTGCTGTCTTTTTGCATACTGGTTTTATAGGTAATGATCTCCTCGATGCTGATGGCTTTCCCTGACTGTCAGGGGAGATCTGTGGTGAGGCAGGTAGGAGCCTGTGTGCTCAGGCCAGCAGGACCCCAAGCTCAGACTCCAGATGACCACCTTCAGTGCAGAGTGTTAAAGCGTGAGACATCTGGCAGCATCTACGCCCTGTTAGTCTGCTTTTCAAAGGTTCTCTGCCTAAATGGATTTGTTCCAGTTGTCCAGGCAGGGCTTGGTGAACAGCAGCAGGGTGTTTGGATGACAGCAGTGTTTTCCTTCAGCTCCTGGACAAAATTATCACTAGAAAAGAAAGAGCAGCAGCAAAATTATACATTGGCTTTGTCAGCGTTGGCTGGTGCAAGGCATTCCCTATGGGTCAGCCCTCCTAGTTCCGGAGTAATTCTCCCACAGCCAATAAAGTCCCATGTCGTGTGGACTATACCCCGCTGCGCTGCCACAGGGGCTGTTTCTGCCTCCCAGCTTGTCTGAATTTGCTCTTTCCATGCTCCCCTTCCCTTCTGCTGCAGCACCCTGCTATGTCTGGCATCCTAGGTTTGAGCAGCAACCCCAAACACTATGTTCCACCATCTCCCTGTGAACAGATTCAGGATTTTAACCATAGAATTTATTAAGACTATTAATAAAGGCTATTGGTGAGAGGAATTCCTTGCAAGAGACAGCCCAGACCAAACCTTCTCTCCCTAACTTGAAAAATCCCAAATTTGTCTCAGCACAGATCCTTTTCAAGTAGCGTTGCTTATCTTCTATCATTCCAGGTACACTTGAGAAGTATACTTGCAAATTTTTGGTTCTGACCCCCAGATAATTCTTTTATCTGCAGATTTTTGCACGCTTTCTTTGTCTTCTAGCCTTTTTCCCAGGTAGGCCACTTCTGGATATCTCAGGCTTGTTGTTTTCATCAGGACTACAGCCATTTTTCCATGGGCAGCTCTTGGTGAGATACACAGTTCTCTGGAAGAAAAGAGGAGATTGAAGCTGTGTTGCAGTATCATCTTATTTACCTTTCAAAACCTCTCTAAGAAGGAAGGTAGAAATGCTGAGCACATTTGATAAGCAGTGATGTGCAACCCCTTTGTTTCCACCCCAGGGGAAGGAGGAGGGCAGTAGGAATTGGGTGGTACTTGCTTTGTATAGTTTTGGTCCCTGTCTTCCCTGCTGTGCTGTGGAGTGTACAGAAGTGTCCTGGAGTACTGTGCCAGGATGAGGTGGGCTTTTGTCCTTGCTGTGCAGTTTTGGAGCCCTTGAGAAAAGATTTAGCCCTTAACTTGCATCCCTTTTGGAAGCAGAAGGATGCTGCTCTTTTCCCCTCTCTGTTCTACCATTAAGGAACACCCATCCATACTAGCCATTAGCTGTTCCATTTCTGTGCATAAAGAGACTTGAGAATATCTCTTCCTTTTTGTAGGGAGCTGCGTGAGTCAGCTGGTGTTGTGAACACACCTATGTTTTCCTCATCTCCATCCCACACCCTTTTCTGCTCTAATAAATTCATGGCAGGTGGGTTCAAACATGCAAACTCCAGTTTCGGTGCCTATTCCTGAGCCGCTGACGCAGAGGAAGAAGATCGAAGCACTCGGATAACCTCCCCAGAAAGTGAGCCCTCCGCTCGCTGAAACACAATGCCTGGCGTGCAGTTTGTTTAGAGCTGATTCAGCCATCCCTTCTCCCTCCGCATCACCCAGTTCATGTATGGGCTTTCTGCGCTTGGTCAGGCTCTGCTTAGCCTCCTGTTCCTGTATCAAAAATTGTTTTATCTAACAAGAGAAGTCTTTGCACTGGAAAAAACTGACCTGAAACACGTGCGATCTCTGCACGTAACGACATCAAGGTGAAGAGTAGTCGTGACCCTAAAGAATGGTAGCTAATAGGTATTTTTTAAATTGTGTGCTCATCTCTGCAAATATTAGAGACTATTTTAGAGGACAGGAAGTGGCTGCAGAGAGGGGAGAGGAGAATTCTTTGTAGAGATTTATGCATGCTTTTGGGAGGCTGCTTCAAAAGGGGCATGCAGGTCTACATTGGTCCACCTGTCTGGGGATGCTGCCACTATAAATTGAGCATGTGCTTTCTGCAGCATGTGTTTTGGAGAGGCAAAATGCCCCTGGAGTGTACAAGGTACAATCGTAGAGTATCTGAAGTTGAAGAGACCCTTAAAGATCATCAGGTCCAACTCCCAGGTGATGAAGCACCAAGCTGGAATGGAGAGTAAGTACAGCCACCTCAGCTTGCCTCTTCTAAGTTCACAATTTGTTCTGCATCTTTTCCAGTTGCTCCTGTGTGTGCTAGTTGGTTTTGTAGCCATCTTTTGTGGAAGACTGGCTACTTTAGAGGCTGCTTCTTGTGCAGAATTTTCAGTCTCTGCACGGTGTTTGTTTGGAGCCTAGCTCTATTTCCAGTTCCTTCATCTGAAAAGGAGCAGAAGGATAACCGATGTGCAATTATGAGGTTCAGAAGAAGAAACAGGAAGATGGTATCTACCCCAGGAATTTGAAGCTACTCGTGCTCTAGAGTCCTGTTACAGTTGACAAATAAATGGCAAGTCGTGCCACTGATGACAGAGCACCCTGCAAATCCTCCTTCGTGGGGGGATTATCAGCTGCAGATACCAGGGGCTTGTTACCACTGTACTCAAGCACCGTGAAGGTTCTGATCGATGAGTTCTGCGCAGGGTGCAAAGTGCTGAAGTTCTCTTGCGCTCCAGTGGGCTGAGAGTGTCCTACATGCAGCTTTTCTGCCTAGTCTGGATTTTCTTAAATTAGTGCATTCCCTTTGGGACATATTGGTTGTTAAAGGAAAATGTTTCTTTTCAGGTATTTGTGCTGAATTTGGAAGCTCAGGTGCAGGAAGGAGTTCCAGAGCTGTTCTGTTGGAATGATCTTTCTGATATGTTTGTACATGTTTTTCTTACCCTGGAGTTTCACGCTGGTGCTTTTTTTTCCTCTTGTCAGGGCTAACTGCTCAGCCAATTCCATCTTGACTTACAGGTCTTTTATTGGCATTTAATAGTTCTCCTTAATCTTTTCCAGGTGCACATAGTGATCCTGCTCCTGACACAGATCTTTGGCCACACAGGGAGTGTGTGAGGGAGGTTTGCAACAGGCTGGCAGCACACGTACTTATACACACCATCGAAAGCCGGGATATAGAAACCTGAGATCTGTAGGTTGCCTTCAGAGAAATGTTGCCATATCTTTAATTTTTCTCTATATCACAGGCTGCCTTTCTAAAGACTGGATCCACAGCTCACCGAAGCAATGGAAGAAATCCTGGCTGACTTGGACAACTCTAGATGGGACCAGAAACCAGGTGGTGGTATCACCGCTTAGTACCACTGGGCTAATCAAAGGTATTGTCCCCACTTATTATTAAGTCAGTCACTGTAGTTCTAATGACACTCCAGGCTTTTGCTTCTACCCTTCAGTGGAAAGAGGGTGGCTGAGATGGTGCTGTAGATGGAAGGTGAAGATACTGTCTGAACATGCAGTAGCTGAAAGCACAAAGGTAGCAGAAGGCTCAGCCTCACTCGGGGAGGAAATGCTGTGCATTAAACCACAGCTAGCAGTGATATTTCTGAAGCGCCAGTTGTCAGCGCAGTGCCAAAGGAGCAATCTGCTCAGCGCTGGCAACTTTTCTCCCCTCTGTGCCAATTACGAATGCCATTGACTAGCTAGAGAGGGAAGGCGGCCTACTCTTTGTTGGAGGCCTGAGAGGTGTGATGAGTGGTGGTGTGTAATAAGTGAAAGAAAGGACAAATTGAGAGGAAATGGAGGAATTCCTCAGGGTGCCATCTGTGGTGGAGATTACCAGAGAGGCAGAGAGGAAGTGGATTTCTTCTTTTGTGGATTAATTTTGCCAGGCTGCAATCAGTCAGATAACATGCTTTCTGCTTTTCACGATCATGAAAATCGATGCAAGTGCTAACATGTATTATTAACTCTGCTTTCAAATCCGCACTGGAGGGAAATAATGGAATATATACCTTAAGGTTCACAGCTACCAACGTAAAGGGCAGAAAGGTGAGGGGGTGACTTATTTCAGCCACAGCTTTCTTTGCTCTCTCATCAGCTGTGCAGTACTTGCTGATGATTTCCTCATGCTCATTAGCAGTGTGTTGAAGGTCAAGCTCCAGCTTTCATTTAATAGTAAGCAGACTGATTCTAGAAGGCAGAAAGAAATCTTAGAAACCCAGAATGTCTTAATCTGCTCAGCTCTTCCATTTGGCTCTGAAATATGTGATTTGTGCATCATGGTTTTCTGCAGAGTTTGTTTTTTCTCTATAAAACTGTGCGCTGTTAAGCCAAGTGGGATTCATTCAGTGGATCTGCATTATGGAACTTTAGGACCCGTGTATTTTCTTGCACACTAAAATGATGAAATAGAAATAGACCCCATTGTTTATGAAGACTTGAGTCTGTTTTCCTGAATTTCGGAGTGTATGGATTTGAGTTTATATACCAGTATTATTTATTTCAGCGTTCCGCTGCAGTAACAGCAGCTGGCTTCAGACCCAACAGAAACTGTATTTGATTGTGTTCTCAACAAATAGAGTCTCTGCTCCACAGTTTATAATATGTATGTGTCTTTTTATCTCGTGGAAAATATGAGCCCCACAGCTCATTTAGTGCTTACTGTTTACTGATATGAATCATTGGAGGACTGGTGTTGTTGCCGCTGTAAAAATAATAAATAAATAAAAAAACCCCACTCTAAGGAACAATAACTACGAAGGCTTTAATAGAAAAACTGCATTTAGCAACACAAGCTGCTCTTCAGTGAAACAGCATCACGTAAATGTGCCGTTGTGTTCCAGAATGCTGCACGAGTTCTGTGCTGTGTAGGTTTTCTATAACAAATAACTTTAAACCACCAAATTTGGTATGGAGATAGCACTTTGCCTGCTAAAAATGTATCCTCTTATTACCTGTCACTTGGAAATGAATTTTTTGGTTGCATTTTTTAACCTATTTGAATAAAAGCCACGTTGACGAGACAGTTTTTATAACCGATGTCCCGTAATTGCAGCTGAGAAATGCTTCTTGTATTATCAGTCCTTTCCAGAAGTTATGCGTTTCTCCTTGGAAATGTTAGGGCGTGTGGTCTCTGTGGAAAAGAACTGCAGGCTGTAATGGTGAATGTTCAAGTAGCTTTTTAAATCTCTGCGCAAAATGAAATGGCAGGTACGTTGTTTCATAGCGCAATCTGTAACGCAAGGATGCTTAAAATTTCACTACAATTGATCTCACTGTGGGCTACAGTCTGTAGAGGAATTCTGAGCACCATGGAAACAACTTAGTAAAAGGATCGTTTCAGTGGAGGCAGAATTCTACACTGTCCCTTTTAGGGCGGGTTTTTCAAAAGTGCTCGGCATTGTCTTAACTCTTCCACCAAATTTGCTGCAAGTCTTTGCTAGGAGCAAAGCTGGGCCAAGATGGTGCTTTTAAAAAAATCCTGCTATTAGTGTACTGTCTCTAAAGACTGAGCTCTTTGGGTTCCGTAGAGTTATCAGACCTATCTTACAGACCACTGTTGCATTCATTATTTTTATTATAGGCCATTCATTATTGGCCTAATCCAGTGCTTCTTACCCAAAACTAAGATTAAATGTTAAACCACTTGCACGTAACTCTCTGACAAGATAGCTGTTGCATAAATAGTTCTACTTTCCCTGGACACTGAGTTCATTGTGTCTTCTCCATGACCTCTGTCTGCTCGCAGAGCATGCGAGAGCCAGGCTGTGCTTCTTCCAGCTCTGCCTGCAGTGGGCAGAGGCGGCAGGTACTGCTCCTGCAGCTCCTCCTCATGCTGCTGAGATCAATGTAAATAAAGAAGGGCAAGGAAGCTGAAAGATGTAGGAGGGCTCTTTGCAAAGCTGTTCTTTAAGGTGATGCCAGGTTTTAAAATTTTTAAAAACATCTCCTTTAAAAACTCCATCACTGGATCCCAGTGTTGTGTATGTCTGTCTTACATCATTGTAGCCACGCTGGCTTGAAGAGAATTACTTCTGACTGAGGCTGATGTAACTTAGGACAAGTTGTGTTTGAGTGCGTGTCCATATATACGTGTGCATAGAGAGAAAGGATCTTTGTTGTTACTCTTTAAGTTAATAAAATAGGATTTTTGGCAGCAGCAGTATCACTTTATTCCAACAACGAGACTAGCCTCTAACTAATTTACTTTAATTTTAGAAATGAAGACCCAAAGGAGTTTTACATCTCATAGTTTCTATTCCAGTCCTTGGCTATCCTGTTCAAGCAGCAGTTTCAACTCCTCTTTAAAGCAGAACTTTTTTGTTTAAATTATGTATGAATAGGTTTTTGGGTTTCTAGTTTGATAAAAGCTGATAGTAATGCTTGTCTTGTGTAAGGTTTGTTGGAACTACTGCAGATTGACATTGGTGTGAGGCAGAAAACTGGGGCTTCTGAATGTAGGTTTTCCAGTTGTTCAAGTTGTCTGTCTGGGTAAGAGAACATAATTGACTGTGCTGTTACTTAAGCTGTAAAAACTGGTACCTCTTCCATCTAGGGACCTGTTTCCACCCTCTCCAGTTTACCTTGACGTGCTCTTGCAGTTTATACTTGTCCTGACAAGCTCATTGTTGTTCCTATTGGCACGATCCAGTTGCATTCCCATGCTGGTCAGGTCAGCGTCCATCTTCTTGAGCCTGAGAGCTTCAGAGCTCTGCTTCAGTCTGCAGAGACGAAGTTACATGCTGGTGATTGTTTCTGCGGCGTCCAGTGAAGCATATGGTACAGCATTCTGTTGTGTTGAGTCTGATCCAGCCTTCACAGCAAATGATTGCCCAGCAAGTAATAAAAATACTGTAACTTTTCAAACTTGTTTCAAAGGGATATAGCAGGATTTTGGACCAAGCCATTCATGAACATCTTCTTCTAAAACATAGGACTAGGAGAGCTTCCAAGAGGTCATCTTAAAAATCTACTGCCTAAAATCTGGATCACCTCCTACTAAACCAGTCCCACCCGACAACGTGTGACCAGGCTGCTCTTAACTTCCAGTAATGGAGACTCCACAACCTCCAGACAATCTGGTCCAAGGAGTAATTCCCCTTAATGATTATAAAACTTTCCTAGCGTCATAACTTAAAACCTCCATGCTGCATCCTTTGCCTGTGGCCTAACGTCACATCATGGCTGTACCTGGTTGTCTCAAGTTCTTTTCATGTTCTGCTGTTCATGTCAGCTTTAACCTGTGCCACTTTGAGCT
Source organism: Eurystomus gularis (assembly GCA_013400335.1). NCBI lineage: Eukaryota > Metazoa > Chordata > Aves > Coraciiformes > Coraciidae > Eurystomus > Eurystomus gularis. The sequence continues at coordinate 175,822 of VZZY01022233.1, forward strand.
GAACGCAAAATCGGTTTACCTTCTTCAGCCTGCAAGGGAGGGTGCAACAGACGGATGAAAAAATGCCCCTTGTGGGGTTATTTGTACAAAATCCATTCTGATGGAATGTGGGCAGCAGGCTCCGGGCTGGCATGCAGCTCTCACATCTGTAGCTTTGGTACCTCCAGGGAAGACTCTGCTTCCTCCAGTGCCACCTGCAGTTCATCCTTCTCAATCTTCAGTCTCTTTCTTTTGCAGCTCATGAATGCTCTTCCCTCCCTCCCTCCCCAGGCTGATTGATTAGATCCTTAATTTCCTCTAGGGAAGAAAACAGATATTTCATATGATAGGTTTATTTCAGGACTCTGAACTTTACCAAGTGCACCAGGCAGATTCTTTGAATGGAAATGGCATGAAATGATTCCAGTCACTTTCTATCAGCTGCCCTTTTCTTTCATTGCTAAATATTATCCTGGATTTCTGAATGAGCCCTCCTCGCTGCATGTGTTCATTGAGGTGGAATAATGAAGCCTATTAAACCAAGAGAAATTTTTTTTTTTCCAGTTTTTATCCAGGCTTCCCCTCTCCCCTTTTGAGACGGTTGCTCTTACAAACTGAACACAGGACAGCACATCATCTCTCTACAGCAGCGTGGGGCTCTCTGCCAGCTGGTGCAGGCCAGAGCAAAGGGTTGGGGGAGACAGCCTGGAAGACCCTGGGTCTGTGCCAAGGAGTCCATCACTGTTTTCTGTTGGCCACAAGGGCAGCAGATTGGAGCATCTTCTAAATATTTACAGTGTCATCTTCCAGCCTCCTGCAAGAGATCAACGTTTGCAATTTACAGAAGTGTTTTAGAAAAAAAGAATTAAAAAGGAGCCAAGGCAGCTGGTCTCCCTGTACAACCAGTGGGGGAAGCTGTTCCAAGAGAGAGCTTCTGAGCGGGAGTTAACTGATTTGCTCTGAACTGGTTCCTGGAGATGCCTAATCCTCCCCACGGAGGTTAAAGGGAACGGCATCTTCCCAGGGTAGAGCTGGCCACTGTCGATAGTCCCCTAAGTGAATTGCTCAGAGTGAGGGCGAATGCTGAGAGCCAGGACTGGGACTGCAGCCTGTGAAGCCTAACGCTGTAACCAGTCCATCATGCCCCTGTGTGGAGCTCTAGTGATGATACCTGGCCCAGCCTGGAGTGATGAGCTCTGCATATAACAGCAGGTACAACCAAGCTGCTGTTGTGATCACAGGTTCAGAAAGGACCTCCATCCTGAATGTTATTCCAGAATCAGTTCTCTGGAAGCAGGGCACTGGTGCTAGTTACAATCTTGAAGGGTCTGGTGGTGTCGGTGGTGTGTGTCGGTGCCTGTCCCAAGAGCAGGATCTAACCTGTGGCTTTAAGTGCATCCAGTATATGTTCCCAGAGAGTGGAAACACTTCTGGAAATGAAGAAAGTGGAATTGGTGCTGGAAGACACTGCAAGAGATCAGTAGGAATCAAGGGGGTTATGATTTGCAGAGTTTAACATCAAACCAGTACTTACCCTGACGGGCCTTGTTCCCCTTCTTCATGGATTCCGTGTGCTCCAAGGATTCTTCATAGGCGGTCTTAAGCTCAGAATTTTCAGTTGTGTACATTCCTTCTGGGAACTCTCTGCTTCCACCTGCAGCTCTTCGCGTTTTTTGTTGCCATTCTGCTAGCATCTTCTCAAAGGCTCTCTGCTTCTTGTCCAGGGCAGCACAAGCAGCACTTGCCTGGAAAGATAAAGCCGAGCATTCACCGGACACGGGTTTTCTTTACACTTCACTTCTCCGCGTGTCCTGCCAGCTAGTCGCAGTTAAATTGGCAGCCACTCTAATGACTGGCAGAGTTTCTCTTGGTCACTCTGAATGGATGATTAAAATGTTTACGAGGCTTTCTTTCCTCACCATTAGGAATTTAACAAGATCACCCAGTTCCCATCAGTGGGATCGTCTTCCTTGCTCCTGCGGTTATAATGATGCTGCTATGGAGCAAATGTTTTCCACTTCAGATGTTCCTTGTGCAGATGTGCTGTTCGTAATTGCCTGGGTTGATTAGTGTGACTCTTTCTATTTCAAAGATGACTCGGTTACAAACAAGATGTTATTCAAGACTATTTTAGACTGTGTTTAACTGCTTGTCGTGAAGGGGAAGAATAAAGGTACATTTTTCTTTCCTAGGAGCTTTTAATCACAAATATTCTACATATCCTTATGATCCGCACATGCGTTCAGATACCATGGTGACAAGCACACCACAGGAGCCATAGAATAAAGAACTCCTTCATTAAAGAAAGTGATGGTGAAACAGATTTTTTTTCAATGTAATGCTGTATGTGGGATTTTCAGCTCTTGAGACCTGTTCTAAAGCTGACTGCAGTCATTGGCAGATACCCAAGGACTTCAGTGGATTTGGAGCAGCCTTTGTGCCTATTTTAAGTAACATTTTTATTCAAATGTCCCACAGTTGCACTACTATTCATGCCTTTACACTAACACCAGCAAAAGCTGAAATACTAATTTAATGAAGGCGCGTTCGTTGCTAGTGTTTAAACAACGTGTTGTTTAGATCTGCTTTGAGGATGGTAGCTAATAACCAGTGGCCAGCCCACTGGTACTGCAACACTGCAAAGTTCAAAGCAGGATATCATTATCCTTAAAAAGAAGATGAATACCTTGCCTCGCAGTAAAGGAGGGCTTTTGCTTTAGCTGTACTCTTGTTTCTGGAAGTCAGCTAATGAGCTTACGAGAAGCATGCTGTGTGCTCCTAGGAATTAGCTGCAGCTCTCATCTGGGTTTTCTCTTGATGTGATAAATTTTAGCCTTGCTTCTCATGGCCATACAGATAACTTGACATTTAATAGAGAGATCTTAAAATATTAAGAGATAGGGGACCAGTCCAAAGCCGACCTGAGTTAACAGAAAGACTCCTAGGGCTTCCAGTACCAGGTCTTAGATCCTGCTGGTCAGGCTTGTGCTGGATGCATTCCTGAATGGCTGGATTTATTGCCTTCTTAAGGTCAGCAGTGAGGTCCTCCACGTTGTTCTGAAGTGTCTGCTTGGTTTCTCTGTGTTGGCAACCCAGACTTCAGCTGATTCAGCTGCCTCCTCTGCTGCTTGGAGCCTCACAGCCAACTTTGTCCTGAGGAAAGGAGGGCAGAAGTATCCTGGTGAGTAGTTCATGGACTGAGGAATGGTAGGAGTCAGCAGCTCTCATCAACCAGAGCACCATCACTGTTTTCACCAGGAATCTTACCAAAGTGAGTCCTAACAGATCATGTTTATAAGCTGTGACTCAGCAGCCAAACTAAATAATGAGGCTGCCGTAAGTCCCATCCCAGACTCCCTGAACTGCTCCCTTGGTTTCTTCCAGCTCTTTGGTTCTTCAGTGGCATCAGTCTTGTATTCAATCCTCCAGATTGTGTCTTTGGTATTGAGGTTAGAGACCAGGCGCTACATCTCAGCTTTGCTCTCTCCTTCTCTTCCTCCAGTTGCTCTTTCATCGTGTCCGGATTGTGCTTTGTGCTGGCCAGGCTCACTGCAGCAGCAGAGCAGGACTAGAGACTGCGCAGCCATGACTGCGCCTCTGTCCTATGGGAAGTACGACTGCACTGCCCTCGCTCTCCAGAGCTGGAGTGCTCCATTGGAACAGCTCCCTTCTGGACCGACTGGAAACTTCTCAGGCTTCAAAACATCCCCCTGGTCAGGAGCCAAGTTTCTGTTCTCCATACCTGTTATTTGCTGTACTGCAGTGAATCGCACTGAGCTCATGCAACTGAAAACGGAACTTGGCTTGTCCTCGTTACTGTTTTCTCTCAAGCAATTTTTCAAAAGAATTGTGACAGAAAACCCTTTTGGTGATTGTTCTGAGCACAGAGACAACTCTTGCCAGACTTCTGATATACGGGCGCAGCACTGGAATTACTCTTCGGAGATAAGCAGACATTTCCAAGACACTGTCAGACAGAGACCTGAAATACTGGTATGTTTTGAGCCAAACTTGTGTGATCTATGCAAATAAACTGCTGCATGATCCACTGAATGGGCAGTGAGCTGAGAATCAAGACGTGTGTGTTCTGCTCTCTGCTGCTGACTCATGGCAGATGCTCTATCTTATTTTCATATCCCTACAAGGCTCATGTCCTGCCACCCCTGCCTCCAAGATCAGCTGGTAACAAGCCCAGAGATTAATTCAGATGAGAAAGTTTTTCTTTGTGAGAGCTAACACCACAGATTTGTTATTCTGGAGCGGACAGCGTGGAAAGAGCAGACAATGCCTGTCCCATGACAGCAACAACCTCTGTAGGCAGTTGGTGTTCCCCAGTACCTTTGACTCTTCATCCAGCTGCCTCTTGAAGTCATCTGCTTGTGAAATGAGAGAAATCTTCATGTGGACAATCTGGTTAAGCCTGCTCTGAGCTTCCTTGTGTTCCCGACTCAGCCGGCTGTTTTCAGCTGTGGGAAAACTGCATGAAGAAGCAGGAGAGGAACAAATTCAACTTGCCTGGAGAAAAAGAGAAGTGAAGGCCAGAAGGGCTGGGCGGGTTTGCTAGAGAAGCCAGGGTAGGGCTGCCAGAGCTGGATGGAATGTAGGGAAAGAGGAGGATCAGAGGGAGGTAACATTGCACAAAGCTGTCAAGGAAATACCTTGGAGCCTGATGGCATTCATTTCAGCTTGGCTCTTTTCCACCTCAGCTAGCTGGGCGCTGGCTTCAGACAGGTTATCTTCCAGCTTGTGAACACGAGCATCTGAGTTCAGCTGTAAGAGGGAGATCCGTCATATGGTGCTGAGTAAGTCTTGAAGGGTCAAAATATCCTCCCTTTCTTGCAAACTCTGCTTACTCCAGTTGGTTGTAATTGCCGTGGGATGACTGTAACTGCTGGGGGAGAGTGCAGTGTCCTGGTGTTCAGAGCAGGTGCCTGCTCTGCCAGCTGGGATGGGCAGTGTTCAGCACCACCTGCAAACAGCTGCTGCCTGCCGTCGGTGAGCAACCATGCAGGGCCTGGATTCTGGCTGCGTCGGTTTGTCGAGGAATTCCCTGCTCTCCTCTCACCTTGGATTTCTGCAGAGGCTCCATGCTTGCACTGAGGTCATCCATCTCTGCTTTCTGTTTATTTTCTGTTTGTCTGTATTCGGCTTTGTTTTCACTCTGGGGCTTCTCCACGAGCTCTGCCACCTCAGTGGTGGCAACCATGTGCTTCCTGGGCATGGTGGAGCCCATGGCCTCGCTCTGCAGAGCTGTCTCCTCCAGCTCCAGGAGCAGCTGCAGCAGCCCAGCTTCCCGCCTGCGGTTCTGTTAGGTCTGAGAAGGGGCCACATACGTGTTGTCAGCTGGGATCTGGCAGCCCTGGAGCCTCAGCAAGGCCCTTGGGGATGCTCTATAAAAAAGGCTTCTGGAAGCCTTTTATTTAGCTTCAGTAGTCTCTTTATTTGGGACAAATCCCATCCTTGGTATTAATCCATTAGAAGGTCAGTGACTGGTATCTTCCAGGAGATTAACCATCTCTAGCCCTCCTTGCTAAAGCTCAGAGTCATTCTCTGGCCTGCAGGCCATGTATTTTCTTTGCAAAACAATAGAAAATACACCTAAAAGTTCTGTTCTACCTCCTCTTCCTAATGTGTGCTCCTGAATTAGCAACTAATGAATCTTTGTTCACCTTCCACTCCAGCTCTGTAGGAATAAGGAAGCTCTCGGTGAATTTCGTGGAGTCTTGGTGCTTTACCCCTTCCACGGTCTGCAGTGTGAGAGGAAGCTTGGGCAAGGTCTGCAGGATCTGGCCCGTTTATGAGCTCAGAGAAGCTGCTGAAGAAGCTCCTCCGCTGGAGAATCCAAGTGACATTTCTCATTCTCCGGGGAAGGCGACAAGGTGCTGGGAAGGCATCTGACCTGAGCAGTTGTTGCAATACCAGCTTCTTCCAGGCAGTATTTCCTTGTTTCTCCACCTAGTGGGAACGAGAGGAAGAGATTATTTCACACTGAAGAGACCGTATACTTAGGAGTATAACCATTTGGGAAACAACAGTAGCAAGCACGAGGCATAATCAGAGAGGAAACAGGAATTCCCAAATACTTGGCTCCGCTTTAACCAACATCGCTACTTTTTGTGTCACTGGACAAGTTCCTTTACCTCTGTTTTCCCACCTGTGCAAGGTGTCTGACAACAACCTATGTCCTGATATTTTTGAGAATTAGTGGTTTAATGTCGTCAGGTCTTTTCAGAGGTGTAATCACTCCCCTGAGGAGTTTTTTTCCTCCTTAGATACTGTCACCTGTGTGGTTACAGCGTGTTCAGCTTCCAGGTCTTCTGCCAGCTCTTAAAATACACAGGCCTGGAGGTGCACACACAAGCACAGCAAGAGATCTGAGAGAAATTGGTGGAAATACAAACAAGAATCTTAATTTCTTCGCTCCCTTCTCTGTATGTCTGTCAGCATTACTGGCTTTTCTTTCCTAGGAGGGATCTATGGCTGGGAATACTGAGGCACCAAAACAGGAAGGACCTGGCCAGATGTCTCAGTAGACAACTGATGTTATCTGCAGCATGGTCAGCTTCCTGCATCCTGTTGGAGTTTGGTCTTCAGGAATATAATCAGGCTGATGTGGTGACTTGAGGGAGATAGAGGCTTGTTCATGGAAATATCTGTAATCAACGTTTGTTGGTCATGTTTTTGTTGCAGTGCTTAGTTTTTAGCTGAATATTTGGGTACTGAAATACCTTGGATGAAAGAAATATTTGAATTCAGAATGGTAACACTGCATCCTGCGAGCTGTGGCCTCATTTCTGCTTTTATTTACCACCTTCCACAGGGAGAGGGAGAGTGCCTTGCAGGAGCTTTCAGCAGTAACATGGATGAAAAGGTCTATCAGCTGTCCTTGCTGGCTGCCTGCAAGCAGAAGAGGAGGTCCCTGCAGCAGATCTTCTTTCTTCTGGCTGTGGCATCGTGGCAGGAGATGTGCAGTGAGCATACAGTTCCCCAGACTTCAAAGAAAGCAGAGTTTAGGGTGAGTGGATAATACAGAAGACAAGCTGGATCTCAGTGCTGGCTGAAGTCTTGATTCACCAGAAGCTGAAAAGGCAAATGTTTCCAAGCCGAGGGGCTTCACGAGCTCCAAGAGATGTCAGAATCTGCTGTAGAAAAAAGTCTACTTGGGGAAAAATAAATACTAGATCTCAGCTGGTTCTGTTACTTAGGGCTTTAAAGAGTGATAGGCTCCAGACTCCATTTTAACAGGGTGTTTAAAAGGTCTGTATTAATCTTTTATACTAATTCAGTCTTATAAAAAAGATAAAGCTGTGCTACGGTGGGGCAAGAAAAGGTAGGTTGTTACAGCAAATGAGCTAAGCCAAAGAAGTGTTTCTACTCCATAGTGAACAGGTTGATCTTTGTGGAAAGTGGGTGAAGATCTAGTGTCCTTCTCCTTGGTGGGACTGGCAGGGCTCTTAAGTCCCTTTTTCCTCATGCCCTCATTAACTGGTCTGCAAGTGAAGGCGCAGGCACCCCAGGAAGTTGTCTGTCTGCAGAAGGACTAACACCAGCCCTCAATTTTTCTTCTGTCACTGAAGCATCCCAGTGGCCTTGCTCTGAAGCACAAGTATCTTGTACTCCCTGTGGAGCGCTGTGTTAAGTTTGAATTAGCAAAGCTTGCCAGTATTTATTAATGATTGTACACATTGCCTTAGCTATTTGGCTCTTTAACTAGGTAAATTAGTGGTTTGGATAATACAGAGTTGGATATTTGTATTCTGGGAAGTTAATTTCTAAGGGGAGGTTTGTCAGAGAAGTTCTGGCAGACCCACCACTGAAGTAGTCAATAGTGACACTAAAATAAAGTTCTAATTTGTGATAATATTTTGCATTTCTAAAACAGTTTTTATCTGAGGATCGTAAGGCCTTACATAAACATGAATCATTTAAGCCTCATAACTTCCTGGTGATTCTACACATTTTATATGTGGGTGAGTATGGTAGATGAATTACAAATATCAGACAATGAGTCAGAGGAAGACTTAGGAAACAAAATCTTTCTGATTCTGTTTGCCTGAACTACTGAACTGTAGTTCTGCTTGTCCTCAGGTCCATACTGAAGAGGGTATGACTGTGGATTTTCCTGGTGACTTTATGATCAAGTGACTGTTCAGGTGTAGCTGAAGCTGTCAGAGCTGTGACGTAGCACAACTGCACCCGGTGGGGACCCGCACCCTGGGAAATTCTGTTACGATTGACACTTACTTCCTTAAAACATCTTCCAAGTGTGGCTTAGTTCATCTCATTGTGCTTAGCATTTGTCCTTTTGAGGTCACTCTCTGCTTTATGATGAGCCTTTTCCACCTTGCCATGGATCTTCTTTTCTTGTTCCCAGTGTAACCCAGCTGGTTGAAAAAAGGGAAATCAGTGTGAAAAAGCACTTTGTAACAAACACACAAGTGGTGTTTCTCAGAAGGGCCCAAAATGTCAAAAACAGACCTGAGAGGGTCATCTAGACCACACAGAGCATAGCAACTGCATCTCACTTCATGCATCTGAGCAGTAGGTTTGCTGCTGTTCTTGGTCAGCTGGTTCACCTTGATCTCCTGCAGTTTTCTAGGACTGGAGAGACCAGTGCACAGAGTTGGCTGAGGGACTGTCTGCCCTGCCCTGGCTACAGACTGAAACCCCGAAGAACAGATTCATCTGAGGTGCTTCCTGAAAGCAGTGCGTGCTTTGTGTATGCATTTTCAAGAGGCCCACAGGAACTCTGTCCAGCATGGACTCTTACAGAAGAGCCCTGCTCGCCCTCAGCAATTCCCATAGCTCCTTTGGGCACTGGCACAAATTGGCAGCGCTTCACCGTGCTGTCATGAGTTAATACCTAGAAAAACACAGCCCCCTTCCTGTTTGTGCAGCACACTTTAGCCTCACAGCATTTAAGCAGGCAAACAATGGGGTTTTTTCCTTTCCCCAGACTGGGAGAGAGTAAAGAAAAATGGAGCAGTTATTTCTGCCTGATGAACTTCCTCCAAAGCTGCCTTCTCCTTTTGGAATTCAGTGACTGAGTCATTCTGAGCAGAGAGACCTAAAGTCAGAGTTCAACCTCTGTGGTCTAATGCCTACAGACAGGAAAGGGAACATCACACAGGTTTTGTGGATCACACAAGCCGTTAGCAGCATCAGGACAAAATGTCACTGGAAACTTGTATTTCTTCAAAAGGAATCTGAGATTCAGTTAATAAATTCTGAGACGTATGAGGCATCTGTGAGTTTAACATCCTGTGGCTGTTAACACTGACTTCAGAAGAAGCAGCAGACAGCCACATGGCTGCTATCGTACAGATTTAAAACTTCTTCAATTACATTAAATAAAAAACCGTTTGGGTGCGGGAGAGGGAGAAGTATTCCCCAAGGCTAGGCAGAAAGGAGTTACATGGATGTGGAGCGGGGCATGTTGTAAGTAGAGGCCTACCAGCATTGCCATGTAGAAGTGGTTATGGTTAATAAAAATGTAGAGGATGTGCAGATGTCTTTATGTGGAGAGATCCCTGGAAATTGCTGTGAAATGGCTGTTACTATGGGGTAGAAGGGTGAAGTGTAGAATTAAGTTTAGCCCAGATTATATGAGATCCTGGAAGACAACAGTAACCAGAGGAGAGATCAGCTGAGTGAATCTGAACATCCCAAAGGGTGCTCTGACTGGAGCAACAGGGGTTCGTTTCCCTGAAGAATATGCAGAAAAAACCTCTGTGTCATGCTTCGTATCTTCTTTTCCTTCTCACTTTTAGCCAAGGTAGTCTCCAGCCCTTCCAAGTCTTATTTCAAATTGCTGAGCTAATCCTCCAGCATCCACTTGCTGGCTCTCCTGTCAGCTCCTTCAGGACCTGGCTCTGTAGGTCCATCTCTGATTCCATGATTTAGGCCAGGCACTCCTCAGCATACCACAAGTTCCCTTGCTCCTAATGAAGGGGTGGGAATCCAGGGTTCATCCTATGAAAGGCTGCCACAACTCCTGTCTCTTATGGCAGCAAAGTTCCATTTGCAAGAAACACAAGATGTTGCCTCTTCTGCAGAGTTTATTAAGGTTCCTTTAACGTGCCTGTGGTTATAGTTGATCCGAATCTCCATGACCTGGGCCATAGCCTCTTAAAGTTAGGCATAAAAAATCTGTTTGTTCACATACATGCAGATCCTGACAGGAAAGCTTACATTTTAAAAGGATGCCACCCTGACTTGCTGTAGATCATGCTGAGCATCAGTGATCGACCAGGAGGAGAACTCAGGACTTGTGACAACAGCTCCTTTGCTTTCGCTATGAGGCCTTTCACTCTCCTCAGCTTTCTAAGGACTTGACTTTATTTAAGGTACAGTCAGGCTGTCTGTGGATCTCATGTATCGTCTCCGTATGCTCTTTATTCATTCCATGTTCTGAAAAGGAGCCTCTTATGAGTCATTTGAGCGAGCTGATGCCCTGCCTATGTGAATACCAAGCCTTTAACCATCCCCTGTTGAAAACACGCAGCCTGCAGTTGGATGGGGGTGTCATTATTCTCCTGGCTGAGCATGACTCTCTGCTCCTCTGCTCTTTGGCATGTTCTCTGTGTTCCTGAGTCTTTGACGTGATGCTTCTCATGCCCAATTCCTTCAGTTACACTTCCTGCTCCTGTTGGGCCACATTCAGCAATGGCTTCACATGGAAGTAAGGAGTTCAAGCAGTGAGGTTCCCACAACAAACCTTTTCTATTATAATGGTCCCTGAAACCCCCGAGGTGGTCCTTTCATTATCAGATCTTAGTATTTTTTGCATACCAGTGGGAGGCCTGGTGTTTCCTGAAATGCCTGTTCAGTGCAGAGGGTGTCATATCTCTAGTGTGAGTAATACAACTCCTAGAAAAGGTTGTTATGGTACACAGGAGCAGATCTGCGTGCCAGCATAGAAATCAGGACTGTGTTCCAGATTCTGAATTGATATAAATGCAGGATGATTCTGAAAATGATCTAGATTCAAACCAGTCCAAACGGTACCAGAACCCTTTGAAAGCTCTTTCTTTCTAAGGCTGTGGAGGTTCATTTGGTTTGCACTGGAGCTGGGAAGATGTGTCCCCAGGTAAAGAGGCAGATTTGGTTTCACCTATATGTGGAAAATTTGCTTTAGCATAGTTCTGTTTCATTTATGCTTGAGTATCTTGGTCAACACTTTCTTTCCTCTCTTACCAGGAAACCAACTGAATTGTCCTGGGACTAAGTGAAGAGAGTCTGAGCTGGAACTGCCCCTTTGTGATGACAGTGTGGTCCTGCTGAAGAGAATTGAATCAAGCGGCTTTGTTTCAGCTTTTCAACGTTAATGGATAGTGAAATCTTGAATTCCCATGCTCATAACCTCACCACGTCTCTTTATGCTGTTTTGAGATGTGTGAAGTCTGGATCTCGAATTTCTAAGACAGTCTCTTTCCAGTCCCTGGAGGTAGCAGGCTTAGACTTGGATTTCAGGACTTTATCAATTTGCTAACTTCTCTGGCATTGATTTGGAAAGAAATCATTCAGGGCCCTTGCCCTATTAATAATTCACAAGAAAGTCACTGGCTTTCTCAGTGTCTTTACTTAAGTGAACATGGCTGTTAATTTTTCTTCCAGCCCTTATCTTCCCAGCCCAGACATCCCAATGTTCTCAATGGCTGTAACTGCCACTGTTTAATTCTCGAAAACAGGATAACCTCAGAGTATTGTCCTCACCTTGATGTACAATTTCCACCATCCCCAGAAAAGCAGCGGCCAAAACTTCTGGACATTGCCCTGAATTGCCATCAGGGCTCGTCTGTAGCAAACAGAACACGTGGGGCTTAGAAACAACTCTGTTTCCAGGCGATGTGTGTAGGAGAACTCAAAGTGTTTGCGCTCGATGGTATGCAGCAGAATGCTGGAGTCGGTTTGTAATCGCAGTCAAGTGGGGTAGGCCTTGATGCCCCACAATTTTTTGATGTGCAAGAACCATCGAATGGTTTGGGTTGGAAGGGACCTCAAGGATCATCTAGTTCCAACCCCCCTGCCATGGCAGGGACACCTCCCACTAGAGCAGGTTGCTCAAAGCTCCATCCAACCTGGCCTTGAATACTTCCAGTGTTGGGGCATCTACAGACTCCCTGGGCAACCTCTTCCAGTGTCTCACCACCCTCAGAGTGAAGAACTTCTTCCCAATTTCTAATCTAAATCTACCTTCCTCCAGTTTAAATTAATTACATAGTGGCTGGTTTCTGAGGTTGCCTTGGATTCACATACAGAGCAGTTTCTGGGCTGTTCCCTCAAGGATACCTTATTTCCAGCATCTTTTTGTACTCAATCCTCATCAGGAAGCCATGAGCATGACATTGCAGCATGGTCGTGATCTTTGCCAGAGATTTGTCTCTCATGTTGTCCAGAGTGGCCAGGATCCCAGTACAGAAAAATATTTTTGAAGACTGTTAGAACCTGGAGTTTTAGGTCACCTTTGGGACTACGAAACTCTGGGCGTGCCGTGTATTAGCACTCAGAAATGAGGATATTTTTCTTCCTTGGTCTTTGCACGTTGATTTATCCTGTTGTGATCTTGTCTGGTTCTCTGCTTACATTATAAGAAGGAAAAGGTTTGGGGTTATTATGAGAATGGAAGAGTGATATTTAGGAATTGGGTTCCACTCACCTGTAGCATGGATTTGCCTGAAGTTCTTTAGCCTTTCCCGTGCCCCAGTTGTGTAGCTATAAAAAATGACATCAGGATCATCACAAGATCTAGCCAAGTGGTGTGTAGTAAAGCAGGGGTGGAAACCTTGGTGAAACCCAAATACACCTTGTGCTCTCCTGTCACAGGAAACGCTCTTAAGTAGTTTCAGTGACAATGAAAAACGAATTGTAGTAATCCTGTGGCTGTTGGCTTTAAAAGAGCGGGGCAGAGTCTGGCCCACTCTAACCTCCATCTGTAAGTTGAAATTCAATGGTAGGGTAGGTTGGAGGAGTGATGAACGTTGCGTAATTATTACAAAAGTTGGGAAATGAAGATTTTGGGTTCGCGCAAAGAACAGAACGTTCCCTTTTGCATGGCTGTTACGACAGCTACTTTCATTATGTTATGACAGAAAAATATGTGCAAAATTACTGATACAGCCTGCTAGTATTAGCTACAACATTCTCCATTTTCCTTTCCAGTCTTAAATTGGATAAGTGATCAGTTAGCAGGACTTTTGCCTGACTAAGGAATAGTCAAGAGCAAGTGAGATTTATTGCAGAGCTGAAGGTGCGCTTCATTTGTGTTCTCTTAACTGCACTGTCTGATTAAAAGTCAGGTTTGGGAGCATGTGTAAGGGAGAACATGATATGCCTGAGGAAGTGGGTTGCTGTAGAAACTCGAACTCTGCAGCTCGATCTACACCAAAGGCATGCTGACTCATAACTGCCATCCATTTAGTTAGCTCTGTTTGGGAGGAGTAAACAGCACCTTGTTGTATCCAATTCTGTCCTGCTTTTCCCCCAGGTCAGCAGAGCCAAGCAGCAACTGATGCCGCCTTATTGTCCATAAACACTGGAGGGCTTCTGCTGGGATTCAGGCTCTGGTATCTGAAAGGAGAAAGACAAGTATAATGATGTAAGAGCTGCAGGTGGCGGTGGTGCAGAAGGGCTAGTCACTGCTTACAATCTTTGCTTTAGCTTCCGAGTGCCACGGGCATGGCACTGAACCAGCGGTGGTGAGGAAGCTTGTGGACATTTCTACCCGTCTCTGCAAAGTGGAAGTTCTGGCAGGGAGATGCAGAGGTGTTAGAAGTAGGTGTTCATCCCCACTCCCTCCAACTCCTTCTGGACAGGATCACTGCACAGACTGTGTCACCTCTGTCAGCTGTAGGTGAAAGATGTGCAGTCACAGAATCCCAGAATCCCAGCATGGTGGGAGTTGGAAAGGGACTCTGGGGATCACCCAGAGCAGGGCGCCCAGGATCGTGTCCAGGCAGGTTTGGAATCTCTCCAGAGAAGGAGACTCCACAGCCTCTCTGGGCAGCCTGGGCCAGGCTCAGGCCCCCTCACAGCAAAGAAGTTTTTCCTCCTGTTCAGGTGGAATCTCCTGGGTTCCAGTTTGTGCCTGTTGGCCCTTGTTCTGTGGCTGGGCACCACTGACAAGCCATCAGATATTGATGAGCATTGATCAGATCCCTTCTCAAGTCTTCTCCAGCTCAACAGCCCCAGGGCTCTCAGCCTTTCCTCACAAGAGAGATGATCCAGTCCCTTAATCGTCCCCATAGCCTCCGCTGGACTCTCTCCAGGAGTTCCCTGTCTCTCTTGAACTGGGGAGTAAGTTCCAACTGTGCTGGAAATCAAACAACAGGAGTAACTACCTATTCAGAGCGGATTTGTTTGCTGTTCACTGCTTTCCATTACTTGCCCTTCCACTTTATTATATATCATAGGTGAAAACTTCTGTTGCTCTTCCCCTCTGCCACTGCCTGTTTCTGTGGTTGATCCTACAAAAAAAAAAAAAAAAAAAGAGGGGGGTTGGAGGAAGCAATGCAGCCTAATAAATAATGGTGCCAATTTGTCTAGTTCCAAGTTGTGTATTTCCTAATTCTTTGTGCTTCTCTCACAAAATGAAAGGTTTATTAGACATCCTGTCTCTAGCCCTGGCGCTCAGAAGCGTCTCTCAGACTAACGTTCCCTTGAAGGGGTACAAGGTAGTCTGCAAAGTGATGACCCAACTTCTTTCACTCCTGAATCAGATCTGCTGTTCAGCCAGCCGCAGCCTGTGCTGGCAGCACTGTGTGCCTTTGCCTGAGGATCGCTCTACCAGACGGAATTCATTTGGAACAATGTGGTGGATGAAACGCGGGGATGTGCTGCGCAAAGTGGTCATCAGCGAGTTCGGCTGCTCCTGGAACGAGACAAAGAGGAACGGAGCGAAAAAACTGACAGGAGTTACTGGGGCTGGAGAGAGAAAACCTGCTTTATAAAGTCACTTGCATTTCATAGCTGGAAACAAACAAACAAAACCTCCCCAAAACCCCAGACAACGAGGCAGGCAGCGAGCCTGGTCCTGTGTGACCCAGGGGAACTGGCTTAAAGGCCAGGAAGCAACCTTGGGCATGGTGTGAACCTGAAACGATTTTAGGTAAATGTTGTTCTGTGATTCTTATAGTCTTCTATAACTATTCTTTTGGGGATTACCGTCATTTGAAGAGTTAACAGTGAAAGTCTTGCTCTCCACCAGCAAGCCTAGAGGAGCAGCTCCATGAACTGATAACAGCAGTTGGTTTTCGTTTGCTGGGTGAGCCAGCCCCTAGAGAATGAAGCTTGCTACAGAGGACAGGCAGCACGCAGCAACCTCGCTTAGGCTTGTGTGGAAACCCTGCACGGCTCTCAGTGATTGAGGGTGGGTGAAAGGGCAGCACAGCACGTAAGAAAAGCAAACAGGGGTGTCTGAAAGAACTGGATGAACTCGTCCATAACTGTATCAGCGGGCATTCAGCTCTGGATACCACAGAAGGAGGGACACTGGACTTTGCCCATAATGTATTTCCCGCTTCTACAACTCCCTGACAGGAGGTTGAAGCCAGGTGAGGTCGGTCTCTTCTTCCAAGGAACAAGCAACAGAACCAGAGGAAACAGCCTCAAGTTGTGCCAGGTGAGGTTTAGGTTGGACATGAGGAACAATTTCTTCCCCGAAAGGGCTGTGAAGGCCTGTCCCAGGCTGGGCAGGGCAGTGGTGGAGTCCCCATCCCTGGAGGGGTTTCCAAGCCATGGAGATGTGGTGCTGAGGGCCATGGTTTAGTGGTGTCCTGGAAGTTCTGGGTTAACGATTGGACTTGATGATCTTAAAGGTCTTTCCCAACCAAAATGATTCTGTGATTCATTAGTGACTTTCAAGCCAAAATACTAACAGGCTTCGTTAGACCTTTCCCGTCCTGTTTCTAGTGCTCATGGCAGCTAACGCAAGTACAGTGACACCAGCCTCAGGAAAGTATCACACATCCTGCTGGTACTGGCAGCATCCTGGGAGACTGGGGTGTCATTTGCTGCTCTACCATACCCTTCCCTGTGACCCTGCGAGTCTTAGACGGGCTTCAGTTCCCTAAACATAGTGACATTTTAGATGCATTCATGTATCACCAGCCACAAGTTTCTTCCAAGCCCTGTGTGGTATCTTTTTGCCCCCTGTGCATGTCCCAGATACCCAAGGGCATTGTAAATGACACCGGTGACACTAGAAGCCAAGGTTTCTGTAACTGAACACCACCCTTTTCTCTTTTAGTTCTGCGTTGGTAAAATCAGGGTAACAGCATTAGCCATCCTTGGGCGGGGATGAAGATGAACTGGGAGGTGGAGCTGCTGCTGCAATCCAAAGGCATGGATGGTTGCTTACCCTGTAGAAGTTGAGGGCAGTCACAAAAGAGGACCCTCTTTCCTGCCTCTTGCTGCCACCAGCTAAAATCAGTGTTATTCCACTCACAGGGTGGTGAGTCACTGGAACAGGTTGCCCGGGGGGAGCTTGTAGATGCCCCAGCACTGGAGATGTTCAAGGCCAGGTTGGACAGGGCTTTGAGCAACCTGACCTAGTGGGAGGTGTCCCTGCCATGGCAGGGAGCTGTAACTAGATGGTCTTTAAGGTCCCTTCCAACCCAAACCGTTCAATGATTCTATGATTCTATGAATGTGTGAGACATGCTCTTGCAAAGGGGTCACACAATCATTTTACTGTAGCCTCTGACATAAAGCTGTCATAACTGACTTAGGTTAGCAGTTCAGTGCTGGCTGGACAAACTACTAACCAAATAAAAACATGCATCATTTTACCTGCATTCTGCTTTGGTTTAGAGGTTTTTCTTTCATTGTTTACTACTATGAAGAAATCCTTAAACCAGAAGTGAGCACAGTCCTTGGAAAAGAAGGGAAGAGAAGCTGCATTCCCAATATGTTGGCATACACCATTTTTTGCCCCCTTAAGTCTACCTCCTCTCTCTTATTCTGGTGCTGCTTTGCCTCAGTACAAGCTGAGGTGGAGCTGCACATAGAGGAAGCAGAAATAAAATCCCAGCCTGTCTATTTGATCACTTGAAATCTGAAAAGAAGTTTCCTCAACTGTTTCCCTTTCACCATTCAACTGCAGAGTCCTGGGCTGGGCTGATGACAGTCCTCATAGGCAGCGAGTTTTTCTGGTTGATAGAAAGCTGACATTTGTCTGGGCAGCAGAAGGCCACTGATTGCCAGGAGGGAATTACAGAGCCTGTCATTAAGCCAGGACTGCACTCACGCTTCCATCTGTGCCAGCATGTTTCTGCAGCAGTGCCTGCACTGAGCAGAGCGAGCGCGGTGTGTTCTGTCTGCCTCTGAGTGCCGGAGGAGCAGTTTCCAAGGACAGAGCTAGATTGTCTTTCAGCACAGAGGAGGAGTGTGCAGAGGCAGACACAGGCTGTTACCTGGCTGAAGAGACTGTTACAACAACAGGCTTAATCTTTTCCCCAAAAGAGAGATGGGGAAAGTACTGGCCACCAGAACCGATGACATTTGCTTGCTGGCACATGGAGCAGACAGTATTGATTGTACCACATCGTGTTCACTCTACGTGCAGCCTTCTCCTCTTTAAAGATGATCCAGAGCAGGGGCATGTTGGATTTCTGGAGCAAGCCCATCAGGGGATCCTCGTTCTTCTGGAGCCACCCTGCCACACCTAGAAAGGAGCAGGGAGGAAAGGCATGACCAGCTCAGATATGAGAGAACAGCCCAGTCGCAGTGCATGAGAAAGCAGATTTCTGATTGTTAACCTATGTACAGAGAGGGGGGGAATCCTCTGTGGGTACCGGGAGAGGAAGGGACTTAACGCTGGCATGGGATGGCATTAATGCACTGCCAAGAGTCTGGGCACTCATGGGAAACCCTTACCATGGAAAGCCCATTTGCCCTGAATCAATGATTCTGCAGGACTGCCAAAGGAGAGGATGTTGTGGAGAGATTGTATTTTTACCTTTCAGGCTCGTACTTTGACAGAGGGGACAGAGTGGCTTCTAGACTGCTGTAACCAAGCACAATCAGAACATATGTTGGCACAATCAAATGTCACTTTCAAAAACCTGCTTGGTAGCAAAGAAATGAAAGAGTTGCTGGGTGTAAAAAAGAGAGAGCAAAGGGCCTGTGATTCCTGCTCTGATCATGTCCCGTCAGTATGTCTGTGCAGTGGAGTATGTGAATAACTGGTGGAGTTTGATGATATGCTTAAATACTGTTCCCGCTGCTAGGCATTAGCATGGCTGCTTGACAGCACAGCGGAGAGGCGAGGCACGTACACCAGGAAAGGCTGGACAAGCTGCAGCGAACGGCAGGACTCTGGCTCTTCCACCAACGCGTAAGCAACCAAAGCAAAAATGAACTTAATCCTTTGGCTGATCAGCTTTTTGGGTTGCTTTCCTGCAGCTTTGTGTTACTAGAAACAAGCCTTGGCTTGAGATTTGGGGGTTTTGTTCCTTTTCAGAGTATTTATAAGGGTTGTATTTTTAATCAAGGCCAGTGGTGATATGTTGAAGAGTCAAGAAACAGCCGTGCTGTTCTTTGTGCGCTAAAATGCTCAACTGTTGCATCACTGGTCAGACATTTGCGCAATCAGTGTTTTCAATTAATTGTTACGGGAAAGGATTTCTGAGATGCATGTTTCTGTGCAGCTGAGCCAATCCCTGGCTGCAGTACTTCTTTAAGGCAACAGAGACTCTTTAATTGCACCAGCAAAGTACTTTTCCCAGGGTTGCTGCACTTTAAAACCCATGGAAGCTTGATGTGATCTGTTAATGCAGAGGGCTTGACCTCTGTGTCTTGGCCTCATGTCATAGAATCATAGAATCTTAGAATCATAGAATTATAGAATTGCTCTGGTTGGAAGAAACCTTTCAGATCATCAAGTCCAATCGTTAACCTGGCACTGCCAGGACACCACTAAACCATGTCCCTCAGCACCACATCTCCACGGCTTGGAAACCCCTTCAGGGATGGGGACTCCACCACTGCTCTGGGCAGCCTGAGCAGCCTTGACAACCTGTGCAAGGAAGACATTTTCCTCATGTCCAACCTAAACCTCACCTGGCACAACTTGAGGCCATTCCCTCTTGTCCTGTCTTTTGTTCCTTGGGAGAAGAGACCGACCCCACCTCACTCCAGCCTTCTTTCAGTAGAGACTGAGAAGGTCTCTCATGTCTGACCTCACTGTGTGCATGTTCCAGCTGACTCATGGTTAGGGACAGGGGTCTGGCAGATGCAGCACTGGTCTTCACTTACCGTGCCAACCTTATGCCCTGCAGTGCTCCAGGTGAGCTTCTGTCCCTTTGCCATTGCCTCCCTTGAGGAAGTCGGATGATTTGCCCAGATGGTTGTTTGAATGGCAGCCTTCAGTGGCCAGCAGTGGCCTTGTGGAACACGTGCCTGCTGGCCAAATCCCTGGTTCTGGCACCACAGCACTAAGAGGGCCTTTCTGCTCCAGCTTGTTCCCTGCTTTCATCCTGGGCCTGGCAATGCTGCGGAGCTCTCCAGACTTCAGACCCAGGAGCTGAGTAACGCGGTCAGCCACCATTGCAGGAGAGATTAACATACTAGTCTGAATAACAGGAAGAAAATTGCTCATTGTCCCTTGCTGCATACTCAGGACAATGCTTACAGGCTCTGCTTTCAGGGGCAGGCAAGCCCTTGAGGCCTGCTGGGGACTCGCTGGGAAGAACAGACGGGAAGCAGGTCTCAGCTGTCCCTTCACACACACCCCATTCAGCAGAGCTTGCTGGATGGTGCAGGGGAACACCCCTCGAACAAGGAATCTGGGTTCCCATATGCTCTGGGAGGTGTGTGCCTGTTTGCTCCACCACGGCTCCAAACCCACCTGCAAAGCTGGGCTCAACCAAGAAGGCTCAAGCCCTGAGCTGACAGCTCAGCCATCTGGCTAGGCCTGCTGCCCCGTGGCAGCTGTGGGTGCCAGCTCTGGCTCTCAATAGCACATCTGTTCATTTAAAAAAACAAAAACATCAGTGTGTTGTTTAAGGCCATTTTATATTCCCTGGAAACAAGAGTCTGGTTTTAGCAGCTTTTTCAATCTTAACAAACTGACTGAGCTCTTAGTGTGCTGGCTTTGTCCTGGTTTGCTGTCATCAAGCTAAGATCTCAACCTACCTCCATGTTCTCCACCTCTGCCTGCTCCTTTGCTGCCTTCTGCTTGAACTTCATAGAGCCCAAGTGCGTGGTAACCCTCAGCAGCTTGTAATCACAGATCCTCTCTCCTGGACTGGAGCCCAGGACATCAAAGAGCACCTGGCAGAAGGGACACAGACCCACACAAGGGAATTCCTAATCTGCACCATAACCTGGAAGCCAGCCCATAGTGCTAAACATCTAAAATAATTTTCCAGCCCATTGAAATTTGACCAGCCAGGTGCCTTCAGACCAGCACAGGACAGAGCAGCTGAGTGTTGCTGTAAACCAGCACTCTGCTTTTCTCTTATATACTGAAATGTGCCAGCTAAGGACCATGTGCTTTGACAGCACTTCTTCTAAGTGCCTCTGATACCATGAGCAAAATGTGACGTATCATCTGGGACGCCAGCTCGTTCCACTCTTCACCATGCTTTTCAAAATCAGCAGGGCACGAGCAGCAACGTCCCCTTCCAGCAATTATCCCACATCTCCGCTAGCACAGATCCGGAGGAGGTGTAGCTGTGCTTGGCGCTCACGGAAGGGAGAGGGCACGACTCCGAGCGTGCCGGAGAATCTCGCGGTGTGCTCCCCGTGAGCCATGGTTTGGGGCTGCCGGTCTTAGCGGCTATGAAAATCATATCTGCTTTGTACAACAGGCGTGTTTGCGAGGTACAAATCCTGGGAGCTGTAAAATACCAGCAGCTGCTAGAAAGGGCACTGTAAGTTCAGCAGCTGGAGACTGTTTGATCTCTCTGTAGCTCAAGTCCTGCTTGTAATACTTAGACTCAGGAGCCAGCAGATAGTCCCAATAAGCTCTTTTCAGTAACAGATACTCTTCAAAATGATATTAAAAAGGAAAATGTGTGTTAAAAACAGACAAAGGGTCAAGTCTTCCTCTTACAAAAGCTGCTCCTCGAGATTACATATGTATGTGAGATGAGTGGGCTCTAACCCGTGGTCCCTGCCACAGCTTCAGATCTGTCAGTTTTCAGGCTTCAAACAAACCCTGTAACAGCTCGTTTGAAGTCCTGCAAACCCCAGGCCATTGAATGTTAACCAGAAACTCCTACGTCAAGCTCATTTGCTCTGGAGCGGATCTTTTACATTCAGGTTTCAGCTCACAGACAATTGAATGACTCTTTAGGCTGTTCCTAGCTGCAGTTCCAGTAGCTGAATTTTATTCCTAGGGGAAACTTGGGCTGGGGGGACAGCATCCTGTTTGCTGCATTTTCAATTTCACTGATATTTCCCCAGACTTACATTAGTGAGAAGTGGCTCTTCCCCATCATCCATGTTGTCTGCTGTGATCACACCTCGATGCACCAGTGGCAATGATGAGGATGGGGCACAAGAAGCAGTTTCTGCAGCAAGAGACAGACTGAGAGGTGATTACACCAATTGCCGTTGGCACAATCAAGGCATAACATGAGCTTTTGGACTGGAGGCTGAGGGTTCTTCCCGGTTTCAATTCCTGAGCATGATTTTAGTGTATCGCTTAAGAAAAAAGCCTTTTGTGAGCTAACTTGCTTAGGCTACCTGGGAGATTTTGACATAGCAAGTGGGACTGAACACCCAAACCTTTTCAAGAGTATTGAAAAACTTGTCCTGGCTGTCTTTCCTCTCCCGAGGAGATGTAAGCAACTGGCATGAAGCAGCTCAACACTTCAGTGTGAAAATGATCATTTTTACCTTAGTGGCAGCCCTGCCAGATCAAGCAGGACATCACCGTGCCTTGATCAAGATAAGGGAAGACAGCTTTCTTTTCTCACTCTGGCCTGCCTAAGGAAAAGTCACTTGCAATCCTCTTCTCCTGGATAATTAGTAACAAACCCCCACTGCAGAGAACCTATTTCAATCTCTAGCCAAGTACGGTTCTGGTGAGTAGGCTTCTTATTCTAGAAACAAAGGGTTGAGCAGGGAGTAAGACACACAAAGTGCCATACCGGTAGGTTCAGGTTTCTTCTTGGAGATAATCTGGTGGAAGATGGGATCATATCTCTCAGCTGCTTTCTGGGAAACGACAGGGGACTTCTCCATATGTGGAACACAGAGGGAAAAACATCCAGGTGCAGGTGACAGCCAGGGATGGAAAACTCACAGCCCTGTGGATCTCAGTGGGAATGTTGGTTTTGACATCAGTGAAACCAGCATTTCTCCCATGTCCCTTGGAAGTCCTGTGAGTGCAGCAAGAACCATAAGTATCCTTCAGTGGTGCTCTCAGAGCATGCTTTTAAGCTTCACAGCATTCCCGCTGGCACAGGTTTTAGTACAGCTATTTTGGCAGCTCGTGAAATGGAGGCAAAAGATGCCGTCACTTGTCCAGTTAATGGGCTCAGGCACCGATCTCCAGACTAACTCATAACTTTCTAAGCATCCTCTGGACTGCCAGGGCATGGTTGGTAAGATTGACCAGTGCAACATGTCCTCACAGTGCCCTTTCTTTCTGACAAGACCTCTGGAAAAGCTGTTTTGTACCCTGTAACCACTCTGTCTATACCTTCTGTCAGGTACTAATGTGCTTCGTTTGGGTTCTG
This sequence comes from Eurystomus gularis, assembly GCA_013400335.1. Classification (NCBI taxonomy): domain Eukaryota; kingdom Metazoa; phylum Chordata; class Aves; order Coraciiformes; family Coraciidae; genus Eurystomus; species Eurystomus gularis. The sequence goes on from VZZY01022233.1 coordinate 198,489, forward strand.
GTCTCCACAGAAAACCGTCCTTCTCTAGACCTCGCTGTATCAATTCATTTGGCTGTACCAAATCACCAGACCTTGCTGGCAGTCCTGGCTGGGCATTTTTCACCCTTGCCTCTCAGCTGAAGTCTTATGTAGCTTATATAGTCCATATAGCTCTGCTGGTAAACAGCATCATGTGAGCTCTTCAGACAGATCTGAGTTGACTCCAACCACCTTTATTGTCAATTTTAGTTAGTCCAGGTGCCTTCAGGGAGCGCTCATACAATCCCTTCTGCCAGCAGAGCTCCACTGAGGCTGCAGCAGGACCTTGAGCTGGTGCTGCTGCTTGCACAGTGAAGCTCTGCCCATGCCCTTGCTCTCCAGGCCAGGCTGGAGGAAGCTGCAACCTTCCAGTAAACAACCTGAAGCCTGCCTTGGCCCCCTGTCCAGAGAGGCAAACCCAACATATGGTCTCTGGGTAGGATGCAAATCTGGGATGAGTTGAAAGTAGGAGGGATGCAGACAATCCCACATTAAAGAATAACCGGTCCATATGTTTCCTCTCTCCTTTTTCTGCATGCTAAAGGGCTTCAGTCAGGAAACACGGTGGGGTCCTTTTACCTTGGGAGCTGGGATTTGTGGCTCTCCGTGTAGTCTTGGGTGCACGTGTGCAGACCAAGAACAATGCACCTTCCCTGGATAGCTATTTTTAGGGTCTTGGTTGCAAGACAATTACAGTGTTGTACTGATGAATGTGAGTAATGGTTGCAATATAATTGTAGAATGAAAAGCGTGCAGCTTTTGGGGGAGGCATCGTGCCGTTGATGTGTTCACAGAGTCTCGTAGGCAACTAAAGAAAGAAGAAATAAATTTGTCACCATCTGAAGCACGTAACTTGGCTGTGGAGGCAGGGGCAGGTTTGGGGTTCATTTACAGCAAGTGCAGATCCCTCAAGTTAGCAGAGTTCATTTCAGATTTGCACGTGTCTGATGCGAGAGGAACAGGGTTCATTCAGCACGAGAAAAAATCCACAGCAAAATTAATATAAAGAATAATGTGTTTACTTACAAGTCTCAGTGTCAGCCCCAGCGAGCTCGCCTGTGCTACCAGAGCGAATTCAGACAAATTTGCCCTCAATGAGAAAATAAAAGATGAGTCTGTTAATCAAGATTGTAATATCGGTAGGAAAACAGAAAGTAGCTGAGGGGTTCGGAGCGTTCATCAGGGACAGACAGCGTTGCCTGGAGGGGCAAATTTGCAAGTCAGTGAGAGGAAATTTAATCTTTTCAAAGATCAGATCTATAAAAAAACCCTCTTTCTTCTTGGATTCTGTATTAGAGCTTAAAGAGATCCTCCTTTCTCTGCAGCATATGGCAGAAGTGTGTAACACACGGAAACGGAGGAATGAGACCTCAGTTGAAAACCCCAATGTTTTACATTTTCTCTGGCAACTTCAAAATTGAAAATAATCTGCAAAAATTGGAAACGTTTTGAGTCATTGCAGAAGTAAACAGCTGACAGGGCACTGATTCGGTGCCGATCAAAAGTATTTTTTTCTTTTGATGTATAAAAATATGAAGTCAAACCAAAATCGACCGACCAACTTGGTTCAAGAAAATGGGGACCAGTAATGCTTCGTGTGAAATGTTAGTAAATATAAGCTAACTGTAGTGCTCGATTAAGCATTTTTAATTGTTTTTTTTTCTTCTGAGGGAACATCTTTGTGTGACCTACCGGTGACCTGTCAGTGAAGGGCTGGTACTTACAAAATAGGAAAAATTGTTCTCCCGTGTAGTTTTAGCATTTTTGAGGGTCTCCAAACCAGGATTCACCCACGTGATTTGATCTTCCAGGGATTCCTACAAAGAGAAGCTAGAGGCCAGCATCAGCGGGATGCTCAACGCTGAAGGCTTGGGCTTTGAGCACATGGACTCCTCACCATCCAAAGCAACACAGTAAATGCATTTTCTGTCCGTCAGCCCCACAAGGAAGCTGAATTACCGCTATGAGCAGTAACTCATTTTCAGGCTCAGCCCTACCAAAGGCTCTCCTCAGAGGTCCGGCTTTGTGCATCTGGGGCAGGCAGGAGTCTGGCTGATCTCAGTTCCAGGATGGAACAACAAATCCCAGGGATTTGGAAGGGACCTCTGGAGATCATCTTGTCCAACCTCCTGCTCCAGCAGGTCACCCAGAGCAGGGGGCCCAGGATCACGTCCAGGTGGGTTTGGAATTTCTCCAGAGAAGTAGACTGCAAAGTGTCAAGCAGTTTTACGTGCTTAATACTTCAGCCTTCCAGAAAAGAGTTTTTGGCATGTGACAGGATTGAGAAAATCCCCAGGGGAATGGTAGGGCAGGATCTGCAAGCTAGGAAGGAGGAGTGAGGTTGATTTCTTGTAGGACAAGTAAGGTTGTTCCAAGGGTAGAGGGCAGCACAAGACAGGCTAGGGATGGTGTAGGGGAGGGACACCTCGGGGGAGAAGTTGTGGAGGAGGAAACAGGCACAGAGGTACAAGCTGGGACATGACCAGCCAGAGCTCTGGTGGTGAGGAAGCTGGAAGGAGAAATAGGAAGGCACCGAAGGAATCCCACAAGGCTAGAATAACAGGATTTTTGCTGTGAGGCCAAACGTAGCTGCTATTTGTGTGTGTGAATTCTGAATTGTTTTACTGACCTTCCAAAGTAGATGGGGGCAGAGGGAAAAGAAAGAGAAATTAAA
>VZZY01022233.1:201225-226865 GCA_013400335.1 Eurystomus gularis
AGAGGAGAGGAGAGGAGAGGAGAGGAGAGGAGAGGAGAGGAGAGGAGAGGAGAGAGGACCACTGCTCTCAGCCCTAGAAGCTGCGATGCCCCTGCGTGCTGGCACAGGTTAGCATGGAGGGCTTCTTTCTGTTTGACACCAAACAGCATACTCCATTGCTATCATGAGCAAAACTCCCTCCCTGATTATTGATGCTTATGTCTCTTTCACTGTTTGGGTAACTTGCTCTTCACAATGTTTTTACCCAGATAAAACACTTTTTACTACGTTTTGGTTTTGCAGGTGGCAGGAAATTAAGTGCTGGGAAATCCCACCCGGCTGAAGATCCCTGAGGCTGCTCTACAGCACTGTGCTCTCAGGAATCTCCGTGCTCTCTGCAAACACTGTGATTATTCCTCCCACTTCTATTTATTTCGGTTTCCAGACCACCTGCAAGCCCCCAGAGCTCTGTGTGAGGGTAGATTCGTCGCAGCCACAGATCAATATCACCCTCTGCTTTGTGAATGGGAAAAAAGAAATGCAGGGAATTCATTTGAAGACAGGGCAGAGCAAAGCAGAGAACTCAAATGTCCCGGTGCTTTGCCGTTTGCTTTTGGCAAGTGACAGGCAGGCGGGGAAGAGGGGTTTGGACATGAGCTGACACTGGAAAATTGATGTTACACAGACACAGTTTGCAGCAGCCCAGGCTGGCCTTCTGAGTCAGGAGTGGTTCCTGTCCTGCCGTTGCCCCATGCTGCTTTGCCATTCCCCTCAGCCCTGTCAAATCTTAGATCCTCCTGTGGGTGTAGTGCTGACATAGGTTGTCCAGGACACTGGCCTCATTCAGGAAGGTCACTGTTTGTTCGATCTGGCTGAACTTGGGCAAGTTCATCATCAATCTGCATCATCATCAAGTTCATCATCATTCACCATTGTGATGGTCTGCAGTGTTGGGGAACATGGAGTAGGTGATGTTATCCCAGCTAGGTTTCCATGGACCACAAGGTAAGACACTCTTTGGACATGCTTCCACTTGAAATCTTGATCTAACTGCCACTGCCTCTGGCTGGTGGCCTCAGGAAAGGAATCCCACCAGTCGGCTGACCCACAGAGCAGAATGGGTCTGGACTTAGATGTGGTTGTACTTCCTCTGTGGGCAGCAGGCTACTGCTTTCCTGTTGAACCCATGAAGCAGAGCTCAGCTGGTTGATTACCATTCTTCGCAAGGACTTTGTCATCCTTTTCAGACTGGATTTCCCCAGCAAGGAAACCCCCTTTCTCATCCTTCACCCAGCAGGATGTCTTGATGTCATAGGGCTTGCTCATGGCCTCAGTTTTCTCTTCCTCAGGAGGAGGAGAAGCTGCTTAGGGTCAGCATTGTCCACACACTCTTCCTTATAACCATCAGACATCTTGGCTTCTCTTCTAGGTGGAGGATAAAACCAGAAGGAAAGGAGAAGGGGAGCAGTGCTTCCCACGTTGCTGAGAAAGCAGAGGTTGAAGAAGCCTGGAATTTCCTGTCGTGCTGTCCTGCTCACACCAACCATGCCTTCCAGCTCAATAGAAACCTGCAGCAGAAGAAACAGGCAAGCCAACATCTTAGACCAGGGTGGTAGTTCCTAAGAGGGGCCAGGAAGTGAGAGATTAACTGAGAAGAAATAGGGAGAATATTCCAACTTTCTCTTCAGCCTTCCTCACTGTCCGGTGCCAGGCCACTGGGAACCTGCCTGTGGTTGAGGAGAGAGGCCTTTCTCCCGTGTTTTGTTCCTGAACATTGCAAGACCCTAAGGCCCAATTCTGGTGAGGGCAGTTCTTGGATGGGGGCTGTCAGTGGGATTTTGGGAGTACTGAGGGTGTTGGTGGTTTTCTGTGGTTGCCAGAGAAACCCATGAAGTAGCTGTAAGTCAGAGCAACCACAGAGCTTCTCACTCCCTCCCTGGAGTCAGGCAACCTCTGTACAGATGCCTCCTGTGCAGTATGGACATAAACTCTCTTAGCACAAAAGGCTACAGCAGCCTGCAAAATATCACAAATGCAAGAACGGCTGTAAAAGGGGTTCAGAGGAATCTGAAATGGAGGACCTGGCTCATCAACTCCTGTCTTCAGCTGTCAAAACCACCAGGATCACCCAGGAAAGCCCTTGGCACATCCACTTCATGTGCTCCTTGGTGGTTATCACCCTTGTCACAACCTGAGACCATACCTGTGGCAAAGCCATTCCACAGAAGGAAGCAGGGGAGTTCAAGGTCATGACTCATGTCTCAAGGCTTTGGATTTCTTGGGACCTGTTCCATTCTGGGAGCAGACTATGCCCCACGCACGCTCCAGGCAGTCTTCCTTCCCCCACCCACACATCTGAACTAATTTTAATGTTGTCAAGGCAACAGTCAAGCTGCTGGTGGGTAGTCTTTGTTAGTGTCCAGCTACCTAAAGACGTGCCTCCTGGCGACCTACGATACCTGCTCGACTTGTTGCTCCCTGCAGAGGCAAAGCTGATTTCATCACTGCTGTGCATTACTTACATTAAAGGGAAGAGGGGCTGTGCTGCGGCTTTGTTTCACAGTGAGGACACGCTGCCCAGGCCAAGGGCTGCTCTCCCTTCCACCTCTGCAGTCCCCACAATGACAGCCCCAAGTGATGCTTCCCACCAGCCATGTGAGTCACAGCCAGACAGAGTCAGTCTGGGGGAAGTGGGAGAAGCCCCTGGGGTGGGCAGGGGGCTCTTTGCCCACAGGGTCTGGTTTTAGGGGCTACTGCTTGGGCTGAAGTCAGATAGCTTGGCACTGGTTGGAGATGGTGACGGCACTGGCCCTTCTGGTGATCTCATTTTCCCCACCACCCTCCTGAAAATCTTGGTGGTCTGAAAATACGTGTGCAGGGACTCCAAGGCAGCAGCGCTGCACCTTTGGAAACCAGCGTCAGGGCTCAGGAAGGTCGTGGTGTAACACTATCAATTGCAATCTGCTGCTCTGGGATGAATTTCACCCAGAAAGCCGGAAGGAGAAACTTTCCTCTGACAATTTCCACTTTGATCAGGCAGAGATAAGGAGCTGTAACAGCTCAGCAATCGTTTCTCAATCTATACAGTGGAATCTGTTGGCTTGCTGGCTTTAGATGCCCAGATTGGCAACACAGATTTGAGGCTTGGCTCAGGTCTACGCTTTATCTGTCACGTCCCCGAAATACTCGGGCTAGCATGGGCTGTGAAACACATCAGTGAAACGTTAAACCAAACACCTACAGAAGAGAAGTGCACGGGAGGGAAAATAGTTCCTACTTACATTAGGGTTTCTCGGATGCAGGTCTCAGACCTTTATGGAACTTGACATTCTTTGTGCCTCACCATCCGTTTACAGCTGGGGAAACTGAGGCGCAGGAGGATGAAAGCTAAATCTTCAGAGTTATCCACCCGTGTCTGTCCAGTCTTTGGCGGATTGAGTACCTACAAAAAGTCTGCGGGATTCTGGCCTTTCAGTCTGAAATCAGTAGGAGCGAGTGGTGCTTGGCTGCTCCAAAGGCAGCTCTCAGCTGTGGTGTTTGGGCACCCAGAGCCAGCTATGTTTTTAAAATCACAGAATCTCTATGGAAAAGACCTTTAAGATCATCAAGTTCAACCCTTAAGCTTAGGCTTAGGCATAAGCCATAGGTCAAGGAAGTGGTAAGACCATGCCAACAGTTGGGGGTGAGTTAAAATTCTGAAATATCTTTTCCCCTGAATCACATGGAATTTAATAAACTTATGGTTAAAATATCCACGAGTCCAGGCCTTTCTGTTATAAAACACACTGAATATAGATGCAGACGGGCCTTACTTTCATCTGCGGGCATCAGGCTTTGCTCTTTCTGCCTCTGCTTGCAGTTTCTGCCCCATGGAGGTATAAGGTCCATGCTGAGACCCACCCCACACCTCTTCCCAGCAGTCACACAGAGCAAGGCCCTGCCAGGCTAAACCCGCCATCCTGGGAGATGTGTTTTAGAGACACCACACATTCCTTATCCGTAAGTTCAGCAGACTGTAGCCTGTCTGGGAAAGCTTTGGTCCCTCAGGAGAGATCAGATAATGCTGTGTTTCGTGGGGCTTTCTCCTTGTGTCTCCTTTCCTTATGGGGTGTTTTATGAACTCAGCTGCTGGAGGACAGGGACGAGAGGCTGAACTAGAAAGAGCGTCTAATGAAGACTTCGTCCAAAGTGTCACCTTTGGCTGTGCCCTCCTTACCAAAGGGCACCGGCAGATTTCACCAGCGCAAGGAGCTGATCTCTGGCAGACAAACCTCAGGCTGAATCCCTGGCAGGAGCGGCCACATCGGTGACGGAATGAAAGTTTCATTTTAAAACCATTTCTACGTTTACGATTAATAAAGTCTGGGTGTTTGTTACAAGCAGAGAGGATAAAGGCTGTCGCTGTGTTACAGCCTTGCTTGTCTCAGTTGCTCGGTGGAGGTGAACTGCCCCGAAAGACAACGGCTGCTGGATCGGCTTTAAGTATTTCCCTGCTCTGTTTGCCTCAGCCAGAGCGTCGGGGATGTGGTTACTCTGCAAGTGTTGCCACTGTGGGTGTTTCGGGTGAACACGCTTGGGATAGAGTTTCCAAGCAGGAAGGTTCAGATAAACAGGCTCTTTGAGGTGAAAATTAGAGAGTTCATGTTACACCCACCTCTTGAATTTGTAACTAACTATTCACCCTGAAAATCTGATTCTAAGAACTCAGCATGTCCCGTCAGGAGCAGAATAATACCACAGAAACCATGGCCAGCCTGAGCCTTGGATATTGAGAATTGTGATTAACTTCTCAGGAATGCATCCGGAGCAAGTCATCTTTTCTGGGCTTTTTGGGGTAATTATTTCAAACCTTGAATCTGTGAATGAAGATTGCAAACCGTTCTCAGACAAGCATCTTTGAGGAAGACGTGAGATGCATCAAATAAATAACGGGTTCTGACCTGCTCGCTCATGTGTGGTGCACAGAAATGTCTGTTCTGACCGCACAGGAGCGAGCTGCAAAGGGAGCAATCGGATCTCTCCATGAAGTGATGCAGGTCAAAATGGCAAACCTTAAATAGCTACAAGCTCACTCGGCCCGTGGATGGATCAGCAATGGCTAGAACGCGGCCAAATAGCTTCCTGAGTATCTAGGATGCCTCTTGCTGAGTTTAATGAAATGTCATTGCAGTTTCCATAGCACAGACCCTGTCCTGCATCATCCCTGGCCTCACTGCCCTCCAGCACATCCCCACGCTCTGTCACTCCTGCTGCGACAGCCCAGGCTTGGGCTGCAGCTGGTTCATCCAGCCACATCCCGTAACAACGATTATATTATCTTCTAAGGCAGCTTTGGAAGGTTCTCCTAGAAAATGAAGGAGACATTGTGCAGTGACGTGTCCTGACAGCACTGCACAGCGAGCTCTGCAGGGCACGGATCCTGGGGAGGGAGCTGTCTGCTAAGCAGGATGTTCACCTTCGGGGTGGCCTCCGTTTCTTGCCCTGACACAGATTTCTTCATCATGTTCGAGTGAGACTAAGAGTCCAGCCTTGTTGCCTGAAGGGATGGGGAGCAGAAGCAGGTTTCAGATTGGAAGATGGTCTTTAGCTAGGGAAGATCAGCCTCTATATATAAGATTGGATGTGGCACTCAGTGACATGGTCTAGCTGATGTCGTGGTGTTGGGTCATAGGCTGGACTTGATGACCTTGGAGGTCTATTGCAGCCTCAATAATTCTGTGATTCTGTATAATAGACACTATGTGGAAGACAGGCTCTGGTCACTCCCTCTTAGTGCTGCCAGGGATCCCAGGCTAAACACAGTCGCCCAGGTGTCCATAGTGACATTCCCAGTGACAGAGAAGGAGGCTGTAAATGGAGGAGGGCAGGGTGAGGAGCAGGGAATAGGGCTTGCTGTAGATCCTCCACCTCTGCGCTGCAGTGACGAGCCTTGGAGCCACAAGGAACTCGGTTCAGATGCTGCCTTTCGGGGCTGCGTTTCAGTCACAGCGGCAAACTGATCTCTGGTGGTTAGGGGAGGAACGGTATCCGGAGCAGAAAGCCCTGCTGACAGATCACAAGTTATGTAAAGATCTGGCCCAGGAAACTGCGTGATGGTTTTGCATTTATTAGTCATTTCACAAATAATGCTGGTTCTGTAATGAAATCTGTGCCCTCATTCTCAGCTGTTGTCTGTTGCTTGCTTGGGGAGGATCGGTGTATTCCTGCGAGGGCTGGAAGGGTTCAGCCGTACGGAGACACGACCCGTCTCTAACCAAACAAGGGCAGATCTCTGCTCGGGTGGCACAGGGGGTCTGACAGGGACAATGCCAAGAACTTTCAAGTCCCACTAGGTGCTGGGTGAGTCACAGGTCCTGCAAAAGATGGTCTGTGCAGTTATACGATCAAAAACCCTACGGGGAAGTGCAGGCACATGGAAGCAAAGTTCAAGTCTTTCTAGTGTCTAACTTTCCAGTGCTCAGCTTGTCAGTTGTAGCATTCTTTTAAGGCAAGGAATTATGGAGGCAAAACAAACAGCCCCGAATCTTCTGAAGGTTTTGTTTGGAGGAAAAAGAGAGGGGAAAGATCTCCTGAAACCTCTGGCATGTGGCATCAAACTGACTCCACACAGACCGTTGGCAAGGGTGGGAATTATTAATCCATAGCACAGACCTTGGCCACTTGAGCTCATGGAGCGGCACAGAGCTCTGCTGAGTGTCTCTGCCCTGGGCGGACCAGCTGTACAGAGGGCCATGCCAACTGTTCACCAGGGTTTAGCTGCCTCTGCCAACGGCAGAAGAGAGTTAGCAGTCAGAAAACAGGTCTCTGCCCAGGTCTGGAAGGGAGAGTGGACCAGCAGCTAGCATAGTTGCCCATCCCTTCCTGCCTGTCCTACCTCAGTTCTCCAAATGTCTCTGACATGGACATCAGGGAGAGCCAAACCCCTCAAAGCCCACCCTAAACCTGAAGCAGATCTATCAGTTAGCCCTTCCCTAGCTCAAGCCATCAGCCTCAGAGGTCTATGTCTAGCTCTGGCCAAGGACCACCACCAACCAAATCCTTATGCTTGACCAGAGACCACTGGGAGCCACAACCTCATCCTGGACAGGGATGTCTCCCAGCCCCCAGTAGTGGGACTGGGCCAGCCCCAACTCAATTCCATCCCCAGCCCAGGACTGTCTCTGGGTCAGTGCCTTCCAGCACAGACCTGGGGCTTCTTTCCACCCCATTTCTGACTGGCCCACCACCCACAACCCTGGGCGAGGACACCAGGAAAACCACAACCCTAGTCCTCGTCATGGGCTATAACTGCCAGGGTCTCCACGTGGGCAATCAGCAGCTTCATCAGCAGGTCTGGAAGACCCTCACCCTGTGTGTTTGGAAGATGTTCTGCTGGAAAGCTCCATTCAAGCTGCAGGCACCTCCTGTTCACGTTACGAAAAGACTAAGTGGAGAGAGCAGGAGGGGGCTCTGCTATTCTTCCTCCCCTGGCTGCCCTTTTTCGCAGGGAGTTGTGTACCTCAGCCTCAGGAAGATGAACCACACCGATTACCCGCCCGCTTGGAGTGACACGCAGCATTTGAGTTCCTATTTTTACATCTCTAATTCCCAAATACAAGCTGCCCCAGCTAAACCTGTGTGGAGGATCCCACCAGCAGGACAGGGCTGCCTGGGGGCTGTGCTGCTGAGGAGGGAGCTGCTCCCACTGGCTTGTCCGCAACAGACCTCAGAGCAGTGGAGCAGCAGGAAGGAGATGGTACCATGAGATGGAATTACTGGGGAGCCCCTGAAAGCCCATCACCAAGTCAGTGTGTGCTTGAGATGTGAACCAATCCCTGATGACAAAGTGGCATCCAGAGGCTCAAGACCCCATGATTTGTGTGGGTTTTCTGGTGTTTTCATGGGGTTTCTCATCCCTAATGATTCACAAGGTACTCCACTCTGTAGCCTTTCTCCTGCTAGGTGCCATGGAGCAAGGTCACGCATTATTTATACAAAATTATGTCTTTTTTTCAGTAATTCCAAGGTTTTTGCATCACTCTGTTGTGCCTCATCCACAAATCCACCATGGACTTCTCTGTTTCAGTTCCTTGATTTACAGATTCAGGGACTAAAGGAATAATTATTACCGGGCCCCATTAGGAAAGAAAAATAATATTTTCGGCCATAGGTGATTATAGTTTCCGCAGCTGAATAAATCAGTGTCCCATAACTGACAGAGGATAATGGATTTAATAAATAACTATGATTAAGTCTGATGTTATTTTTAAATAATTTCAAAAACTGTTACTCTAATCCCTCCGTGGCTGGCAGAAAGGATGCTGCTTAGAAGTTAAAATTAGTTCCTCAACGTTCAGCCTGGTGTGGAGTTACAGGCGCTCCAGGGCTGTGCTGGTTTTCTGGGGCATCTGCTTACAGCGTCTGCCTAATGGACATTCACAGCTGCGTTGGGCAAGCTGGAAAAGGCTCCCACAACTCACGTCCACTCTTCTCCTTCCTGAGGCTCAGGTACCTCAGCAGCAGCTCCCACCGACTCCAGCCCCTTTTGAGCAGGGCCTGTTGCAACAGGGCAAGGGGTGATGGTTTTAAATTAAAAGGGGGAGATTTAGACGAGATCTAAGGAAGAAATTTTTGACACCGAGGGTGGTGAGAGCCTGGCGCAGGTTGCCCAGGCAGGGATGGTCGCTGCCCCATCCCTGGAACCATTGCAGGTGAGGTTGGCCGGGGCTCTGAGCAACCTGCTCTAGTTGCAGATGTCCCTGCTCACTGCAGGGGGGTTGGACCAGATCACCTTTAAAGGTCCCTTCCCACCCAAACCAGTCTGTGATTCTGTGACGGGATCATCCGTTCGTGTCACTGATGTTAGCCACTAACATGGTGTTACCCGTTTTACAAGCTCTCTTCCTGCAGAGCAATTCCCATCTCCCTAATTCCCAGGGAATTCCCAGCTCTGCCAAGCCTCTCTATCAATAAATATAGATATCTTCTGTCTAATACCAACGTGACTTTTCTTTTCTGTTTTTTTTCAGCACCTACATTTCTGAGGGAGTGATTCTGTTTCTTGGCTGGTTAAAGGCACCAAAGGACACTGTGCTTTGAAAAGCACCACACAGAGGGACACGTTTTTTGGTCCATGTAACCTCACAGAATTAGTTATAGAAATATTATAGAAGGAGTTATAGAAGTATTAGGTGTGAACAGTCTGTTTGTTCAAGCAAATAAAAACTCCTAGCAAACTGGAACAAGGATTGGAGATCACAGAATCCCAGCGTGGTAGGGGTTGGAAGGCACCTCTGGAGATCATCTCATCCAACCCCCCTGCTCCAGCAGGTCACCCAGAGCAGGGTGCCCAGGATCGTGTCCAGGTGGGTTTGGAATCTCTCCAGAGAAGGAGACTCCACAACCTCTCTGGGCAGCCTGGGCCAGGCTCGGACACCCTCACAGCGAAGAAGTTTTTCCTCCTGCTCAGATGGAACCTCATGTGTTCTAGTTGGTGCCTGTTGCTCCTTGTCCTGTCGCTGGGCACCACTGACAAGAGTCTGGCCCCATCCTCTTGCCCCCATCCTTTAGATATTGATGAACATTGATCAGATCCCCTCTGAGGCTTCTCCTCTCCAGTTCACCAGCCCCAGGGCTCTCAGCCTTGCCTCGGCACAGAGGTGCTCCAGTCCCTTCAGCATCTTCAGAGCCTCTGCTGGACTCTCCAGTAGTTCCTTGTCTCTCTTGAACTGGGGAGCCCAGAACTGGACACAATACTCCAGGTGTGGCCTCTCTAGGGCAGAGTAGAGGGGGAGGAGGACTTCCCTTGACCTGCTGGCCACACTCTTCTGGACTGGGGACCAGTTTGCCCTGACCTGCCGTAAGTACTGGCAATGCAAGATATGATGGGGCACTGCCACTCACCCTCGGGGACGCCTGTCCTCCTTGTCTACCAGCTCTAATGATCCCATGGCCACAGCAGGAGCTGTTGCAGCCGAGCTGATGGAAAACCAGAGTTCTTCCCTTATTTTCATGGGTTGCTTTCCCTTCAAATGAGCTGTCTGAACTGACGTGTGCCCACAGCTCCCAGCTGCAGAGGAGCAGGGGGAGAAAAGCAGAAGAGCAGGGAAAAAAGCAGAAGAGGGGGAGAAAAGCAGGAGCATGTTCTTGAGGCTGCTACACTAAATTAGAGGAAACAAGAAGCTGCACCTTGAGCCTTGGGAAATCCAGCTGCGGAGCTCGGCTTTGCCTCTGGCTCGGCAGTAAGACAGGGATAACAATAAATCCCTTCTCCCACCTCCTGCACGTCCTGATTAGATGGACTGTAACGGACACGGGCTGTCACTCGTTATGTGCGTGTTTGGTGCCTGGCACAAGGCAGCTCTGCTCCCGACTCAAACCCGCGGCGCCTGCCCCAGCGACAGGACTGAAATGGGTCTCATGGCTGGTGGTGAGGAGGTCACTGCTTCCCGGGAGGAACCGGAGCAGGCTGCGGAGTTAGCGCTGCCTCCCTCCGGGATCGTGTGCCAGGAGGATGCGTCCCAACCGAAAAAGGAGGGATTTCCAGGCTCCGTCCCTGCCGCATCCCGGCATCCACCAGCAGTTACCTCAGCAGCTGGCTCAGGAACCCAAATGGGTGTTTTCCTTGGTGTTACTGTAACTAATAAGTCAAATTAATTTGTTGATGTGAACCTAATGGATTGCATTAGAGCTGGCAGAGAAAATACGCTGCCTGAGAGCAGCTGTCCAGGGGGCTGGCAGGAATCCCTACCTTTGCTCACGCTCTGCCAGGTGAGGTTCTCCTTTTGCAGAGGGTTGCTCCAACCAGCTGCTGGGACCATCCAACCTCCTGTGAAGGAGCCTGGGTTGTCCTTGCCTCATCTAACCCCACCGGGGCCATAGAACCAGAGAATCATTTGGTTGGAAAAGACCCTTAAGATCATCGAGTCCAATCATTAACCTAATGCTACCAAGTCCACCGAGGCTTTGTGACACTTTTGTAATGTCTCAGCATTAGAACTAGGATTTGATGCCACATGCTGACATCTCTCCTGACCAGTACCTTTCTCCACATGCAGAGAGGATAAACTTGTTAAAAAAACATGAAAAAAAAAAAACCCAGAGGCGGAAAAATCAGTGCTTTTATCTCAGGGCTTAAAACTGAGTCTAACTCACCCACAACGTCCTGGTGGGAGCGCGGGGCGAAGGGAGCAGGGTGGGAGAGAGCAGCCACAGGGAAAACCTCTAAAGTGGAACCGCAGCTTTTCATACCTGTCACCATGTGGATTTTCAGCTTGAGCACACAAGGCTGAGCTCAGGAGACACTGTCATGTAGATTTAGGGTTTTATCTCCTTCCCTCTCCATTAGCTGTGAGACCCTCTTATTATACCAAAAAACCAAAACTTTTTTTTTTCCCTCCAGCGGTTGTTCCCTTTCCTGTTGGGCAAATATCGATCTGCCCGTGTCCTCGGCACAGGTTGAAATCAGGCCAGCTCATCCCCTGCCTGTCGTGGGGCCGAGCGCTCGGCGGTGCCACCTCTCATGCCATCAGCGACTGAAGAGGGGGGTCACTAATCAATCTGCGCTTGTTTTTCTCTCCCCATCCTCTCCCTCCCTGCGCCGGCAGGGACAGAGCGACTGAACAGGATGGGTCTGATTGTGCTTGGCAGGCGGGGAGGGAATGAGAAGGGAAGGGAGGGAAAGAGCAGCCCAGGACAGCAATAAACTCCTCGCCGCCCTGTTGAGCAGCCGTGTCCTGCAGCACCTTGGGCTTTCCAGGCAGAGGAGAGCGGCTGGAGGTGGTCTGTCCAGGAGGCTGCTCACACTTATCTCGGGGGGTGATTTTAAGCTAATTGAATGATATCGCTTGGAAAGGTTGCGAGGACTCATCTATTTCAGCTTGAGCAAGGCCTGTTTTGATTTAGCATTAGCTGATTGGGAATTAGCTGAAACAAACCGCTCAGAAAACAAAATTAGAAGGTGCACACTAACTTTTGCACCAGATTAAGCTGAATTAAAAAGCAACTGAAATGTGATTTTCCTGTCTCGGGCAGCCAAGAAACAAGATAATGCAACCGGTGGCACTTGAAGCTTAATAAGACAGCATCTAGGATTAGCACAACTGGCTTTTTAATGCCCACAAACACCAGATTGATCTGGAGGTCTCCTCTCAAAGCTCCCCCCATCACCTTCTGCACAAAGCTTCGTAGAACTCGATTTGTTTGCCTTGGAAGGGAGAATTGGTACAACGCTGGGATCTGAATCCGTGGCTTAAATCAGCCTGGGTATTGCACAGGGTATTTCCGTGCTGGAAGTAGCCGCACAGTGAATTAGTTGTTCCTGTAACTGATATAATTTAGTTTGAACAGCCCCGTGTGCCCGGCTGGCAGGGTGCGAAGGCGCAGGCTGCGCTCCTGGGGGTGCAGAGGGTGCAGAGACCTTAAAGGTGTGCTCCCCTCGCAGAAAAAGGTGCCAGGCAGTTCAAAATCAGGTTTTAATTAAGTCTTTTAATAACTGCTTTCCCTATCCCCCTGGCAAACACCGCTCGCCCTCTCCCCATCGGCAGGACCAGGCTGGCACCGCTGCACGCCGGGGCACGAAGCGGGTTTTGTGGAGCATTGCTACCAAGGATGACGGCTTGGAGGGCTTGCAAAACCAGGATGTCTTCAGCACTTCAGAGTCCCCAGAACTGCCCACAGCGCTGTAGCCAAGCCCCGCTGTGAGAGGTGGTTTTGAGAGCCAGGATGCTACAGTCTGCATCACGGCCAGGAGGACATGCTGTGCAAGCAGCCCCAGCATCGGCGTGTAACTGGGGTTAGGGCACCATAAACGCAGACAATCTCTTGACTGAAGCTGGTGGAGATTGATACACACGTAACGTAGCCTGGTAAGGGCTTCCCAGCAGCTTCTGGGCAAAATCTAAAGGACTCATGGAGATGATAGGTTCCTGCTGGGTTTCTGTCCGTACCACCTCCTGCCGCAGCCCTGCTGGGCTCCCGCCTGTGCCAGCCAGCAGCTCAGTGCCTGCTGCTCCTCCAAGTTTCTTAATCCTGTCTTAGCCCGCTTGCAACCTCTGCTTGGCTGACTCCCCTCAGCTACAGCCTGGCTCCATGGCCCTGGTCCCAGCTAACTGAAGGTGGCTGCTCTGTTGGCCTCCACCACCACCCACAAGGACCTTCCAGCTACCTGGACAAAAAAGGGAACATCCCCAGAATGCCCACCCCCTGCATGTCCTCCTCATCTGGCAGCACCCAGACTGTCTCCCGTGCCATGGGACATTGTATGAGTGCAGGCTGGCACGTCGCAGGAAGGGTCTGGCCACAAACAAGGCCAAAGTGGGGAAAATGTAAATATACAGAGGAGGTGTTGGGGGGTCAGTGGGGTGGCCCAGGCAGGAGGGCAGCTCAGGAGGGAAGGCATCACCATCCATCTCCCGCCAAGTGCATCCTGCCATCCACATCTCCAAGTGGTGGAGTTAACAGTTGGACTCAATGACCTTAAAGGTCTGTGCCAACCTAAATGATTCTGTGATTCTTCCCAGGTGGCCATGGCAAAGGAGCAGCTGGAGATAATGAGGAGGCTCTCCTGGGAAGAGCCAATCATGGGGGGGAGCCAGGGGAGGCTGTGGCTCCATGGGGGCAATAAAAAAGGCACTCTGAAAGAGGTAGGCTATGAGAGAGAGTTGAGGTAAGTGGCTTTCCTCATCTTTGGGGTGTTCTTTTCCACCCCATGATGTGTATAGGGCTGCTGTTTGGACTTTGCTGGCTGTCTGGGGCTGTGCTGGGTCTCCTGCTTGGCTGGTGTGGGTTGTGGTGCACCTCTGCTGAGGTGGGGGTGGAGGAAGCTTCCCAAAAAGGAGGGGCCATTTTGGGATGTTACTGTTCCTCTCTGGTGGAGGAGGAAAGGTGGCTGAAGCAGTACTTGAAACTTGAGTGCAAGGCTTAAGGGTATGGGGTGTAACTGGCTTGAACTAAGAGGTCTATCTGGGAGCTGGGGGAGGGCTGCAGCTTGGTGCTGGCTGCTGTGCTGGGGTAAAAAGCTGATGCTGCTGGGATCCAGCCTTGGTTGCTGGGACAGGAAGTAGGGAGAGAGAATCAAAAAAAGCCTTAAACTTAAGATGGACTAAGGGGAGTTCTTGAAGGCTGCTCTGAGCCGCATGTGTTGACCGTAATCCTGGAGTACAGGTGGAGATTCATCCCCCCTGTGAGTGTCTTTATGCACTCTCTGGCTTTAGGAGGCCCTTGGTGGTGTCTGCCTGCTCTGAAGCACCTCCACTTCTGCTGGGTGGAAGCCTTGCTTTCTGACCAAAGCTGTCTGAAGGCCTCTTGGTCTTATTTGCCTGTATATCTGTGGCTCTCTTGCTAGGAGAGATTTAGAAATGGTTCTGCCTGTCCCTATCTGATGTTTTTCACCTGGCAGTCCTTGCTAGTAGCTGGGTTTCTAGCTCTTTGCTTTGTTGAACTTGGTCACTTCATACCACTGCATGTGACCTTGTGTCCTCCTTGGTGTAGGAGGCCAAGCTGGGCTGTATGTGGGAGTGAGAGGGCAGGCTTGGATGTGGCTACTTGTCTGTAAGTCAGACCTTAAGCTAACCCTTTTGGAGACAAGAGGCTTTGCCAGGCTTGGACTCTTGAGTAAACCAAAAGCCTTGGGATCAGGACTGGAGGGAGGTGATGTTTCTGTAACCATGAGAAGTGGTGTGTCCAGCTTCCTCATGGGGTTCCAGCAGCAGCTGTAATTTCTGTAGCCTGGTGTTAAGTGGTAGTTCGTGCTTGCATTTAGTTCAGTGGCTCAGCTGCAGTGTGTGAAGGTCCTCCTGAGCTCTGCTTCAGGCAGGGGACCTCCAGCATCTCCTGTAAAGGGGAAGTGGGGGAGAAAATGGGTGGCACAGGCTGTTGGTGGGAGTGGGGGGTCCCAGACTCTTCTGTGGATGGAGGTGGATGTTGCTGGTGAGGTTGTGACCTGACCCTGCTCTCCTGAATCCCAAAAGGACGTGAAGGCTTTTAGCTGGCACTGCTCTCAAACCTACCAAGATGCCTGTTACGAAGGAGCAGAGCGAGCGGCTGAAGAAGTTCAAGAACAAGGGCAAGGACTCAACTGTAAGTACTTATCTCCACCATTTCCCCTGTGACATCCCTGTTGGTCAGTGGCCCCCACGCCGGGGATTGTCTGTTGGCAGGAGCTGATGTGAAGGCTTATGAAGGGCAATTGTCCCCAGGTTTACCTGTGTGGGGTAGCAAAGATGGGAAAAGGGATGGCTCTGCCAGGAGCTCTTGAAATGTGGTGTGGAGCTGGCTGGGCTGCAAGGAGTGTGGTGGCAAAGGCAAGGAGAGCATGAGGTTTGGGCGGGTGACCCTGAGCTGTGCTGGGGAAGGGAGATGGTTCAGCCCCAGCCTGCTGAGCTCTCTGCAGCAGCTCTCCCTGCAGAATGGGGGCTGGTATGGTTGTCAGACCGTGGGATCTGTCAGCTTGCTTTAAGCCAGGAGAGGAGATGAGGGTTTGCTTTTCAGGTTCAGCAGATCTACTTTTAAAAACACCCACTGGTTGCTGGTTCATCCAGCAGCCCATGTCCTTGGGAGGCACTAAGGACTTGACTCCGTCCCATCTTGTACATAACGCTCCAGGCCATGGCAAGGAGCTGCCTGAGAGCAGATGCTGGCTCTCTGCACTCCTCGTGTAGGAAAGTTGGGGCAGAGGGTTGTAGAGCTGAGCTCCTTGGGGAATGGGGTGATGCAGACACAGGAGGGGTGGTGCCCTTCACCTCCCCTCCAGGCCCTGCGGAGGCAGAGAGTGGAGGTGAACGTCGAGCTGCGAAAGGCCAAGAAGTATGAGCAGATCCTGAAGCGCAGGAGTATTTCGTTCAGTTTGGTGGATGAGAGTGTCTCTCCGGGAGAAGACAATGAGGTGAGTGCTGGGTGCTCCGCACCCGGACAGGGTCAGTGCTGCAGCTTGTGCAGGAGACAGCATCTGCTTGGACCACTACCAGGTCTAGCTCAGGTGACCTGAGTTAAGTAGCCAGTGCCATTCCTGGTGGCCATGCCCAGCATTGGGGAGTGTTTTAGACAGTCTAGTCTCTTCCTGTGGTATTTTGCATGGCGATGATATCCTGTGTGGCTCCCCTTGATGGCTGGTAGAACAGGCTGGTGCTCCAGCTTGCTGGGAGCTGGTGGAGCTCCTGTCTGGCTCCCTGTGCAGCGAGGGGTAATTACCAAGCTTGTGGGCCCATGATGGTGTGTCAGTGACTCTTGCTGTGCTTGATTATAAGGATTAGTTGCCTCGAAGGCTTTTGTGGATTCTCTTCCTCTGCCTCATCTCGAAACTGCATTGCATAAAGAATAGACATTGCTTAGATATGAAGCAGTGACTGATTCGGGTCTAGACAGCTGATGGACTGCGGAGATTAAACCAGAGGGAGTCCTGGCTTGTTGTCTGACTCTGAATCATCCCCTGTGACACAGATTGAGATGTCCATGGAGGAAATTGTTGAAGCTGTGAATGGGAGCAACGCAGAGCTGCAGCTGCTGGCCACGCAGAACGTCAGGTATGCTGCCCAGCCACTCTGCCTGGGGTGGAAGGTGGTGATGGAGCTGTGGTGGGGTCTGCTGGCAGAAGGCATTCCTTCCTGTTTGGAGAGCTCTCTGAAGAGATGACAAAAAGGGAGGAGCCTGGTAACCCAAACTGCCCCGAGGGACCTCAGCTGGTGCCTATTTTGTGCCCTGGGTGCCTTGCTTGGCTCTACCTGCTCAAAAGCTTTGCTCCCAAGGTGTTAACTGGAGGTTGGCTGGAGCAGACCCTTCCTAAAGGGGCAAGTCAAGACTTGCTCCCTGATGTGCAGAGCTGGCTTTCTGACTGCCCGAACCAAGGCTGCCTGCACCTGGGGTGCCCTGACAGCCCATGTCCTGGTGGAGTACCAGTGGGCAGCATTAACACAGCTCTGAGCCATGGTTCCCACCTCTGTGCTACCCTCTGCCAGCGGCTGCTGGCCAAACCAGGCTGGGAAGCAGATCCGATTGAAAGTGCTTCTTTTTCTGGCTTTTTGTCATGATCAGTGCCCTGATCCCACCTCCCCAGCAGCTGCACACGCTTCTGCACTGGTGTGAGGCAGGAAAGGGCAGCAGAGCGTTGGTGATTTCAGTTTTTAGCTGGAAAAGCAGCCTGTGAAACCTCATTTGAAGGGTGAGCTCTGGCTTGTGCAGGGCTGGTCAGTGCTCCTGAGCTGGGGAGCAGCAGAGGCAGGCTGTGAGAGAACTAACTGCAGGTATTGATTCTTCACTGTCTCAAACACCTGCAAGGTGGGGAGCATGGAATAATACTGACCTGGTTGCAAAAGGGTGTGCCAAGTATTGCACTCCAACAGACACCCTGATGTTGCTCCAGCAGCATCTTAGATGTCGCCTGTAGAAGGCTCTCTAGAGCAAATCCTCTGCTTGAGGGTTTGGTGACAGGGGATGCTGAACATCCCATCTTCATCCCATGAAGCATCTCTAAGAGGTGCTGATTCCCTTGCAAGCCACAAGCTTGTACCTGGCCACAGGGTTGTGGTCTATCACGGCACCACACAGGGTTTCTCATGGCAGGCTGTGCTGTGTCTTCTCTTGCAGGAGAATGCTGTCCACGCAGAACCCCCCTATCAGTCAGATTGTCGAGCTGGGGATCATCCCCAGGCTGATTGAATTCTTGACCTATTATGACAATGCATCTCTGCAGTTTGAAGCAGCTTGGGCGCTGACTAACGTCGCCTCCGGCAACTCTGACCACACCAGGGCCGTGGTGGAGGGAGGTGCCATCCCAGCCCTGGTCTCCCTCCTGTCCTCTCCACACATGCACATCAGTGAGCAGTCTGTGTGGGCAATGGGCAACATCGCAGGTAAGCAGAGGTCTCCAGACCTGTGGGTATGCAGAGGGTCACTGCCTGAGACAGTGCTGGTGAGCTAAAAAGATTGATGTTCCTCAAGATAGCCTTGTCTCCCTGCAGCTTTGTCTCCAAGCCCCTATTGAACCCCTTGACCTTTCAGTCCCTTCACGTGGCCGGGCAGCCTTTGGGAACCTGTGTTGGCTCTGCAAGAGGCTTTTTGGCCAATGCCAAGAGGAGGACTCCATCCTGCTGGGGTGGCCTAACCCCACTAGTGTTGTCAGGAGGGAGAACAGAACGGGTCATGTCTGGTTGGCCTGCCACATGCTAGCCATGATGGTCCTCCAGTCTACCTGGTAAATCCATCCTACTTGAAAATGCTTAATGGTGTGGCTGGTGAGCAAGCCCGGTCACCCAGCACTGGCCTGTACCCACAGGTCTGGTTACTTCATGTTGAATGTCTTGTGACTTGGGCAGATGCAATAAACGACCCTTTTTGATCTGTACAGGTGATGGTCCTCTATACAGAGATGCTCTTTTCCGTTGCAATGTGATTCATCCCTTGCTGGCTCTGGTGTCACCTACAACTCCAGTAAATAACCTTCATTTTCTTAACAGCTCTTAACCACTTGGGTCATTGGTGAATGGTGGTCTCTCATCTGCCTTATAAACCACAGGCTGCTTGTATAATTGTGTGAGACCCTGTCCTAAGCTGCTTTGTAATGGCCCTGCCTCTCAGCTGTGAACAAAGCTGGGATGCTGAGCAGACAGTCTTCAGGACAATGTGGTGTCTCCTCATCTTTGCTTTCCTGTCCAGCTTTGACCATCTCAAGCTAGGAATAAAATGAAAGTAGTGCAAGGTAGACTTGCATATGCATGTGGAATGGCTGAACTTGCCCTTCAAGCTTCCTCCTGCTGCTTTTTGGGTAGCTCTGAACTTCTGGCTTGTCTCTGCCCTTCTGCAATGGTGCCTGCCCCACTGCTTGCTTGGTGTCTGGGGAAGAAGGATCTTCTGTAGGTCCAGCTCACCCTTTTTAGGGAGAAACATACAAAACACCAGTAATAAATCACACCTTGATAGCTGCAGTGCTTTGAACTGCTCTCCTGGGAGCATCCTTACTGGGGTGAACTGTCTGAATGGTGCAACTTAAATTCTGGAGGTGCCCTACTCTAGAACAATTGGAGCTGCTAATATTTATTAATGCTAACATTAAAGACCCAGCCAAATT
Source organism: Eurystomus gularis (assembly GCA_013400335.1). Classification (NCBI taxonomy): domain Eukaryota; kingdom Metazoa; phylum Chordata; class Aves; order Coraciiformes; family Coraciidae; genus Eurystomus; species Eurystomus gularis. The sequence goes on from VZZY01022233.1 coordinate 220,244, forward strand.
TGTGATTGTGTCTGAAGAATGCTCTGTAACTTGTCTGAGGACCCAGCAAATAAGCTGTTTGGCATCTTTTAGTCATGATGGCTTGTCACACCACTAAAGCTCAAGTAATTGGGGTTCATATTGAGGAGGGAGGGGGTGAATCTGCTGTTTTAGTCACTTACCTGTTTCATCTCCCTTCTTCAAATAAGCCTCAGCCCTTCAGAAGGCAGCTCCTGACTGCTGGATAACATCTGAGTTGCAGGGACCAGGGTGCTACCTCTTCCTCACTTGTTACCATAGTGAGGATCTTACACCTCCCCTGTGTTTCAGGTTGGATTCCTGAGGAACATCACATGGACGCTATCAAACCTCTGTAGGAACAAGGACCCCTACCCTCCTCTGGATGCGGTGAAAAAGATACTGCCAGTTCTCCTCTACCTCACGGAATATGAGGACAAGGACATCATTTCTGACTCCTGCTGGGCTTTTTCCTACCTGACTGATGGCCCCAATGATCGCATCCAAATTGTGGTGGATACAGGGATTCTTCCGAGGCTGGTGGAATTCATGGCCAGCCCAGAGCTGACTATTGTGGTACGAAACAGTGATCTCCAGCCTCTGGTCCCTTGATGCAGAAACATCTGAGGAGAGGGAAGGGACATCTTCTAGCTCTGTACGGCTGGTGTGGTCTGCTGTCTCCTCAGACTGCAGTGCTACGTGGTTGCTGATCAAGCAACTGCTCTGTTCCAGCTTGCTGTGGCTGGCAGATTGGAGAGAGACTGGAAAGCTGCTTACAGCAGAATAGGAGGATGATAGATCTGTAAATACAGTAATAGCCCACAATTTTTCATTATTTGAAAGATCAAGCACTTAGTGAGGGATCTTGCTGGACTTCCTGGTATGTATCCCTTGAGGTAAGGCTTGTCCTCATCGTGTTTAATCTCTGTCTAGACTCCAGCTCTCCGTGCAATTGGGAATGTCGTCACTGGGACGGATGAACAGACCCAGGCAGCTATTGATGCTGGCGTCTTGACGGTCCTGCCCTATCTCCTGCAACATGTAAAGCCAACTATACAGAAGGAAGCTGCATGGATGCTCAGTAACATTGCAGCAGGGCCTCCACAACAGATCCAGCAGATAATTGCCTGTGGGTTATTGCCACCTGTGGTGGAGCTGCTTGATAAGGTAAGGGATAGGTGCAATGCTGAGGTTCCTGAGGTCCATGATTCCTCACTTGTGAAGCACTCAGCATGTGACCACCTGAGCGATCTGCTTCAATGCTGTTGAGATCCTTGGAACAGCCCGGGCACTCAGACCTTCATGGAAGCATGGCTTGGAGCTGCTCTTGGCAGCTCGGCCAGGTGTCCATCCCATCACTCAAAGTGCTGGGCAAGGTGGGTTAGCCCAAACAGAATCCAAGGGAAATGGCTGTCCTCACCTCCCTGATCCTAAAGGGATGCTGAAGCTTAGGAAGGTTTTCACTGTGCTGCTCTTCCAGGGGGACTTCAAAACTCAGAAAGAAGCTGTGTGGGTAGTGGCCAACTTCACAACAGGAGGCACTGTGGAGCAGGTGGTGGAGCTTGTCCAGTCTGGAGTCCTCAAACCTCTTCTCAACCTACTTTTAATCAATGATAGCAAAATTATCCTGATCATCTTGGATACCATTTCAAATCTCTTCATGGTAAGGTCTCTTGCTTTCCCTCTCCAAAAGAGCAGCGAGGTGTGAGCTGAATGCTCACATTCTGTAGTTAGAACAGCAGCTACTGCTCTTGCAGAGTAAGAGGTAGACTTCATGTTGTCCAGCTTCTGGTTTTGGACATCCTTGGGTTGTCCAGAGGGCTTGACAAGCTTAAGTTCCCAAAGTGTCCCTCTTTACCTCCTGTGACTTTAGTTCCCTTCTGGAGAGGAAAAGAGGTTGGGAATTAATCCCTAAGTAAGACAGAAGTGGAAGTTTTGCAGAAATGCAGCTGCAGAGAGAAATCAAGTGGTCCTGCCTCAGGTCCCTGCCAGCTGATGTCTGTGCCTCACTTAAAAGTCTATTTTTTTTGTAGCACCAGTGAAATGGGGTTTTTTGCAAAAAGTGAGTGGCAGGTCACACCTCCTGCTTCTCAGTGGTGGACATGACTGAGGGTTGGGCAGTCAAGCCACGGCAGTGATCCCAGCAGGGACTGATGTTCTGTGTCCCTGGGATCAGGTAGGGCCTGTAAATGCAGGGGCTGTGGTCCTTTGACTTGTAGATCAGGGTCTTACAGTAAAGACTGTCTCAGACCTGTTACTGATACAAGGTTATACTTTCCTGCTTGGTTATCTGGTGTTACAGGCAGCTGAGAAGGTGGGAGAGAGAGATAGGTTGTGTCTGCTGGTGGAAGAGCTTGGTGGTCTGGAGAAAATTGAAGCCTTGCAAAGCCACAACAATGACCTAGTCTACCAAGCTGCTTCGAATGTCCTAGATAAATACTTTTCTACTGAGGTATGTGAGCTCTTGCTGTTTCCCATCTGAAAATATGAAATGATTATACATTGGAATGAAGCACAGACTTTAAGAACGCTGAAACAGGTTTTTTGGAAGAGACCTCTACATGACTAGAGTAGTCCTTGCAGCTTGTCCCAGTTGCTTTTAAAGGTCTTTGAAAGCCCTGAGTTGTCAGCTGAGGAGTTGCACAACAGATATAGATGCCTTGATAGCATCTTGCTGCTGGAATTTAAACTGGCATCAGCTGGAGTTACTGCTGTTGCTGTTATGAATGCCAAATGTGGAGAGGTTTCCTCCTTTGGAGCTGAGCTATCTTGCCACTATGCATGGAAGCCTCCTACTCAGCTGATAACTGTGCTCAGGTTGCATTTTTTTACTTGACCCTTCTCATGCTAATGAACTTGTAGAAGAAGAGGCTAGGACACCAGCTAGCACTTGCAAGAGTCCCATGACTGTCACAGATGTCATGGCTGGTCCTAGCCTTAGTCTTGCAGATGGGGAAACATCAGGGAAGAGGCTTAGCAACTTGGCAGATCTCGGAGCTGAGGCTCAGTCTAGATGTGAACTGCAGCAGCAGGGAGCAAAGGTTTGGTTTAGTCTTTTGCCCAGAACAGGGTCTGCAGGATGTCCCTGCAAGAGGCTGTGGAGGAAGCTCTCCTCCACACCAGCACCTGCCTGAGGGGCTGGATGCCAGTAGCAGCATCTCTCCAAAGCAGTCCTAGCTTGTTGCTGTTCCAAGCAGGCTCTTTCATCTGAGTGAGCTCTGCCACTCCAGCTACTTCTACCTCTGGTGTCTGAGCCTGTAGACTCGGCTGCTTTGTGTGAGATGCAGGGACACTGCAGCTTCAGTGTGCTGTACGGAGCAGGAGGACTTGGTCTGGCCTCCAAGGGTTCTGTTAATCAAGCTGATCTTAACAGCTTGTAGTAGCAGCAGCAGAGTGTTTTAAAACAAAATGGTAAACTGCTCTAAAAGCTTCAACTGAACTCCGGTGCAGAAATCTTAGGTTTATTAAATGCAGAACCTTTAACTGATGGCTATTGACTTCCCTCTAGGAAAATCCAGAACTGTAGCTTGGGACTAGCCAAGATGAACAGTAATTCCTCTGAAGAAGCAAGACTTTGACTTCTGAAGATGAAGCACTGCATAGCTCTGAGGTGGTGGGTGAAGGTATCTTAGTAAAGCTCAGACATCCAAACCAGGAGGGACAAGGATGCTGAGTCTTACTCTTGAAACTTGTAAATAAATTGCACTTCTGGCTTTGTAGTTCTTGCTTTTTTTTTTTTCCTCCCTTATAAGCTGTTGTTGCAAACAGTATAGACTCCTTTCCATAGTGTCTTAAGGTCCTGCAGAAATGTATTGGAGCTCCTAGGTAGGTTTTCTGGGTGGAAAGCAGAGCCAGAAACTTTCTGCTGGCTGCACAAAGCTGCTGGAGAAGCAGCGTTACCACCAAATCCAGCTGGGTCTCAGTGCTTGTGCTGAAGCTTCTAGGCTTGACTTGGAGTGGCTGAAGCAGCTCTGAAAGGTGAATTTGTGAGGTGTTTCACTCTTCTGCAGGCAAAACCACTTCCATGTGAAGGGAGATGCCTCTAGCAGAGAAGGAAAGGGGCCAGAGGAAAGTGGGTCACTCATCCCTGTGTGTGCTAGGCTACATGGAAGTATTGGGATCTGGATCAATGCTGGTCCTTTGTCAGGGAGACTGTCAGAGGCAACTGTTGCAGTGGGAGCCATTCACCTCCCACTGCAGCTTCCAGATGCTATCCAGTGGCCTGGAGCCCATGGATCTGGCTCTGCCTAGAGCTGCTCTTTAGTATTGAGGACCTGTATTTCAGGTTTCCATTACACATCCCTCGCTGAGAGGAATCCTCCCTCTGTCCAAGCCCTCCAACTTTGGTCTCTAGCTGCAAGTGGAACAGAAGGTGAGGATGGAGTTGAGGTGGCTCTTGAGTCCAGCTTGTAGCAAGCTCTGGTGCTCTGTGTCCATCCCTGCAGTTATATCTACTGCCTTGAGCAGATGCATTGCACAGATGTTATGTGCTGTAGGTTCAGAACAAGTTGCTGGACACTGCTCCATCCTTGTACTATTGAGGGGTTGTGGAAGGTTCTGCTAGGACCCTTCAGTTCCCCAGGCTTTGAAGCTATTGCAAGGGCTTTGCTCTGCACAAGATGGGGATGGCAACTCCCTGCTCTAAGGGGTTTAGCTCTTCAAAATAACCCTGGATGTGTTCAGGACTTTGCTTCCTCAGATGCAGTGGGAGGTGATGTGACAGGTAACTTAACAGAAAGTGAAAATCTTCTCTCCAGGAAGCAGAACCTCTTCCTCCACCCTGAATCTCTTCATCAGAAGCTTTATGCATTTCTCCTCCAGGCCACTGAGGAAAAGGAGTTGTTAGCTAAGGTCTGGTTGTGCTCCATGCCCTGTGGAGGAGAATTTTCAGCTCTGATTGTGGGTGCCAGGGCTGGGTATCACTTATTTACTATTAAAATGCTGGAACTGATGAGTTGCAAAGTGATTCTTTGTTTAGGATCCAAGAAATAATAATTAAAAAAATCTACTTAAAACTGTGATAAAGCAATGGCTGAACATGGCCCTGAACCAAGGGCCTGTGACAACCCTTTGGCTGTGCCTGTGGGTTGACACAAAGGGCTCTTGCTCGGCTGTGTGCACCTTCTCATTGCTGACGAGGCTGATGCAGCATCTGGGAATGGTCACATTTCACTGGCTAAAATGAATCTGAGGCAGGTGCTTCCTCAGTGTAAATGGAGACACAGACCGGAGCTGGGGGTCTGCAGCTACCCTGACTTTGGACCATGGTCCACTGTAGGGCATCCCGGGTGGCTTTTCCCATGGTTGAACGCGGCTGTCCCTTATGGGTGCTTGGGCAGTGGGGTGGCTGTTTGCGGGTGCTCTGCTGACGTAAACTAAAAAGAGAAAGGCCAAAGCCATTTGACTTTTTCCTGCTCAAGCTGTAGGTGTTCCTGTGGCAGGTGGTGTTATGCAGAACCCTGGTACTAACTATTGTGTCCTTAAGCTGCAATGAAATAGTGTTCCTGTAGCTGTGAGTGTGATGAGAAGAAAAACATGCCCCTTTTCTTAAAGTATTGGTATGTGCCTACTGTCCTGTGCCACAGGAGGTGGAGGTGTTTGAGTTGGTACCACTGCTGTTGGCCCATGGTGGCCAGAGAACTGGGACCAATGTGTGCCAGAAGGGTGAGGCTGCATCATGGGCGTGCAAAGGACCTCCAGGCATCTGCTTGCCTGGTTAATTGGAGCTGCTCTCCTCTGATCACTGCTGGCCCTGGCAGCCGCTGGCTTTGGTGCTCTGCTCCAGCCGGTTGGAGCCACCTGGGATGGGGCATCTGTGGGGACCAGTGAGGGTGAGATGCTGCTTCCCCAGAGCAGCTCAACCTCCCTCTGGAGAGGCACAAAAAAAGTAGTTTATCTAATTAAAGCATCCTGGCCACAGAGGGTGGTGATGGGTGCTTGGTCCCCATGTTGCTTGACATCTGGGAAGTCCCCATGGTGGCCTCTTTGTCCTAAATTAGGACCCAATTAATTTACGCATAGGAAGCAGGGTCTCTTCTACAGCACTTTTATGCCTAAGTGTTTGTTTCCAGCCACCACGGGAGCACCCCGCGGCCTCGTTCCCCAGGCCGGGCTTGGCAGCAGCGGGTGGAAGGAGGTTCTGTGGCTGTCCCCGAGCTGCACAACCAGAGCCTGCGGGAGCCAGTTTGGGGACCTACAGGAACCGAAACCCGACGGTTGATGAGGATGGCTTTGGGCAAGCTCAGCTGGGCAGGAGGCAGGAGTCTGCTCAGGGTGAGGTCCAGCGTGGGGACCAAGCCAGGCTCGTGCCGTGGGGCCAGGGAAGGCTGGCATTGCTATGTCACCCCTGTGCCACCTTCCACACCACCCCCAGGCACCTCTGTACACTCTCCATGCCACAGCCATGTCAATCCTATGTCACCTTCCCTGCCATCCCCAAGCACCCCCTGCATGCCACCCCCCATGCCCCCCCCAACCCTATTCCCATTCCGTGCCACCCCCCAGAGAACCCCTATCCACCCTCTAGGCCACCCTCCATTCCACCCCCAGGCACCTCTGGGGACCCTTACACATCCTCCATGCCACCCCCGTGCACCCCTGTACACCCCCCACCATCCCCCCCCCC
>VZZY01022233.1:227865-279685 GCA_013400335.1 Eurystomus gularis
AAATATCAAGAATTAAGAGACGCTTGGGCCCGGCCTCCCCTCCCCTCACGCCGCCAGGCCGGGGAGGGGGCGGCCGCCCCCTCCCCGGCCTGGCGGCGTGAGGGGAGGGGAGGCCGGGCCCAAGCGTCTCTTAATTCTTGATATTTTTTACCCCCCACCCCCTTCCCAGTGTGGACTCCTGGCTGCTTGGATAGAAACGGAGGGATTTTTATTTTTTGAGGGAGGAAAAGGGTGTCCCTGTGTCCCCCTCTCCTTGCAGCAAGCCAGGGCACCCTACTTCTTCCTGGGACCCCACCCATGGGGGTCCCTTTGACATATTCTCTCCCCCGCCCCTGCACGCTGCCTGTTCCTGGGGGTCTTTTCTGCATCTTTCCCCGTGGGGGGGGTTTCCTGGGATGCCCTCCATTTCCCCCGCCCCTGCACCTTGCCTCTTCATGGGAGCTCTTCTGCATCTTCCAATTGAGAGGGATCCCTGTGGTTTCCCCGTCACCTTGTCACCCTACACCTTCCTGGGGTCGCTTCTGCACCTTCTCTGTGGGTGCTGGGGGGGTCCATTTGACACCCCCTTGGCAGCCCAAGGGCACCCTGTGATCTCTCCTGCACCTTCCCCATGGAGGAGGTGTCCATGTGTGCCCCGCTTCCAGCAGTCCAGGCCATCCTGCCCCTTCCTGGGGTCTCTGCACCTTCTCCAGGAGGATTTCCAGGGGCAGACTGGCTTTCAGTGAAGCCTTTCATCATTTGCCTTGCTTTGCTGTGGTTAATAAACCCATCCAGCCTCCCGTGTGCCTGGGAGGATAACTTGGTTGCTAATGAGCAAACGTGCATTTAGTTCCTTTTAGGTTTGGGGGGGGTTTTTTTAGTTTTTTATGGTTTTTCTTTCACTCCTTCCTCACAACTTGCTCTCGCCTGGCAAATTGCACATTCAACTTCTGAAGTTCCTTCCCTGAGCGAGAGGTGACACCAGAAGGGGTGTGTGTTGTGCCCCCTTACAAAGGTGCACATATGGATAAGCCAATTTATGTTGCACCCTTAAAGATCTGGATTAAGTCTTCTAGAAGCTGCTCCGGTCGATGCCGAGACTGCCTCTTTAATGAGGAGAGACACAGTTTCTGCTTCTTGAGGCTCCTGTGTGAATTATTAATAAATAAGGTCCAATCCAGTCTTTCAAAGGCAACAGGTGGATGCTTGGAGATCTCTTGGGCTGAAGGAGCCATGGTGCTACCCCGAGTCCCTGGCATTGATCTACAGAGAGCTCTGTCTGTGGGTGCATAAAACATTGTCAAATAATGAGAAAACAGTGCTAGTTAAACTTCAGTTACAGGTTAACTTGCTTCTGGCACAGAACGCAATCAATCAGAAGCTGCTCTTCAGAAAAAACCCTGCTTTTCTTTTAATCCTTTTTTTGATTCTGCAACTGCTTGTGCTTTAGGAGACCAAAGTTTGTGCGGATAATGCAAATCTGAAAATCCTTTTCTTGGACGTGAGAAGGCTGGAAATATTTTTAGGTTGTATGGCTGATGTTTGATCTGAAATTAGTTGTGTGGTGATGTATACTAAGTGTCAGCTCGGTCATTAATGTGGCTTATTTTTATGCAAGTCAGTCAATAAAAATGTTGCGAGTTAAGTAATTCACGCCGTGGTCGTAGCCCTTCTTCTGAGCTGGAGGATACCATTTAAATAACAGAGAGAGGCTCTTGGTTTTAGTTCTGAAGGATGAATGCTGCATCAAAATGCTTTTTTACGTTTAGCTTATGCTTGTCTTCTCTCCTAGCTGAGAACATTTTCTGGAAGAGACTGAAGTTTCAGTTTATCGAGCAACTTCATGGATTATTGGTTTTGGTTTTTTTTACTCTCCTCTTTTAACTGTATTGAAGAAATCTCCTGCTTGCTCCAACGCATCTTCTCTTTTTACACGCGGCAAGCCTGGGTGGTGTGACAAAAATTGCTGTATTTAATCAAAAGATAAATTGCTTTGGGAGAGGTTTAGCTGTAGAATCGTTAGGCAACGCTGTATTCTTGGCTTCACTGGAGACCAGTGTGCTGACTTACCTGTTTCAGATCACTGTAGCTAGCGTGGCTTTTGTTTTCTCATCTGTTTTACTATTGGGATATTTGAGCAGATTTAAATCAAGACAGGGGAGCTCTTCTGTTGTGATTTACTACCTGCGTTGTGTTTTCCCGTGATTAGAAACCATTTATGTTTTGCACTCCTGAAAATAGCTGTGTAAATACCACTTAGTCTGCAGACGCCTGTGAGCGTTACTTTGTAAATGGGAAGGGAACGGTGGTGGAACCTTTCATGCTTTTTTAAATACATCAGGTTTTTTTCCCTTGTATATTAGAAATGTATTTGTATTAGCAGTGTGTTGGGATTATTTATGTGGGGATATCTAAAAGCTCTGGATCCTCTGATGATTATCAGTAATGATCTTCCAGCTTATACAGGATGGTGTCAGTCCTATCCCAATACAAATTGTAATGAAATAAAATGGTAAATAATGCAGTTTGTTTTGAAGTAGATTAAAAAAACCCCGAAAACCCAATATCATCGAGTAAGTTGGGTGATGGGGTAAAATGACTTTGTGTCCTATGGATCTCAAACACACTAATCTCTCATCACATCTCAGTTTCTCCCAAAGCCTGTGCCTCCTATTTCCATTGGAGCTTTCTCCACTGCTGGTGATGCAGGAGCCAGAGATATTCATGGCCTGGTCTCCTGCCACTTGGAGAAGTTCTAGGCAAAGTAAGATCAAGCTTCCTAAGTTCGTGGTGCTTTTGTTGCCATCAGGGTAGCGCAACAGTGGCAGAATTATAAAAACATGAAATCATGGAAATAATGAAGTCATATATTGTGAGTGCATGTGCTCCAAAAGACAACTCAGGATCTGCTGGGTCAGGGAGGAACGTGATCCACAGGCCAGGGGACCTTCGCAGAGCACGTGTCCCTTTTTTACTGATGTGCTTCTCTGAAACCTTTGTTTGCTGCTGCAGTTGCTGCTCCCGGGGGAAGTTCCAAAGGGTTCATCATCTCCAAGGCTTACACATGGCTTGCTCACGCTGTTATATCACCCAGAAGTACTTGTGAAAACTGCAGTCTCATTGTGCTGGGAATCGGAGATGTTCCTGTTCCAGGTAGCTTGCAGGCAAAGGTTGCAGATGGAATTGGGAAGACTGTGGAGAAGTGGACTAAACATGTCACTTTTCCACCAAAAAAGGCCTCAAGTTGTGTTCTGACTTCCTGTGTACTGGCTTTTTCAGAGGGTCTTAGCTGAGGTGTTCAAAGCTGGCTGGCTTCTGGAACTCAGAAAAGATTGGGAAGGAAAAGGCATTAAACTTTGTGGATCACTTCATAGACGGAGCAGGGAGGGGGAGGATCTTGTGTGTAAGGTCCAATGATTGTATTGAAGGCTGATGGCAAAACCAGTTTCTTCAACAGAAAAGCAGGCATTGGTGTAATCATCTCTGATCATCTCACATAGCAAGGTTCAGAGTACTCAGAGGTGTAAAAATATGTTCCTCCTGGGCAGAACTGTCATGGGAAGATGCTGGGCTGGTGGCTGCTGGTGGTGGTGAAGTTCTGGAGGGAGCATAGAGCCCTTCCAGCTGTGAGGGGAGGAAGGCACAGTGTCAGAAGCACCAGGGATGAGTGAGGAAGATGATGGGGAAGCAGATGGTTTCTGTGAGGTGAGGGGCAGAGCTGAAGGGGATTTGTAGACAAGGAGTTTGATTCCTGTAGGAAAGGTGATGGTGCTCCACGGTAGCAAAGAAAGGGCAAGAGGAAAGAGGTGATGCAGACGAACGCTACTTTCAGTTCGCTGTAGTCAGCACAGTTTAGGGAAGTCCTGTCCACAAACCCTCACCAGCTGGTAAATGGGTGGCTTTGGGTCTCTTTGTAGATACTCATTTGTGATTTAAGGAATATCTAAAAGAATGCAGCGACTTCAAGTAGAAAATAAAACAGTGCATTACCTAAGAGTGGTTTTCATGTAGGACTGTTACAAAGGCACAGGTTAAAACATGTCACAAATGTCAGCGTGTTTTGCTTCCCTTTCATGACTAATGTATTGATCGATGCAGCAAAGTTAACCGGCTGATCAATAGCAACACTGATACTGGTGACCTGGACAGTTTCATGTCCAGCGTTCAGAAACAATGGCTGTCTGTGGAGGGGTCTCTATCAAACATCATAAATGCTTCATGGGCTGTCTGTAGTTTGAAAGCCTGTGGGTTCCAGGCGAAGGGCACTGGTGCAGAACAACAAGAGACGACTGGCCGCAGTTCCTTGGCGATTGGAATTGAATATTGAGTTGGTTTCATGCCATGGGGAACACGGTGGGAAGTGGCAGTTCAGTAGCTCCGAATTTATTTTGCACGGTAATCTGGGAGTGTGTCGAAATCGATGTCTCGTTATTTTCTTCTCATAAGGATTTTCTCCACTCCGTGTCTTCTGGGAGAGGGTTGCCTGGTTGTGGTCGGAGCGCTGGGCTGGAGCTCGACACTGAGCTTCACCACAGATTTCCTGTGCGATGCTGAGCAAGGAGCTTCATCTCCCTCCGCCTTTCTTCCCCATTTGTGTTATGAAGTGGCGGCGTTTTCACAAAGTTGAATTAGTGGCTGTTCAGAGCCCCTTGGAGAGGGGTGGCAGAGGGCCTCGGGGCATGCAACTGGGGGGACTTTAACAAAAATAGATGGTCTTGCTTTCGTGGGGGGAAGTGGAGAGCGCAGCCTTTGCAGCCAGCCAGCTGGCATCTTTGGGCTGCTGGAGTGGGAATCCGGAGAGCAGCCTCTTCCTCCAGGCAGCTTATGGGTAGCAAGTCTCCTTTTTTTGTTTCTCCCAGTGAGTCAAAGCTGTGCCAGCACCATTGTCCTGGTGGAAGTAAATTAAATTTCCAAAAGGAGTTTGTTTGACTATGCCCCTCAGGCGGGGAAAGGAGAAACAATAACTACTTTATTCCAGACTTGAAACTTTCTTTTCTCAAATTGAATGTCTTCATATAAAGAAATGCGATTTGGGATGTGGTGGTGCAGTTCCTTAATGATTTCTTCTTTTTTTTTTTTTTTTTATTCCGTAGAGCCCACCAGTCTAAGAGCAGTTTTCTCATCCATTTCCTTAAATGGCTTTATCACACTTCTGAAATTCTATAGCATCATCCTTTCTCTTTCTGTTGCAAAATTAAGCATCAGTCCTGGGGTAATACAAGCAGCATTTCCAATTTCTCGGCAAGGAAGTCCATTTTTCACCGGGATGATGTGTGCCGGGCAGTCGACCTCTTACTGGCAGCAACTCAGAGGCTGCTAAAACTGCCACTGTAAATACCGATAACCGAGACCCCTCGGTTGCTTCTGGAGGTGTGATCACAGCACGAAAAAGTACTGTATGGAGCCACCATCCATGTGTGTGTGTGTTTTGGAGGTTTACCTGGATTGCTGCCCAACTGGAAGCAAGTCCAGTCAGTGGACATGCTTAAACTTGGATTAATCTGGTTAGTTTGCTTGCTGCTATTTATGGCTCTGGAGTTAACGACTCGCTTCGGCTGCCGTCTTGGTTTGGGCCGCGGTGGCTGAGGTGGCGAGATAGGGCAGAGGGGTGTGGAACAGATGCGGTGTGTCAGTCGGTGCAGTATACTCCTGAAGTTTAGGTTTGTACACAGCAGAGCAACTCGTTCAAGACTTGAGTGAAGAGAATATTTAAGAAAAAAAAAGGCTAGAAGAGACAGTTCCATCTGCCATTTTTCCCTGAATTAGGAATTGACTCGTTAGTTGTGTTTTTCCATTCTGGTTCCTCTGAAACGGTCAAATATTACTGTGAAAAGGACCAAATTCTGGAATATTATTGAAAGCTTTTACCTGGATTAGTGCTGTGATACTTGTCACAAAAACTGATGCTGATTTATTCTCCCAGAGAGAAACAAGCTCTTACTGAAAATGGTTTGTTCTTTCCTATACCAGCACTTGGGGGGGCAGAAAGGAGTCGATGAGATCTTGAGTCTCAAGATACTTGCTGGCAACCACCACCACGTTTCTCCTGTTGTGGATGTGTTTAGGTTTTAGGGTATATCTCTGTTGAGGTCTCACATATAGCCCTCGATGTTCTTGCCAGCACAGGATGCCTCCTCTTTTGACATGAAGACAGCACTACAGGTGATGGGCTTCCACTTCCAGCTTTTTTTACCTTGATAGCATCTCCCCTTTTTTAGCAGGTGTATTGGAAAGCCTGAAGAGAAGCACGCGGGTAGTCAACATGGAGCACTTGTGTTACAGCTGGCGATGAGGAAGCTGCACTGCTCTCAGACTCGGATGTTTCGGGTGCTTACAAATGAGTTCCTGCAGATATTGCTGCAATATCTCTAGATGTTATCTCCTTGCTAGTCTGCTGACCCCCATTACCAAAAATTTTGTCACCTACCACAAGAAAACTGGTGGAAGAAAATCTGTGCTCGTACTTCAGCTGCTTCAGTGCAAATTCAACTTCCTGTGTAAGTCTCGCTCAAGAATTTAAATTAAGATGCTGGACTTTGGAAAGCTGAGGTACGTGTATGTGTTGCCTTCTGCTGGCAGTTGATTTTGAGGGAGGAAAACAGAAGAGAGAAAGTGTGGTGATATCTTAAACCACGCAGCAAGCTTTGCTAGAGCTTGTTTATTAGTATATATCAACTTACAAAATATTTATTTAAGTAGTCTGTAGTACAAGAAGAAACCTGCACATATGCTTGCGAAAGGAGAGCCAGGAGGTCCATACCAGGTTAAGATGCTCCATGTTTTTAAACTGTTTCGCATCTCTTTGAAGGGAAATTCAGTCATTTCTGAGAGGGGAATCCCTGGGGATATTTTTCTATGTTTTCCATCCCTATCTTTCTTTGAAAGTCTTCAAATGCAATGGCAGGACATAGCCAAAATGTTGAAAGTTTGTTTTTTCTTTCAAATATTCTCTTATGAACTGGCAACTACATTGGGAATATTTGGGGGTAGAGGAGCTGGATGATAAATTTGACGATACTCTAGTTAAATTGGCAGAATAGGCACGCGTGCTGTTTCAGAAAGAATCTCTCCACAGGGCTGTAATAGCTTGATGCCTTCCTCTTCAGTAAGTCATTTTTGTCAAGTTAAAGGCCAAAATTCAAACTGGCTTGTTGTCAAGGACACTAAGCACAGCAGGCAAAAATCCCCAAGGCTACCCAATTCACAGCACAGGCAGATAAAGCTGCCAGAGCGTGGTTTACTCGGTTACTCTCCTTCCCCTCCCCCATGAAAAATCCTCCTGCCTGGGTTGTTTTTTGTTTTGTTTTTTTTTTTTGAGGATATGGCCACTAGTATTGCATACTAATACAACTTAACAGCAAGCGTTTAAATGGAAGGTTTGTTCATCTCTTTGTGGGTAAAACAATCCATTATTGTTTGGGAGTAACGCAGAAATAATGCACAATTCCCACAGTGACTGCGTGGTGCCACAGGCTCTTCCAGCTGTGCTCACCTCACCACAGCTGGAGGGAATTGTCCTCGGCAGAGGACTGGCTCCAGCATCGCGTCCTGGTGGGCACCAGCCCTTGACGTTGGCTGTTGGGTGATGAAGCAGTTCAAATGGATTAAGCTCGTAGTCCTAAATTGTGCTGTTACGACTGTAAGAAATGCTGGGAAGTCCTGTGGAATTAGGTGTTTCTGTTTTACACAGATTCTTTCATAAGAACACACAGCAGCCCATTTAGGAATAAAGGACGACGTTAAACCATACTATTAACTTCAAGTATTATTGACCACTAGAATACTCCAGGAATAGTTTGTGTCCCTGAATGTCCTCGCTAATGTGCAGTTTTAGCCATGGCTGGTTCTTTTAATGTTTCTTTCCCAGATGAACGTGAAGAAGCCGTGCTGAGGAAAAATAAAATTTGTTTCTCTTTCTTTCATAGATAACCTGGTATTATCTTTCTCTTGCAGTAGGTCTTGCTTTTACAGGTAACCAAGATAGAATCATAGAATGGTTTGGGTTGGAAGGGACCATTTAAAGGTCATCTGGTCCAAACTGGTAGTAAGTAAAGAAATATTGTCGATAGGATGCAAGCTTTTCCCCTCGAGTTGATGAGGTCTTTCTAGATACGTTTTACTATTTGGAGTACAATGACATTTTTGTATGAGTGAATTAGGGGGAAGAGCATTTTCTTTGACCTTTTCTTATGTTTGCATTTTTGTCTTCCATAAAAATCTGCCCATTTCCTCTAATGGTTAGACTAAACTGAAACGCGATGTTCTTATCAATCTAAAGTTTCCATCTCTTGCTTACTTCACAAAACGGCAAATTAAATCTGAATGCCTTAAAACCTGTTCTTCTCATTAATCTCCCTAATTTCCAGGACACTGCATTAAAAGCTCTCCTTTGTATTTTTCGACTTAAAGCCCCACTGAAGATAGTTGCTTTTTTTATTTATTTTGAATTCAAGGCAAGTACAAACATCAGTCTGAACTCCTTTTTTCATGGTCCTGACATCTCTCCCTCACACCCTGCCCATGGTCTGCATGGCATCCCCAAAGCAAACCAGACATTACTGCAGAAAATTCAGTCCCTGTGCTCAGTGTTTTTTACATCTTCTAGTTCAGGGGGTGAACCTAAGAAGTTTATTGAAAAGGAAACATCTTTTGAACTGCATGTGCTGCATTTTCCTGAGGAGCAAAAGAAAAATACCAGGCTGTGTGTGAAAATTAACTGAGTGTGTGGATTGTGCTGTTGCTTTAAGATGTTTTTTTTGACTACACAAATGCCAAATTTAGAAAAGCGAGGAGTTTCAGCTTGATTCAGACATGCAGTGATTGAGATACTTCCAAGGGGAAGTCTTGTGCTTTATCCTTGCAGCTGATGTGATTTGGGTTTTTTCACATTTTGATAAGCATGTGGGCACCTCGTTCTAAACTCGGGATTAAAATGCTGAGGTGTCATATTCTCCAAGTATAAGTCTAATTAGCGGATACCTCGTTGTTGGAAAAGGCTTCTCTCGTGTTAACTGGAAGAGAATCCGTTAGATTAGGTAAACTGGGTTTGGATTTGAGTCGGTGAATGTAAGCTAAAGGTCTGGTGTCAGCCTTTGAAAGAAAAACTATGAATTTTCTGGACTCTTGCAATGATATTTACTTCAGTGTTATATATAGAAATTCCAAGCAGTGTCTCTTGTGTGTCTCTCTAAAAAAACATCTGCAGACAGGTAACCGTCAGGCTAAGTACTATGATGGGCATGTTCCTATTTTGTGTCTCTGAATACTTCCCTAAACAACAGATCAGAGAGAACAGAAATGGCTTGGTGGAAAAAAAAAAATAATAAAATGCTTGAAGCGTTGGGGGTTTTGGAATGTGCAGTGAACTTCTGTGTATCTAGTTTTTAACCTCCCAGCTCCTATGTGAAGCGTTTTTATGCTGTGATCTGCTGATGCTCTTACCCCACTCCTGAAATTGTTGTTAACCAGAGTGAAAAGGCTTCTGCCAAGGTCCCCCTTTCACAGATGTGTGCTGAAATAAGGTGAGGTAAGGTTAAAAGGCAGGAGTGAATTTAGGGAGCTTGTAGGCGCCAGTGAGCAGCAGAACCGCTTGAAACACAGCGTGGTCCATCAGCCCGTGAGGGTTCTGGAGTCGGAGAAGGGGAGCGAAATGGGAACCGACGCTTTAATGACTTGTTCAACTTGGTAGTTGTGTGATGTAACCACACTGGGGTTTAAATCTCCTCCCCTGCACCTTTTCCCAGAGACGGGGAAATGATTCATTAAATAATCCATTTTTGAATGAATCCTATAATTCATGAAATAATCCAACATTAAGTTTGCTACTGTAAAAGCTCAGGAATAAATGTCTGGCTCTTTGTACAACCCACTTCTGCATATTGTGCAATGATTAACTAAAATGTAGTATGCTACATATACAGCTAATATGCCATAATAGGCACACCTACATCTGTTATTGCTTCTTTCCAAGATTTTTGGGGAATTGAATGTGAATTATTTTTTGGAGACTTATTCATTAACTGTGTCTGTTAAAGCATGATAAATGAGCACAGGTAGGAGAGTCAGCCGGCCAGACTGCTACCAGCATGCAGCCCCCAGATCTGCTTAGGGTAATGCAATCAGCTCCAATAATTGCACTGTCACCAGCTAGTAGTGCTTTACAAGGTCTAGAAGGAGACTTAGGCAAACAAACACGTACATGGGCACTTTTCTGTGTTGTGTTCTTGAGTTTAAAATTAAATACCTTCTTGGAGTTAAAGGTCTGTCTGGTAACAGGATAAAGAATACTTTAGTATAATCCAGCAGCTTCACTTGGACTTGCAGTCACAGTGATTTTTATTTTTTTCGTTCAATCACACCAGTCATTTGACTTGTCTACAAATAATGTTTTGATAAACTTCAATAGAAATTAGCAAACCAGCCCTCAAATGGGATTTATAAAAAGTTGCTTGGGAAAATGTCCTGTAAGTAGTCTGCAATTCAAGGCATTTCCTTCGCAGGATGCTTATCAAGTCTGCATGTGCTACTTCCAGATTGAACTAGAGCATAGATGAAAGCTATTTTTAATAGAAGGGGTGGAAAAAAAGAAGCTAAAGCCCTGTTGGAAAGTAGTACCGGGTTGTTTTTTTTATCATTGCCTTAGGATGTAAATCCTACAAGTGTGCAGAGAGAAAACAGACTTTGAAACACCAGAAGGCAACAGATTAATCTGTGATGCTGGAGATGATGCTGTTAGTGTAAACGTGATTGAAATAGTCATTGTAGGAGCGGTGAGTAAATAGACTTTGGATAAACTGACTTCTCTTCGATAGTCCGTATACCAAGTAAAGACAAAATGTCCTGCCTATTTCTGTTTCTTCACCAAGGAAGCTGTATCAGGCGGAGCAGCTGCCAGCTTTAAGGAGAGTCCTGTTTCCAGATGCTGATGTAGAGCTTTTTTTATTCTAGCAGCAACCAAAGACTTGTGCAGGAGGTCCCAGTCGTGGCTGCCAGCCTCTTCTAGGGTGGTAGAATTAAGACGTTGCAAGACCAAGGGGAAAAGGATCCAGCAAATATTTTTGCATGGATTTCTTCTAGACTCGAAAGCTGATGTTAATCAGTTTTTTAGGCTTTTGGTGGTTTCACAAATCGGTAGTGAAACCTGGCACACGGAGGGTGTCTGCAGATTTCGGGACGTGGTGCTGCCGTAGTTGACCATCAGGCTGATGGATAAACTTGTGGGACAAGCTTAATCTTCTTTCCAGACTAAAAAATTACCAGGCTGGAAAAGGGATCACACCTGTCACTCTCCTTTAACTACTTTTTGGCTTCCATCTGATTTCAATCAAATTTGATAAGGGCCGAGATGTTAAGCGTACCAGGTCGCCAGGACTCGTGGAGATGAGTAGCTTGGTAGAATTAATCTCCATGCCCGTGGTCCGCTGGAGCTGGCAGAGGGAGCAAGGAGTGATGCCCGCTCCTGGTCCCAGTTGTGTGGACAGGGGATGGGGAAGGAGCAACCTGGGAGAGTGGGAGAAGAGCTCTGAGGTAGGAAGGGCAGGGTCATAAATTTATTCAGTCCACCACACACCTATAGGTAGAGTAAGTTCGTGAATTAAACTCCTAATTGCACAACTGGACCGAGAGTAGTTTTCCTTTCTTGTTTTTTTGGTTTTTTTCCCCCCCTTAGAACAACATTCTGAGGGAAGCATCCAGATGACTTTACCAAGCACCTGTAATAACACTCCCTATATGTTTGTTTTGACTTAGGGCTTTTATTTTACTTTTTAGGCCAGCTGAAATTGTGTGTTAATTCCCTACACAAAGATTCATCTGCATCCTGCGAGCACATCGCTTACAGCATCCGCCAATGCATCAACCTCCCACTGGCGTTTTTTAATTAAAAGACCAGCACTATCACTTCAAATTAGTGCCACGTAGCTCATTTTAGCGAGCAGCAAAATGGTGTTTAAAGGTTTTTGTCGTGTGGAAATTGTTTATTAGACGTTGCTCTCCTTTGGTTCTATCTAGTAGTTTGTCATTCAGTGGTTGGACAATATCTGATTCCCAGGTGTGCGAGTCCTCTTAGTGATAGGAATGCAAATAAAAGGCTCGCTTTTAATATCTCCACTATTTGATAAATAGGAATCACCTTCTTAAAAAACAAACAAACAAAATAACACCCAAACAAACATTATATTGCTTTCAGGTTCCCACAGAGCAGACGTTAGCCGGTTTTCAGGTGCCTTCCCTGTGTTGAGAAGGTAATGGAGAAATAGATATTTCTGGGAGCTTCTGTGTCATGAACTGTGAAGAGATGTTTTTAGTAATCCCGTTCAGTGAAATTGTTAGGCCTCTGTTATACTAAATTACGGTGAGAGCAAGTAATATATCCAGTGAGAGCAAGCCTGAGTGAGAATTCTCCCCACACAGCATTTCATTTTATCTGGAATATTAGCACTGTTAACCGTCCGTGCAGAATGTAATGTATTGAATCTATTTAATCAATTTAAAATGGAAAGCAAATGTCTTCGGCTTTTGACTGAACCAGCTGTCCTCATGTATTGGGGGTTTTTTTTAGGTATTAAATTTTGAATGTGTTAATGTAGTAGTTTAATAATAGAGCTTTTTTGTTTAGGAGAACTTCCTGCATATTTTTTGGTTGCAGAATCCTGCAGCCGAGTGGTATCACTTCCATAAATCCTGTGTCTGAATATGAACCACATACATTGAGGTCCTATAGGAAGAGACGTGATCTTTTTTTCATTCAAGCGCCAGTTTATTTATATGATGTATTAATATTGTACCTTAGATCGAGGTATCTCGGAGCAGTAGTGGCATTATAATTTATTGATGTAATGGCCACTGACGTTTTGTGCAAGGAAAATAGCAAGCAGTTGCTGTTGCAGATGAAGTGATGAATGTATAACGTTGGGAAAATTGGAACCAAACCTCCTGATCAGAATAATGCACTAAAACATTTTCATCAGGATCCCAGCCGTTGTGACCATGGATTCACGTGGGATTAGAAAGGGAGTTTCCTTTATTGAGTAGCTTGCGAGCAGTTCTTAAAAAAAATTGCCTGGGGAAGGAGGTCCATGTATGTTACTATTAAGCTGCTGTTGAGAAACTGACTTTGCAATGACAGTGTTAATTTTTTTAATTTAAAAAAAAACCTGCTAGAATGCTACATGCCTGCTGTACATTACCTGTTTTCATTCTAAACTCTATTTTTATTGTGCTCTCCGAAGCCAGTCTGTAACTAAAACAGTCCTAGCATCTTCTGGCTGGAGATTGTCAAGGGCATCTTTCATCCTGCTTTCAAGAAGCTGCCAGCCTTTCTTGAAGCCGCTCCAAAGGAAATTTCCTTCCGTAGTGGGTTTGGTGACAATGAGGGAAGTCATGGTCCGAAGACTTAGTGATGTCCTCTTCGTGTTGTCATTTCCTACCATGCTTAATCTGAAAACAAATGGAAATATTTAGCATAGCTAGATGGTACAAGATAAGGGTTGGAGTCACTCTGTATCTGTGACGTTAGTTCTGCTTGAGCTCGCTCGACTCCTGGGTTGGTTGTTAGCAGAATAATGTGGATGAATGTTTTATGGGCACGAGGGAAAGGGACTGTGTCAATGTCCAGAGGCGACAGACCTCCCTCTCCACCTTCCCACTAAATCGAAAGGTGTTTGCCATTGCAGATTGGCTTTTCTTGCTCAACCATAGATTGGCTCTGACCAGCCTGTTTTGTTGTTCATCCCTGGCGACTGTCAGTAGCACTGGGCTGAATAAACAGAGACTATTGATCAAATTTGAAGTCATTAACTTGGCAGTTTAAATAGATGCTGTCCTATATAATTAGAACAAGGGAGTAACACATAGGCTGATACAGCTTTATTCTGAATAAAAGCCTTCTTTTCATGAAGTTGTGTTTGGTGCTATTCAGCTCAGTTTTGTGCCTCCCATAGGTTGCACAAGAATTAGACATTTTGTTCAAAATACCCAAAGCGGAGAGGATCCCAGAATCCCAGAATCATTCTGGTTGGAAAAGACCTTCAAGATCATCGAGTCAAACCACTAACCTAACTCTTCCACATCCACCACTGAACCCTGTCCCCCAGCCCCACATCTTCATGTCCTTTAAACATCACCAGGGATAGTCATTCGACCACCTCCCTGGACAGCCTGGTCCCGTACCTGACAGCCCTTACACCACGTGTCTGAGGAGGGCTCCGCTTGTGTAAGAGAGCAATGACATTGGTCTAACGTGATCTGCTGAACTTTGATACTCATTGGGAACGGTGTTTGGAAGAAGGGGGTGCTGCTGTGAGGTTGTTGGTTAACCACGTCCTGGGGAGGAACACCGCTCCGAGCAAGCGAGCAGCAGTTTTTGATTGTCCATCTCGCTGCTGCTCGGCTGAGAGAAACACATGCCTGTTAGATCTGGATGTTTATACGCAAACACAACGGGTGATTAATTATTTCTGAAGGAAGCTGCATCCTTTTAATGGCTTCTGCAGTGCGATGTGCCTGTTGGCCTTCTACACCATCCTAACATTTTAGATAGAGCGCGGCCGTAAGAGACACGCAGTATTTTGCTGGATGTGCCTGGGACTCCTGGAGGATCCATTGCGGCCGACCAGCGAACGAACCGGCGAGGAGCAGCCACAATCTCGTTAACGGCCGTTCATCATGTGCCCGCGGCCCAGCCCGGTGCTCCTGAATCACCCTGCGGCGAGTCCCTCGAGAGCGCGCGCATTCCGCAGCAGGATGCACACGTAGTGACCCACATTTCCCCGGGCAGAGCAGCCGTCACGTGCCGCTCCTTGCTTGGAAATCAGATGAGAACTGATGTAACTTAGTTCAGGCAGCGTTTGCATGACCCGAGCCAAAGTGCTTTTAGGGATTTACCACTTGGGTGACTAATACGTGATTAGGTGGATTGGCGAGAGTGTGTCTTGGTGCTTCTTGTAGACAAGAGCGGCCGTACAACAATGGTGGCATCAAAAAAAGTCTCTTGTGCATTGGTTGTTTTTTTTTAGTGTAGCTTTTAAGCAGCGCTAGTTATTAAATCAGTGTAAAAGCTTTCATACTAATTCCTAGGAGAGTTTGTTACCTAGGGATGTGTTTCCTGCAGCAGATGGACAGACTTCCTGGAGAAGAAGAATGGTTCCACGCTGGAGTTAATAGAAAGAACAAAAGTAGGTGAATGAACGCGAAAAATTTGCCTTCCAAAAGCTATTAATATCTCAGTAATAACAGCCTTTTTTGGAACAAGCCTCATTTCTGTCCTGTTCTCCTTTCCCCTCCGCCACAGCTTCCTTATCCCTGCACACACGTCCCCCCCCATCCCTCCATGAGCTGTCCCCAGCGCTCCCCACGCACCCCCTGCCAGCTCAGCATCGCTGGCGCGGCGCCCGGCTAATAAGCCGAGACGAGCTTATGGGCTGGCGGGTTTCCAGCGTTGTCGCTCACCTTTTAGCATCGGTGCCCTTCACAGATACAGTCGTGGCTTTGGTGCCGCCCGTGTTTCTTCACTTAAACAAGGAGGGTTTAAGGTGAGCTCTCTGAACAAACAAAAACTGCGGAAAGAAAGTGGGGAGCGATTTGTAACGTCTTGGGCGGTTGTTGAAAGGAATTAGAACAGGCTGAATAATCACAGAAACTACGGAAGCTTTTAGAATACTCACAAAACAGAGTACTCAAGATTTTAGAGTCGAAAATTTCCAGGAATCCAGAGCGATATTCTAAAACAGCTGATGGACTTTATTCAGAATAGGAAATGACGCCAAGAATTTTATTTTTGGGTGAACACAAGTTTAATTTTCTCTTCCTGAACATAAACTTTGCACCTTTCTTTTAGCTTTTGTATTGGGAATTACTAAACTAATTTTTCCCTTTTGTAGCTAAGCACTTAATCTGAATTATTTTTTTAAATTTTACCTGGATGGTTAAAGTGCCATTTTTCCTTTTTTTCTTTTTTTTTAACATGTATCTCTTGAATCACCGGGAAAATGATGGATATAATTTGAATATGAAATGGTAATGAAGACAAATAGATGTGTGGCTGTGTTTTGCCCAGCGTCAGCACCCAGAGCTGCTGTAACAGGCTCACGGTGAGTGTTCCTGCAGAACACCCGTCTGAAAGTGTTCTCCAAGCCAGTGATGGGGTGGCTGTGTCCATACCAACAACCAAGCTCTGCTCGGCCCGGCGGAACGGAGTTGGGAATAATACCGGGCAGTGTTTTATTTGAAACCCTGCTCCATTCTCGACACATGGCGGCAGTTGTGTGTGATGAATAAAGCTGCTCACCTCCCTTTTAGTGCGGATTTTTCTACAGCGAGGCATCCAGGTGATGTTTCGAACAACCTGTGGCATTTTTTTTGCAGCAATACCTTAAGTATCTTAAAAGTGCAGTCTTCCCATGTCAGTAATCTCTACTGCCTGTTCCGTATTGACGGCAGCTGAAACCCAGCAGAAGGATGGAGGTTAAAACTCTATGAGAGCTGGTAACAAGGTAATCATCAAGAAGAGAAGCCAGTAGGCTGTTTTAATTCTGCCTAATATGGGCCAATCCTACAGTCTTCCCCACAAGACACTGAAAGCATTTATACCTCCATACTAAGACCCAAGTTAGGATCAAAACTTCATTTATTATGGGCTGTTAGACTGTGCCACTTCTTTCCAGTACCGACTCGATCTTGATGATCTGTATGTTTGCTCTCCTCAGGTTGATAACGACAGCCCAGGGAGCTATGGGAGGAAAGCTGTCCTGCCGAATGAATTCTAGCTGGTTCAATTTGGGGCCGTCCAGTCACTATGTAGCCTAGAACAGAATGAGCTCATTGCTTTAGGCTTTTGTAGGCTGTTAACTCTTCACTGAATATTGACTTTTCTAGGCTTTTGTAGGCTGTTAACTCTTCGCTGAATATTGACTTTCAGTGCCCTGATTTTTAGATGGGAGCTCGCTCTCGGTCTGTTCAGACTCCATCTCATCTGGTTGTTATCACGCTCACCGTAAAACGAACAACAGATTTGCGAATACGGAAGGCAAAGCTGTAAGAGCATGAAAAAGTTTCTTTGGCAGATGAGGCACATGGCTTTGAAAAGCTTTATGTGACAAGAGTTGAGGCTTTTTATGTTTCTATCCAAACACGCCAAAAAGCACGGCATACCTCAGCTAAAATACGAGCGTGGAAAACAATAAGATGTGCTGGGAATGAGAAAAAGTTTCAAAGTCGTTATTTAACCTGAGGGATGGGGTTTTAAAGCAATGATATGATACCGATGCTTTGATTGAGAGAAAGAATGCTTTGTGTTTACTTCCAAAAAAATTTGGGGTGTTGACTGTGCCTCTTGAAAAGTCATCCAGTACCTGGGGGAATTTGTTCTGGTCACAGTTGCTGAAGTTTTTAGTAATGCTAGAAGAGGGGCTTGGTAAGTGTTATTTGCAGTAGGTTTCTAGCAACTGCTTGTTAGAAGATTGTCCGGTTATTAAAGAAATGCAAAGCGTGGCTGAGTTTTACGGGAGCAGCTTTAGCCCAGTGCACTGGTTTTCCTGAGGTTTGTTCTTTTTATATATCTAATATTCTATAGGCTAAATTTCTGCGGAATTTCTGTCTTGGAGATTCTTCCCTTGAATGTTTCTGAATGACCGAAGAAACGTGGATTCTTGAATATTGTGCCCATGGTGGTAATCTGTGTTTTATGCGTTTAACTGCGACTTTAAAAATTCCTCTGGCAAAATTTGTTGTTTCTTATTATTTGTGTTTTTAAATATTTTATTTTATTCATTTTGCTGGCAGTTAATTCCAACATCAGCAGCATCCTAGGTCACCTGAGCAATTCTCTTGCCAGCTTCTTGTTCTTGGTTCACAGCACAGCTTTAGTTTAACACTGAGCTCAACAGTCCTGCTTTGGCCTGAGCCAAACCTGAGGATTTAGTTTTAAGGCACTGTTCCATGTGAATTGTTTTAACTCAAACTCTTCTCCTGATACATTTAAGCCCTCGTGGGATGAACTAATAGTTTACATAGTTTACAAGTTACACATAACTTAACGCCATTCATTTTTTAAATAACAATGTTCTTGCTTTTAAGCAATCTACTTAGAGCTTGATGAAAACCAGATGTTAATTTTGTACTCTTTATTAAAATACCCCCATTGGAAAATTTTGTTCCTATAAAGTTGATTTTTGTACCTTATTTAATTGCAGTAAGATATCAAACAAGCTAAATCCTGGCTCTGTCTGGAAAAACAGATCTTAAATTGAGGTTGAGAACATGTTAACTTGCATTCATTTTTCCTCCTTTACAACAGTGGTTAACATTCACGTTGCTTTGTTGAAATATTAACGCTACCTGTACGCGAAGGGCTGTAAATACCAGCCGCTCTTTGGAGGTACCAAACATATGGTTTAGGTTTAAAACTGAAAAAATCTGCTTCATTTTAGCTTGGAAGTTTTAGACCTTTCAGTGTTTGACAGAAATTCGGTGTTTCTATTGAAATGTTGCTTGGCTGTATCTAGTCATACCTTGCCCAGATTTTCAGTACCAAGGTTTCTGCTTTCACAGGTTTTTACGTGTTTCACAGGGGAAGGTAAGTCTTTTTTTTTTTCTGCTTTCTGTGAAACAGGCAGATATTTTGAGGCAAGACAATGTATGTGAAGAGAGCTGGAGATAATACTGGGTTAGAAAGTACAAAAGTTGCGTGTTCTGTTCCTGTCATTTCAAAAATGTTTTGCTCCATGGACAGGCCCCCAAGGCTGGGTCTGTTTTAATTCTAGGTCCATAGTAGGCATCCACAAATGTGTTGCTTCTGGTTTTGGTCTCTTGTTCTGTACTTTTTCCTCCTTTATAAAGCATCAGAGAGCAGTTGTGCAGGTTTTCCTCCCAGACTTAGGAAATGAAGGTCTTGTAAAAGCTCTGAGTCCATTAATTGGACGGTGTTTTGGCAGGGGGAGGAAGCTGCTGTTAATACAGAATGTACTTGTACCTTGAGTCTCACAAACTGGTTATAAAACATATAGTTCTAGTAGTGGTAGTGGCAGCCCCATAGAGAATATCTGGGAAATGTAAATTTCTGCATTTTATAGTGAAAATAATATTTATTGGAACAGTCTTTATGTACTGAATTAGTAAGGAAATTATCAGCTGCACAGGGCAGTCCTTAGAAGCTTTGTTTTTATTTAAAATGAAGGTGAAATAAAATGAAAATAAGGTGTTTAAGGCTTTATGCATTTAACTTCTGAAAGTGGAGACCAGAGGCATGTTAAATTAAACACACCTCAATCAAGTGCTGGCTGCACAGGGGCTCTCATTTGCCGTTACCGGAGCGTCAGCTATTTAATATGTAATTTCTGCCTAAGTAATAGCTGGAGCGTTCAAGGGGGCTTTTTTTTCTCTATTAGATTAGTAATTTAGTGTTACTTATCTAGCATTTTCCAGGGAAACAATCTATACGTCTGAAGAGCTGGAGAGTATTTCTAGAAAGGACCTTTTGTTTACGGGGAGCGTGGGAGTAGGGCTGGGTTTGGGCTTGATCCCCAGCTCTGCCTGGGACCTGTTGTGAGCGATGTTGGGCTGAGTGTCTGGTCCTGTTGGGCACTGACATTTGTAGGGATTTGAAAAAGGTGCTTTGAAAACTCCCCAAGTGTTAAAAGTGCAAAATATTTTTGGCAATCTTAGTAAAATTCAGTTTGGAATCTGAGTTATGAGCACATGTGGGTGGAGGAACGTGTTTTTCATGCTTTAGGAATTTTTTTCCAGATGCTTTTTCAGTGCTTGGGTAACTAGAAAAGTGAAGTATGAAGATTTCAGCGTGGATGTATTCCTTAGTTTTAGTGTAATTTAAGAAAATGGAGCCGTGTCGTTTCATGGTGTGTTTTGAACTTTGTTATGGCGATGATGTCGCACAGCGCGCGTCGGTCTCGGTCTCAAAATGCGAGCGCAAGTATGTGCAAGCCGTGCCGATAAGCCCGTCTTGATAGACACTACTGGCTTGAAAATATGAATTATTCAATGCAAGTGTGTGTGGTTGGAGACACAAGAGATGTAAGGGAAGAAATCCAGAGTTGGGATGATCCCAGGAACTACAACTGCCAAAAGGAAGTGCGGAGTAAATGTAAAATGCCATTTTGTATTTCCAGTAGGAATTTTGTCATTGAAATTCTTTTGCTTCGCCGTCAGCTAAGAGATTATTTGCCCTGAGAATAGGATATTATTCTGTGTGGTTTTAAATGAAATTTTGAGTTCTTTCCAGATGCTTCTATTTCTTACTAGAGTGAAAAAAAATTTGTTTCTTACAGAAGCTAATGCTACAGCTGAAGCCCGAGTGTACGCTCTGTTGTTGGAGAGTTGGGAGACTTATTTGTGGACACCAACAAAGGAACAACTTGACTGAATTTTGTAAATCTCTCTTTACAAGGTCGTTATTCCACTTGGTTGGGGTTCTGGCAGATGTGTTGGTGGAGGGCTGAGCTGTAGAAACCATACGGTGGCTATAAATGACTTGATGTTCTGGTAACATCTTCTCTGGTCAAACTGTGTAATTGATAGGGTGGCTTAGGAGAATGGCTGTAAAATGGTGATGGCAATAACCAACTTCCCTCTTGAATTCAGTTCGCAAAGAAAGGGGTTGTGCTTTGAGCGTGTGGGGAGACGGTCTGAAAAGAAAAGATACAAGGATGTGAGGGAGGATGGTGCTTCAAGGACATCTTGATAGCAGAGGAGGCTTCACCAGTTACGGTCTCACTCTCCCGATTTCTTACAGCTGAGCAGTCACTGTAGGGCCAAGAAGAATACTTCACTGAAGGTGGTGAAGAAGCAGTTTGTGACAGTTTTGCCCTAAAAAATAAACTTTTTCTTTTTAAAAGCCACTGGAAGTACAATTTGAGTGAGAAATAAGAACTTAATGTAGCTGGAGTTTACCCCACAGTACATGGGGCAATAAGGCCCATGGGCAGCTTCTGCTTTCAGAGCTGAGCCTGGGCTGAGGGCACGTCCATGAGACTCGAGCAGTCAGAGAAGGTTGAGGTTTGTGTCTATCTAGGAAATAAAAGACTGTGTGGGGAGCATGAGAAGGTTCTTGGCCTGGATTAGAGGAAGGCATAGCAATGTCGTAAGAAAACTGATGTAATAGCTAGGATTTAATGAAAGATTTCATCTGGGAGGTAGCCTTATCTCAAGCATTTGTTGTGGGGGAGCAGAGAAAGAAAAGTTAGAGGATCACTGGATATGCTTATTTCCACCTCTCTGATTTGTGCACCTTTCTCTGATTCTGTACATCAGTGTTTATTCAGCTTACTATTGATTGCTCTTTTCTTACCCCTGCAAAGTTCTTCAGCTAATTCCATAAATCTTAGTGTTTCTCCAAGATTTACATCTCAGTCACTTCCTTCTTAAACTTGCTTTACTGGTCTTGTGTTGCACGCAGTCGCAGTTAACCGGGGATTTAATGAGTCTTGTTCTTCCAATAGTCCTGTGCTGGGCTGGGTGTTTTTTTTTTTTTAATTATTTATGTTATTGAGGCCTAAATCAGCCCTTGCTGGTGCTTATATGAAGACTTGTTGTTAGTCAAGGCCTGGGAGGATTTTTCAGTTGGAGTAATTCTTAGGAATCCTGGAGATGAAGCTCTTCTGTTTTGTCAACTCGGTGTTGTTTGCACTGCGAGGACTGACTCTGGTTCGTGACGAGTTTCTGCTTAGGTAGGATGGAATTTTGATTCCTGGCAAAGTAGCTACTTTAATGACATGTTAATGGACTAATAAAAATGGCTTTTTCTGGGTGTGTGGTTTTTTGAAGATCTCTTCAAAGTTGTCTAGTGTTTGCAACTGGCTACACGAAGCCAAGTTCTAGCCCACGAGGAAAGCATGCCTTGAAAAGAGGCTTTGATTTTTATTGCAGCCTACACAAAAGGACCACAGAAAGGCTTCATGTATCAAATCTAGCAACTCTTTGAGAATTGAGGGGTTTTTTTTACTGAAGTATTGCTTTAATCTGGCAGTCAAGGTCTGTTCTAGCATGAGTTCAGGCAGAGGCTTCCAATGTCAGGGCACAGTGTGTGCTGGTCCTGAAGCCTGAGGGATCTCAGCGGGTTTTTGGTTGGCTTACGTGTCAGATTGCAAATCTCGTTGGCACCACGATGCTGAGAAGATGGTTAGTGAAGGCCACTCAACCTACTTGTCTGTATACAATGAGTTCTGCGCAGCTAATCGGATCATTTGGCAAATGTAACAGAGACTGCAGTTTTGTTTATCTTTTTGCGCACGCTGGGCGCTGCAGTGATTCAGATTCGGCTCCTGAGAAGTTAAACCAGTCCCGAGATTTATACATTTCAGTCTCAAGCAGACGGAGAGAAAGACCAAAAGTATTCCTAAAGCAAACAAAAAAAGGGACTAGAATAGAAACCTTGGCCTTTGTGGTGACAATTTAAACTCCAATTTGCAAATGCGGTGGTGTCGTGCAGTTCAGTGATGTGGCCAGCTGCAAAGAAACTGCATTTCTACACATTTGCTGCCTCAGCCATCTTCTCTTTCCCGTTAAACCCCTTCTCTTGTACCCTATCAAATATAAATAATTCTCACCCTTAAAAACAAAAAAACAGAGCACTTAAAACCTTCATGGGTTGCCTAGTAGTGGAAATCAAAACAAACGTTTCTCTGCGGTGAAGTCTCCTTTAAAGCTAGGTACAGAGAATAGGAATGGGAAGCAAGGTCACTCGTCAGGGTGCTTCCGAAGGGCTGGCTTGTGGTATTCGGAGTATTTTCCACAAAATACACCGACATTTGGACAAGACGTGATTTCACGTAACAGATTCAGCAAAGATTTTAATTGTGGGCCACAGCGCTTTGGGGCGTTGGAGCAGCATGTGGTAAATAGCTGATGTGTGCCTTTTTGTCTTCTTTTAGAGGCTTTTTTACACTTCAAGCACGTTCTTTTTGCCGTGCAGCCTTCTGAAAATTGCTTTTCAGAATGGCAGAATTTGTGCTGTGGAAAGCAGCCTGTAAGGTAGCGTGCACGGGGAGCTGTCCTGCTGTCACACAGTAGAGCTGGAGCAACCCTACCTCCAACACAGGTCACTAGCTCCTCAAGTCAAAAGCTGAGAAGACTTTGAAGCATTAGCAGAGATGTTTTCATTACTTGGATACATCAAATTTGACCTGCTTTGCGGCCTTTTTTTATTTTTCAGTGGTGTGTAGTAACTTTAGTTTCATTTTATATTGAGACCTTTATTCTTCTCTCCTCCAAAGCCTCATTGTTCTTCTTTACTCCGTGCTTATACCTTAAACCAACCGACCTGTGGTGCTTTTAACGATTATGCTACATATCTCTGTGATTAAAGATGGTCTACACAGGGGTAAATATTAAGTAAAGTCCTTTCTACGTCATCAGCCTGCTGGCCTGTGTTTATCTTCTGTCAGAAAGTAAAACGAATGTATCCTGGAATCCAGCTGCCTGTTTGTACAAGCACAAATGATTAACCTGGCGTATCAAAGGGAAGGCCCAGGATGGCTGGGAGGTGTGTTTGCCAGCATCGTTCAGTTCGACCTTGCCCCCCCCAAAACTTAGGAAGATGTGAATGTGCTGCTGGTTTATCTTGTCTTCAGAATAAACCTGAGTACTAATCGAAGGCTGTCATTAGCTCAGATCGTGTAAAAGTCCTTAATTTGAGCAGGGAAGCTCTACCTTTAACTCACAAAGTGTGAACACATGGAGTCCAGGGGCACATTCACTGGCTCTTTTGCATTGGTGCAGGCTGGAACCTATAGAATATTTTCATCACCTTTTTCCCCCCCTAGGTCTCAAAACACAACTAGCTCGTTTTTGCACTGTGCAGCTGAAAATTGTTGTAGTGTCTTACACAGTGCTATGAGACGGGGCATGTTGTGATCAGGGAGATGCTGGGATGAAGGTTGGACTTGATGATCCTAGAAGTCTTTTCTAACCTAAGTGATTCTGTGTTGTACGTGAATAAACCGGTGCTGATGCAGCAGCAGCAGCGTGAGGACTCTCTTGCAGACTCACAGCCACCCATTGAGCGCTGAGGGTTCAGGAGGAGGAACTTGCCCACGTAGGCTTTGATTTTGTAGGCTGGGTCTGTTTACTCGGGGATGTTTGAAATGGTTCCTCACCCAGGCTGTCTCTCCCTGTCTCCTTTCGGAAAGTGCTGGTCTTGCTGCAGAGATAGGTGTCTCGGTGACGAAGCAGCCGCTTGCTGATGCAACTCTCGGCTGGGTTGTTCAGACCTTGGTGCCACTCCGTGCTTTCCTTACTACACCCGTCTGTAGCTCGCTCCTGGGGCACCTCCTGAACCACCGCAGATGATTCACTTCTGCTTTGGGAGCAGGGTGGACAGCCCTGGCGGAGGAACCACTCAACAGGCTCAAGTTACATCTGTGTTGAAGACATCCCCAGGGTGAATACTGACTTTGTATAAGGCTCATCCTTTCTTCACCTCCTGCCAAATATGCTTTCACACTAATACTTCACCCAGCCGGCTAATTTGGCCTTTGAAATTATCTCAATAATGTCAAGTACTTAAAAAAACATTCCCATCCCTTTATAAATATTATAATCTAGATGCAAAGACATTGTTTCAGTGTTGTTGGGGATCTGTTGTATTAAAAAAAAAAATAGTTCTTCAGCAATGTGCAGCGGTCCAGAGCGGAGTATAAACAAATACCGCGTCAAGCCGAAACAAGTCGGTTGACTTTGAGAAGGCAGAATGTAAATGCCCAAGTCAGGAGAATTAGTACCTTTTGTAACGTTGCAACAAACGCAGCGAGATTGCTCCTGCTGACAAGCCCTAAACCTGTCTTCTTTAAAAGAAAGAAAAGACAAGAAAAAGCACTTTAGAAAGATGGAAGGCAGGCAAAGATGGGGTTTGTGCAAAGCGCGTCTCAGGTGCCTGGTTTGCAGATAAGCATCCGTCCCGTTCTCCTACACCGCCTCTGATGCGGGGATAAAATTAATAACTTCTTAAGCCTTTATAGCTAAATCCACCCGAGTTCACAGGTTTCGGGCTTGAAGTAGCAGCAGTCAGATCCTGCTAGCAGTGTTGCTGAAGTCCTGGTGGAAACAAGGCGTTTAAGAAGCAAACCTGGCTTATGCCCAGCTTTACAGAGCAGGGAGGGGCCGTCTGCTCCGCCGCTGGCACGGTTTCACGTCCAAGGCTCCCGTTGCTGACCTTTGTCACCTGCTTCTTTACTGGAATTTAGAAATCTATGGCTTTTAAGCGATGGAGCACTCAAAAATATTTTTTGCTCTAGTGGGTTTCATATGCAAACAGTGGAAGAGAGCCAATGGTCCATCTCAGGCAGCCTGATTCTGGAGATTGCTCCATAAAGGTTTATTTCAGCTATTAGCTGTTGTGCCAATATTTTTCTTACAAGAAAGAGTAATGATTTTTGCAACCTAAAATTGAGGGTTTCACAGGCTGCAACTGGAAAATTGGCAGCCGTGCTCATCTGCTGTAGACTGAAAGCCTGTGGCAGAGGGAAAAGTGTTAAATGAAAAAATATAATTCTTCAATAATAGCTTTAGAAACTTGGGCTGCAAGTTAGCTCTAGAAAGCACACCTGAAATATAGAATAAAGGTAATAATTATATAGTCAGACTATACACAGATAGTTACAGATGGCATACTTTTCAAGCTCAATAATGTAGTCCTAAAATTGGGGTTGGGGAAGTAAAATGAGTTGATTTAAAAAAAGAAAACCTCCGCCACTCACAAGAACTTTAAAATTCCTCTTGTCTGGTGCTAGAACATACAAGTTCTGATTTTACCTGTACTTATTCCCTGTTTTTCTGGTATTTTTTCCTCTGAAGCACTCAAGACAGGAAGAGGAAATTAAAGGTTGCTCCGTTGTGCTTCCACAGAGCAGCGGATGGTGATTCTGTGATGCTGTTTTGTTTCAAATTGAATTGCCATGGTCCTGCAGACTTCTCTTTTTTGGTCACTTGGTTAAAAAAAATACAAGAGAAGCTTTTTCTGATTATGCAGTTTGCCAGTGTAAGAAATAAGTAATTTTTAATCCATTCTAAAAATAGTTTTCTGGTGCGGCTGCTTTAATTATTGCTAAGACGGAGGATTTGTGAATTTTTTTCCATGAACATCTGGGTTAAATAGTTGACTTCATTGCTCTGTTTGCTTGACGTGGGACGTGAGGCAATTTTTATTCGGCCAGCTACGTTAGGTGGGGAACATTGCTCTGGGATTGAGAGGTGGAATTTTACTAGAAGTGTAAAAACAAAAAACCCACCAAACATACATATTTGTTCCCGTATTTTTGCTACTATGTCTTCACCTTGCCCAATATAGAGCTAAAGTGGGAGTGGGTGTAAGTCTGGAGCAAGGTGAGAGAAAGATGAGAAGGAGAAATGGTCCATTCCAGGGGAAATGGCCATTTGAGTGTCTCCTGAGCCTTCATTCCAATGCTGAAACATCAGAACTGGGTGGGAAAGAGACTACCTCAAAAACAGTCAGGTCTTTTGTAGGTACCTTCCTCTCTTGCATCTTAGTTTTAGATAAGTTAGAGCTCTGTATTTTCATCTTTGGCTCTGTAGTTATTTTTCCTGGCCTGCTGAAGGGTTTAATGGATACTGAAGAAGGTGGATTGCTGAGCTCGTACTGAGCAGTCCTTACCGAAGAGCTAAATTAGACTTGTAGCTGGTAATAAACCTAGTAGAAATAGTGATTGATGCGAGTTTCCTGATCTAATTTTTGCTTAAATTACTGTGCTATTTAGAACCCGAGAGGGAAACGTTGCCTCTTTTGTGGCCCTTACAAAGGAAATTGCATCTTGATGCAAATTTTTTTTCTTTAGTGTATCTTTTTTTTTTTTTCTCCTGAGTGAGGTCCTGTCGTACATACTACAAACCCCTTTTGTATTTGCAACCTGCTCACGCTGTTGTAGCGTACCTCCCGCGGTTTGTTTGACGATGTGTCGCGTTCCTTTTGTGTGCAAAGAGCAGGAGGTTGCACCGTATTTGATGGGACTTCACGTAGAGATCTCTCCCAGGAGTCCCAGAACCGTTCTTGGTTCAGCAGATGTTTAGTCCATGTTCTAAAATAGGTGGGTTCTGAAACAAGAACAACGATAAAAATCTGGTTTTAGCATTTGTGTAAGCATACGGTACAGAAAATAAGGAGGTTTTAACACAAAGGGACATTCATGAAATCTTCTCTGGATGGTAACAAAAGCAGCAGAGGAATTATGTAAATCTTTATCTAAAGAAAACAACGCTCACCTTTAATATTTGGGTGGGTTTTTATGAATTATGATCA
The DNA here is from genome assembly GCA_013400335.1 of Eurystomus gularis. Lineage (NCBI taxonomy): Eukaryota > Metazoa > Chordata > Aves > Coraciiformes > Coraciidae > Eurystomus > Eurystomus gularis. The sequence goes on from VZZY01022233.1 coordinate 255,104, forward strand.
GGTACTATTGTAGCTGGTATGATTGACAGAAAGTTGTTTCGGGGTTTTTTTTTTTATGGTTTTAAGATTTTCTTGATCTGATTTTTTTGTTCTGTTTTGTTTTGCAGTATTATGTGCCAAGAATCTTGCAAAGAAAGATTTCTTCAGTAAGTATGCCCTAATTGTAGAACTTTCTACTCCTGATGGATCAGATTTCTTTGTAGATGGTGCGTTACTGTCGTGGCTCATCTCTGTCACTTGTTCTGTGGCTCCATTCTTGCAGTAACATTGCACTACTACGTGAGTACACGTTACTCCAAACTGTGTTTAGATAGCGTCGTCTCCAGTGTTGGAAAGACTGAGGACTCAAAAATCTTACTTGAAAGTCTGGCTGATGAGACCACAGCAGGTTGCTACTTAGAATTCTGTGTGTGGGGTCCCGAGAGCATCCATCTCAAAGATGGCTCTATTTGTAAAGCCTGCCAAGGGTGTGAGTAAAGTACTCCAGTGCTGCAGTCTTGGTATTCTGTTAAGGACTGAATAAAAATGCCTGTTTATCAGTATGCACGGGTACGCGCTGTAAATGAAACACGTTTAACCTTATGTTTTCTAAAATCTTTCACAATTGGTGGCTGACATTAAATTCTCTGTCGGAAGAACGTTATTAATTAGAAACACAGTTCTCTATTTCGGATTTACTAAAACAGTTTTAGGCCAATGGCAACTTTCCTTTCTTGAGCGGGAGCTCATGATAGCATTACCTTGGAAGAAACAAACCCCAAAGTACTGGGTTTAATCGCACTTTTTCCCTTCCGCAGGACTTCCTGACCCATTTGCAAAGATAGTTGTTGATGGGTCAGGTCAGTGCCATTCAACTGACACTGTGAAGAACACGTTGGACCCCAAATGGAACCAGCATTATGATCTGTGAGTTGTTTGCACGGTTGTAAGTACAAATACTCCAGGGATTTACCTGGTAAATGGAATGCAAGGGTTGGCACCACGACTTCCTTTTGCGTGAGCAAAACCAGTCGCATTTGCTGAGGAAAACTGGTTTTTTTCAACAAGAAATGAACTGTTAGTAAAGGAGTGGTGCTTTGCTTTTAGGTGTTTGAATTTGGAAATGTTTGCGTGTCAGGTCCGCGGAACAACTGCTTGGAGCAAGCTCCACTGGAGCAGCGCAGTCCAGCTTTTACCAAAACTTGTACTTGTTGTAGTGGTTTATTTCTTCAGATTATTAGAAACCTAAATTTTCATTTAGGTACATTAATCAGCTTGTGGCATAGCTTTTAATGAGGCTGGCTGTAGTTAAATTCATGTTGCAGCAATATCAATTTAACACGCTGTGTGAAATCATAGTGCGGTAATTCATTAATAACACTATTTCAGGCTTAAGCACTTCTGTATTTACAAGAAAGCAGCATGACCAATGCACTAAAATGTACCAGAGTTCGTACCAAATAAAGCATAAATTCTGTGGAGTAAAAAGAGTAATTTTAGAAAAAAAAAAATAACCTCTTCTAATATGTATTTTTCTAGGTACGTTGGGAAGACAGATTCCATAACCATCAGCGTATGGAACCATAAAAAAATCCACAAGAAGCAGGGAGCTGGCTTCCTGGGGTGTGTCCGCCTCCTCTCCAATGCCATCAGCAGGCTAAAAGATACTGGATGTAAGAGCAAATCCTCCCTGGTGCAATCAAGACCCTTCGGTGCCTTGGAGCTGAGTATTGAATAGTGTTCCCACCCACCCCGCCCCACTGGTTTGTTGATCTTTCGTGTTCTCCTTTGCAGACCAGCGTTTGGATCTATGCAAACTAAATCCCACAGATACCGATGCTGTCCGAGGCCAGATAGTGGGTAAGAATAAGTCTCAGCTGAACTTTCATCTTCTTGGGTAAATATACTATACGGAGAAATGTATTAAAGAAACCTGTAGCCATTGCTTCTGTGCCGTTTCTGTGTTGTTTCTTCTGGCTGGAATGGGATTAAATTACGTAACCTGAAGATTTTCCTTGCAGTCCTATGTAGGAGTTTGTTTTCTCTCTGTCGATAATGGGAAACAGTATTAAAAAGAGGGAGCGCATCTGGGAAGGCTTCTCATGCAGCTCTGGAGGGGTCAGTGTTACTGTGAAGCTGATCACATTTGGACAGGCAAAGAGAACCTTACGTGGAAAAGAGGATCTGGAGGAGTTAAAAGAAATTCTGCAAATTGTTCTTTTAATACTTTTGTAACCCATTTCCAAATTTCAACAAGGCGTTGCTAATTTTGCGCCTAATTTACCCCATCTTACCATGGTTTTCTGCACCCCCCCAGCCAACCCAAGCTTTTCATTGATCTAGAAATATATTTGACAAACCCCAAATTCTCACCGTAACAATGACATCTAGTGGTGAGTCTTTTTTTTTTTTCCAGCTGACTTTTCTGGATCCTCCTGAAACACAGCTGTGGAACCTGACATTTTTGATATTTACAGAAATAGACTCCGCTTGAGTTTTGAGAGGGCGATGCCTCTGGTTTCTCTTCTCCCTTTTTTGAAAAATCAGAATGTTTTAGGGTTATAGGAGGAGCTTCGGAAAGTGGTGTGCTCTTGTGTGTAGGATTTACCTTTCCTGAACATTTTACCCTGTATACATGTGGGTTGTTTGGCTTTATGGTGTTTTTTAAGGGGAAAGTTGCTCTTTTATTATTAACTTGTTTTTATTTGGTTTTTTTTTATTTCAGTCAGTTTACAGACACGGGACAGAATAGGCACAGGAGGTTCTGTCGTAGACTGTAGAGGGCTTTTGGAGAATGAAGGGTAAGGATTGTTTTCTTTACACTTAATTAGAAAAATGGTTTATTTGTGGAAAGAATGTAATTCATGCTAGAAATATTAAACAGCCACGTGACTAATATATTGTCTGGGAATAGGTGTCATAGTAAGGTTAGAGCTGGATACTTACTTGAAGAACACCCAGACAGGGTAGGACTTGATATTTTTTGTTACCAGTGCTTTTGGCACTTCCATGAGAAATTCGGGGTGTAAAAACAGGAAGGGAGTGGTAGATCTTCCGTTAAAAGTCGCAGTACTTGAAATAACGGGGAGAGACAAGAGAGACACGGTTATTTCTGCATTCACTTCTCTTGTGATGGAAACTCTTGGAAGTTTCCCCATTTTCAGAACGGTTTATGAAGATTCCGGACCGGGAAGGCCGCTGAGCTGTTTTATGGAAGAACCAGCGCCGTACACAGACACTACGGGGGCTGCTGGCGGAGGCAACTGTCGCTTCGTAGAGTCCCCCAGTCAAGATCAGCGCCTCCAGGCACAGCGGCTTCGGACTCCTGAAGTCAGAGGTCATGTACAGACACCTCAGAACAGACCTCATGGGCACCAGTCTCCTGACCTACCAGAAGGCTACGGTGAGGGTTTTCAAGAGCTATAAATTGAAGGTTTTTTTTTTTTTTTCTTCAAAAGAACTTCCGAGAAAAATTCTTTTAATATATAGATGCGGCTACCTGTTAGAACATGCAGCATCCACGTGCGTCTAATGGTCTGTATTCTGGAAAAGGAACTAAGCAGTGCAGATGAGAGTTTGGCTAATTAGCAGTTGGCTACGCCAGGATACACTGAGGGGCTGATGGTAAATTAAACATGAGGTTGTGGTATGATGCTGTTAGAGAAAATTCACTGCTAATCTTGGCTGTGTATCTAGGGAGAAGGAATGTAAAGAGCTCTTTAAACTAGAGCAGTAATGCTATTTTTTCCTTCCCCCTTGGCATGTTGTGTAGGTTTGAGCCCACATTTAAGAAAAGATCAGGAAAATATAAAAGCAACAAAGAAGCCAGTAGTACAGAAGATTAGGGAGGGTAAGATTAAGGAGAATTGAAATCTTGGAAAAGAGCACACCAGAGTAAAGAAAGCCAGTTTGGGGATTTGGGTTGTCTCAAAATCTAAAAATAAAAATGCAAACTAAAACATATGCTGCATGGATTTGAGACTTTCCAAAAGAACACTGAAATGTGGAGTCAAGTAAATTGGTGAAGACAGCGTATAAGGACAAAACAGGCCGTGCTGCAAGAGATCAGGGGGGTGGCTCAAGTACTTTCACCTATCTCATACAAAATGATAACGTGCTAACAGCTCTGACCAACCTGTTTATTCTGATTCTTTTTTTTTCCAGACTTATAATTAAGAATAATCTTTCTTCCCTTTTCATAGAACAAAGAACAACGGTACAGGGACAGGTTTATTTTTTGCACACACAGACTGGAGTTAGCACATGGCATGACCCTAGGATACCAAGGTATGTACAGTTACAAAGGCAGGGGGTTGGGGGGGTTGTGTCTGTGGCAGTAAAATGAATCTTTAAGAGCAAAAATCTGAAATAACCTGTCTAAATTTAAAGGGAGAGCTACGAGCAGAGGAATAATTTTAGATCTTTCTAGTTACCCTTTCACCAAGCTTGAAAAATTGCTCTTTTTGAAAGAATTATTTCCTCGTGAATCATGTAAAACAAAAGGAGAAAAAAAATGTAGTCCTTGAGGAATTCCCATTTGACAAATTCCTCCTAAAATATCGATGTGACTTTTTTTGGTGAAGCCACAAATTTCTGAATTTTTTTTTTTCATAAAACCAGTCTGGACGGCAAATTGAAGAAAAAAAAATGACGAGTTTCTCAAAGCCATCGTTTTGTGGGTGCTGAACTTGTGACTTGGGCTCCAATAGTGCTCACTCTTGTATAACTGAAGCAGAGACTATTTGTCGTCTTTAAACTTAAAGTGGTGTTAGGGCTTTTTATGCTTTAGACCAATGATTTGCAGCTCGAAAATTTGAATCCACCACGCGATTAATTTAGTAAAGCCTCTTTAAACCTTGACCTGCAGTTAATCTAGGTCTTTGTGACTAAGGTCTGGCGCTCTTCCTTGAGAAGCTCTGAATCTGGGCTGTTTCCACCCAGACCACCTGCACACCAGATTCAAGAGGGAAAAGCAGAGTTTTAAACTTCTTCGGCTGCTGTGCTGGCCGGATAATACATGAATGTAATACAGGATATTAGAAAAATGATATAAAGCAGTGTAGGCACGAGTGTTGATAAAACCACAGTATATGGAAGGATATGAAAAATGAAGTTGAGAGAGTGAAAATAGCTGATGTTAGATTAGCTGGTGTCATTGGCAGAAGAAATGACAGTGCTCATTCTTCATGTCGCTCGTGTCAGGCTGCTGTGCCCGGAGACTTCTCTCCTCTTCAAGTGAGGCGGGTTGGCCTCATGAAAGATGTTGCTGCTTCCCTCAACGAATCTTAGAGGCACATTTTCAGGACCGGCAATATGAGTGGACACTGGAGTGTCTTGTGAGTCACAGGTCACTCTTTTTTTCATTAAAGGTGGCTTTCATGTGACCAGCTTGCAGTGCAGACCTACCCTTGGCATTCAGCACGGATGTAGGTTAAAACTTGCGGTAATGAGATCTCTACTTTCAGATGCACAGCTGATTGAAACAAATGGTTACAACCATAATCTTCTTTAAGGAGCCTAACAAAGGCTTGTCTGTCTGCTGGGTGTCCCTGCCGGCTTATACTCATGGTGACACCGGTGAAGCCTTTGGTGTACAAAGTGTTTCTGCCTCTCTAAAGCCTCAGTTTACTCATTCATACTGATGTTGCGTGGTTAGATTTAGGTAAGGAAATGTATAGAGTGGTGCCTTCAGCCCTGGGTAATAGGTGAATCCATGCCAGCTGTCTAGAGAATACTGTACTTAACAATAGTTTTTCTGGCTAAAAATAATCTTCATGTTTCCCTCCTTCCTTTTCTTGCCGCTCTTACTGTTTTCCTCTATTAGGTGGCTGGGGCCTTGAGTGTTTTCAGTTTTCTAGGTGTATACACATCCTATGTATTGAATTCAAGCTCTGCCTGAAAGGGCGTCACTACCTGTAGCGGCAGTTAGGATGATAGCTGAACTATATCTCGGATGAAAGGAGTGAATGTATTGGTATCTCAATGATTTATCAAACAGTTTCTAATAAAGAGTTGATCTTCTTAATTTTTTTTAGGTGATCTTAGTATCTGGCTGCCTTTGCCTCTTAACTTATTGGTTGTTTGGAGACAGTGGTTGGCGCAGGGGCCTTAAGTTAATTGTTTGGTTTTCTGCACGTATCAGTGTTAATGGGAATTTTTCTGTGAAATGTTTGCGATTAAGAAAGGTCTCTTCCTCCTTTTACAGCCCTCAGAAGCCCTGTCATCACCTAGACGATAAATGATATCGAAGTTACTTCTAACCTGTATGGCTTTGTTACTTCCAAAGCCAGATGTTCTGCTGATTTGCCTTTTTCTCCGTGTCCCACACGTACATAGGAACTTCCACGGCTTAGATTGAGGATTATAAAAAGACAGCATTAAAGTAGCTGTTCTGTCCTGCTTGAGACTTCCCTCACTGAGCACCAAATTCATTCCCCCTTCTCCCCTGAACGTGAATTGGTTTCATCTTTACTTCCAAAGTGCTTTAACACTTTTGTTTGCTTTTCTCCTTAGAGACCTTAACAGTGTGAATTGTGATGAACTAGGACCTTTGCCTCCAGGCTGGGAAGTTAGAAGTACAGTTTCAGGAAGAATATATTTTGTAGATCATAACAACAGAACCACGCAATTCACAGATCCACGGCTACATCACATAATGAAGTAAGAATATAGCCTAATAAATCCTTCACGTCTCAAGTTTCAATTGCTAAACCTTTTATTTTTGTCTAATTTTAACTACAGTCTGGGGGTCATGAGCGGCTGAAAAACTGCATGATAATGATATTGGGGAACAGATGCAACCAAGGCTCTGGTCAGGGGCTGAGCATTGGTTCTCAGCGCGGGTTTTATCGAAGCTTTTTGCAGAGACTCTTCAAAAATGTTTTTGCTATGCTCTGCAGTCCTCGGGTTTAAGGGAGGGCTTGCTTGTTGTGGCACAACACTGATCTCTTTAAGCTGGCTGGACAAAATTACCCCAAGCTGTGCTGGAGCAAGTAGGTGGTTCTGGAAACGCTGGGGTGTGAGGCAGCGGGTCTGCCGGGTGGTTCCCCAGCAGTCAGCCCACACCTGCCTGGGTTAGCAGTGCTAGCTCTGTCCTAGCTCTGCCAGACCTGCACTGGCTTCCCGCTCCCTTGAGCTCCAGACAACAGGAATATAAAGCCAGCTGGAGTCTGGTTGCCTGGCGCTTGTGCCCAGCCAGTTGGGGTTTAGCAGGATTTAATAAGCTCAAGCTCTACGTCTTGCAAAGGCAGCAGAACTGTTACAGAACTGACCCTGGAAACAGCCTGGCAGTGCTGCTTGTGCCCAAGATCAGACTTTTTCCTGGATCTGAGCTGTCTGTGCTTGAAGCCAGCTGGGGAATCTCTGTATTTAAGAAATAATTGCTCCACAACCCAAGTAAAGCACTGATGGATAAGGATAGTTGGATGTGTGAAGCTGCAACTGTTTGGGACGGGTACATCTCTCTTTTAGTAACCGCAGGTGCAATGCTTCTGCTGCGTTGAGAATCCCCAGCCTTATTTTGCATGGAGCTGGAATAAAATCCACTGCAGCTGTTGGATAACTCCATTTATAAAGCCGCTGTTTGTTCCATTAGAGATCTCTTTTCATGTTACACTCTTGAAATTTGTCTCCATGTGGGAGAGATACCACACAAACCTTTTAATTACTGCTCCGTCAGCATTCAGTGATCGTGCTCCACAGCCTTGCACAATGTATTGCCATATAAAAACTGAGCTGAAAAATGCTGAAACTCTTTGTTTTAAGTATCTGTATTCCTTATGTCCCTGAATGTAGGGAAATTATGTTACAGAAGTTACCCAGCTGCACACATCTTACACTCCAGGTTCCTCTTACAGAAGCTTAATCAGTTCTTGCATCGTTGTTTTACATATTCTTTATTGTTATGCTTCTAGAACAAATATTTTACTTTTCTTTCAAAGCCATCAATGCCAGCTAAAAGAGCCCAGCCAGCAGCCTCTGCCAGCTCCAAATGAGGGATCACTAGAGGACGGTGAGGAGTTGCCTGCACAGAGATATGAAAGAGACTTGGTACAAAAGTTGAAAGTTCTTAGGCATGAGCTCTCTCTTCAGCAACCACAGGCTGGTCACTGTCGCATTGAAGTATCCAGAGAGGAAATATTTGAGGTATTTGATGGACTTTTTACTACTGATAGAAGCTTTACGCATTCAAGAGTTAAGTAAAATGGATTTTTAATTACAGCAAGTTTGCTTCAGGAGAGAGGTAGTGAATTACCAGCAAGTGTTAGAGTTGTCGCTGGAGTTTGCTTCAGATCAGCACTTTAACAGAATGTTTTCTGTAGCTGGGTTACAACCGATGTGTTACAGCAGTGCATCTTAGTAGGCTTAATTATAGGAAGGGACTGAAATATCTAATTGTAAAAATGCACATACAGGAATCCTACCGTCAGATAATGAAGATGAGGCCAAAAGACTTGAAGAAGAGGCTTATGGTGAAATTTCGAGGAGAGGAAGGCCTGGATTACGGAGGAGTAGCAAGGTGAGATTGGGGGGTGTTTGTCTGACACTTTTTAACGGTAGAATTGCCCTTAAAGTGACCCGTGGCTGATATCATCCCCTTTCAAATTACGAGTTAATGGTATATATGTAAGTTATTTCTGACCTAGTTTCTAGGTAGCGGTTGTAGCTTCAATCTTTATATCATGGTAGATTGGAAAGTGGAAGCACGTGGTTCAGCAGTTGTCCCACAGCCCTCCTGGTGTCAAAGGCTCGTACTAAACGATTTGTATTTGGGAACATTACAGGAATTAAGGCTAGATTGAGGGGTTTCTGTTTCCCCTCTTCTCCATAAGCACTCTGTTCTCATCACCATTACCCATTGAGTGTAATGGGCTTGTTTAGAACAGGCTGCTGATCTTACAGGAGAAGGTGCTGATCCCAGCAACAGGCTCCAGTTTCACTAGTGAAAGTGTGATCAGCTCACATTGCAAGGTCCTTCAAGAAGCGTATAGACTGAAGTGAAACCCAAATCAGAATCAAGGTTTTGTTAAGTACACTTGTCTGATTTCCAGCAGCTGGGTTGCAAGATGATAGGGGTTCCTTTTTGTTGTGTCTTGGCCGCATTCTGGAGAGTCTTCTGGTCTGCTGGAGCAGGAATGGAGATGAAGTAATCCTGAACAAAGGCTAAAATTGTAGAGAGGACTTGCCTCCCTCTTAAGAATAATAGTAATTCCCTGTGGGTTGCATCAGATCGGAAGTTCTGGAGGTGATTGTAGCATCACCAAAATGCTCCACATGCATTGTGTAAATTCACTGAGAAATTTCTCAAATCCACAAAGGCTGCATCATCCACTAGGGTGTCTTTTGGTAAACCATCGCTGGACGAGGGAGACAAGTTGGAACATTCTGATCTGCCTTACCCGGGCAACCTTGAGTGTCCCCACTGTTGGCATCTTGTTGCCCTGATGAATTTCATAATCGCCCTTTTGCTGCAACAGACTCTTCAGATTCGAAGCATTGAAGTTGATAGTTTCGTAGAATATTTTGGGCCTGGGATGAGTGTCCAGGTCCATAATAAATAATTAAGTTGGGAGGACATAAATAGCCTTAGTTCCATTCCAGTCCTTGTATGTTACTGAGGTGAGAGAGTTTATGTAACCCTCCTCTTGTGATGTGTTTGGTGTCTCTACCCCTCTGGCCCCTCTGCTGAAAGCAGAGATTCTCTAGTCCTCAACCATTTGCAGTAAAACAGCTTCTCTCAAGACCTCCAGTGACTGGGCTGATATTAAACACCAGATTTTTTGGAATATTTCTTTATACCGTACAGGTTGCAGAGGAGCAGATCTCTTAGTCTCTGAATATCTGAACTCTGTACAAAATCAACTTTTTTTTATTTATTATTAGTTTTTTTTTTTGATGGTGGGTCTTGCTCAGACTCGGTTTGTTGATGGCATTGTCTAACAGCTTGCTAGAGCTTCTTTAAGTGATGTTCTTAAACTAAAACTTAAACTTCTAAGTTCTTAAACTTCTAAACTAAAACAAGTCTGCCTGTGAGCAGAGTAAGACACTGTAGGGTTTTAAGGATACCTTTTTGGTCTGCAAGTGGAGGTTGGTACCAGGTGATCTGATTTTGAAATGAGCATTTCATAATTTCGTAACTGATGATTCACACTGATTGTGTTGTCCGAAACCCTTCTAAAATACGTCTGTTTTTTCTTTTTTATTTTTCTTTTCTGGGGCAGAGAATGGTTGTATTTACTGTGCCATGAAATGTTGAATCCCTATTACGGACTCTTCCAGTACTCCACGGATAATATTTACATGCTGCAAATCAATCCAGACTCTTCTATCAATCCTGTAAGTATTAACTTCTGAGTGACATACCTACTTTAACAGATGTCCTCTGCATTTTTGTTGTCTTATAACTGTTCTTCCATGATGAGTGTAAACTAAAGGGTGAAGCAGAGTAAGAACGTGTTAATGAGCCTTACACTGATACAGCATGAAGCAGAGGGAGGCTGTTCTGGAATTAAAAACATAAGTTTTTGATTTCTTGGAGACTCCTCGGTACAGATTGGGATGCACAGTGATTGAGAAGATACCCATAGGTGACGTTTACCTTCAGGGTGAATGCAGCTGTGTGAGCAACGTTGCGTTCCAGGCGTTCACCCCATGGCTGTCAGGGCTTGTGTGCCTTGCTTGCCCTTTCTCCAGGCTGCTGTGCTTGCTGCTTTCTTCTTGCTGGAAGATTTGTGTTGATGCGGACCCTAAAAGCAGCAGCAATTCTGTAGTGGCACAGGGGAATTTTTCCTGGCATGACATTTGCTCTTTAAGATAGGGGAGGTAGACTGGACATCTACCAGTTCTCAAGAGTCAGTTTCTGAGCGACGTGAAGGAAGCAAGCACATCGCCTGCTTCCTCGGGAGCAAAAAGATTTTGATGGCTAAACAAAGAATAAACTAATTTGGAATTGTCATCTCTTCTTGGATTCTCGGGGTTCCATGGGCGTTTTCTGTTTCCAAGTTGTGCCCTTTGAGAGGTCTAGAGGACTCAGATCCGATTTATTAGCCAGGTAACGCACAGAGACTTGTTTGAGGCATTTAATCATTGAAAGCTTCTGTTCTTGGTTACGTTCTGAGGACAAATGGTGGCTCCTCTTGCTCAGAGGGTTGCGGAGAACTTGCACAGAGCACACAGCTGATGGCCGCAGCTAGAACCACAAGATGTCAGTGTCTTCCCGCTGCCTGATTCTCAATCCTCTCTCCCTGCAGGACCATTTGTCTTATTTCCATTTTGTTGGTCGGATAATGGGTTTGGCTGTGTTCCATGGACACTATATCAATGGGGGTTTCACGGTTCCCTTCTACAAACAGCTGCTGGGGAAGCCCATTCAGCTCTCCGATCTGGAATCTGTCGACCCAGAACTACACAAAAGTTTAGTCTGGATCTTGTAAGTACTGTATTTACCAAGTGTCTTGCTGAAGAGAAGATGGGGTAGAGTATGTTGGCAATGGTGAGATAAAGCTTTACAGGAAACATCTGCAAAAATCTTGTCACGGTGGAGATCTGTACAAAATATTAAACTACTGTTTCTACGTCGAGAAGCTCAAGGTACTTGAGGAAGAGTTCTCATTGCAAACTCTTTGTTAACTCTCCTTGCAGTGAAGTAGATAATGGTGAAACGTTGCATGGGTATGGTAGAATATCACAGCATCAAAATCCAAACTCGGGCTGGAGTTCTGAGGGGGAAGTACAGCCTCGTTCAAATAGAAAACCAGCTTTGATTAAAATGGAAATAAATGGAAGTAATTCAGGCTTCTGTAGACTTCAGAACAAAAATCTAACATTCATTTTGTTCAGAACACAATCTAACGTTCAGTGCAGCTTTGCATTATCTCGATTCCTTTTCCTAAATGCTGTTTTGAGCTTTGTACTGAAAGCCCCTGATGTCACTGAAGTTCACTGCATGTCATCTCTTCCGTGCTTCACGCTGATACATGACAGCAGATTGGATTATTGCTGTAGATACGTGTGTGGTTTTGTGTATGTAGGGTTTTATTCGTTATCCCCAGTGCTTCTAGAATTAGATGGGCAACACATTCGATCAGGCTCTTCAACATGCATTAAGCTCTATAAAAATCAGTGATTGCGGCAATATTCCTCTAGTGCTGTGAAGTGCAGATGGCCAGTTACTAGGTTTAGCCTGAAGACTAATTAAGTGTTGAAATAACAAACTGTCAGCATCGCTGAGAGCTACCAAAACACCACAAAATACGAGGTTTACCCCCTGTCTTTCCATTGCCAGAGAGAACGATATCACCCCAGTGCTGGACCATACGTTCTGTGTGGAACACAACGCGTTTGGGCGGATTTTGCAGCATGAACTCAAACCAAATGGCAGGAATATCCCAGTGACGGAAGAGAACAAGAAAGAATACGTCAGGTATTGCAGAACCAAAGTATAGCCTGCAAATGTAGTGGAAAGAAGGTAGTAAACAGATGAATTTTTTTAATGTAGTGACAGTAATGAAATAAGTATTTGGGGGGAAATCGCCAGAGTCATAAATGATGTGGGTGTTCTCACACGGGGCACTACTGTAAGACCTGGGAAGGTCTTGTACTTTGGTTTTTCTGTTGGTGATGCAATGATTAATTGTTGATGGAAAAAAACAACTGATAAGCCCTTCTTTCATAATACAAAATGTATGTATTAAAACCAGTTTCTCTGTAAAATGAGCATTTTGCAGCGCTGCTATAAAAAGCCAAGCCCTGCCTAGCTGACCATCCCTGACTTTCTTCCCCCCCCAGGTTGTATGTAAACTGGCGGTTTATGAGAGGAATAGAGGCACAGTTCCTGGCTCTGCAGAAGGGGTTTAATGAACTTATTCCTCAACATCTCCTTAAGCCTTTCGACCAGAAGGAACTTGAGGTATGTGTTTTATCCACACGGAATATTGTTTTGTCCTTTATTTGCTCCACAATCAAGCACTGATTTTAAAAGAGCAAACCAAGCAAACCCGCAAATCTCGTTCTGGTTTGTGTACCAGAAAGCTGTGTGTTTGTTTAACCAAACCCGTTTTGGTTTATTCTAGACATTCTTTGGGTTAATGTTATTGAGGGGACTACTTAAATAAAGACAAATCCACCTAAGCAAGGACTGATACTCAAAGCAGGTGGTCTGAGCAGGGTGGGAGTTTGAGGAGCTGTTGGCAAGACCTAACACGTTCCCTACCCCAGAACCTGTGTTCTTCAGTAACTGTTTTCATACATGGCTGTTTCTGTATCCACATAGGGAATGATTTAAAGGGACTAAAATAAAAACGTAGAGAATATAAGAAGAAATGAATTTGTCTTCTCATTCAATCCTGAGGTGCAGAATGCTGTCTCTTCAAATCATTCCTGTTATACAAATTTTTCCTCTGGTTTTGCCATGAAAAAATAAAAAATACAGCAACCTGTGGAATGTGGACCATTTGTGGTATTGGAAGCAGTAGCTCCGTGCTGGTCGTTCGTGCACACTGATTAATCCCATGAAGTTTGTGCATTCCATTTGCTAGCTGCCTGAAAAGGCAGATTAAAAACTCGTTAAATATTTCAATACCGTCTGCGTCAGAACAGTCACAACTGTCCTAATAAAGTGCATGAGTGTAAGTGGGCGCTACCTTGGTGGCACAGAAAGGCAGCTGCTAAATGGTAGCTCTCAGAAATGTGATCCTTAAGATGAAATATTATGGGAAGTCTAGAATACGGCGCACATTTTGTTTTGAGGGATGAAGTCTTCTCTATGCCGTTTACTTGCCGTTGCCAGGGGAGGTGGTTAGATTAGTGGCCAGCAGTGACTTCCTTTCACAGTATTTTGCAACCTGGTGAAACGAGATTGAAGTAATATGTCTGCTCTGTGCCAGAGCCTCTCACAAACGGCATCAGAAAACCGATGAAAAGTTGCTGTAGTTTGTTGTGGAACAATAAAACAAATATGGATGTTACCACAAACCGAGCAGGGTTCTGTCGTCGTCGGTATTGGCACCTCTAGGACAAACCTGCATCAGGACAGGGATGTTGTGTAGCACAGTCAATGATGTGCCTTCTTCTTCTCTTGGCGGGTAGCACAGCTCTAGCAAAGCAGGGCTTCAGTGGGTTTCTGACTCTAGTTTCGTGTGAAAATTTTAGTTCTGGTCAGTGTACTCCCTGATCTCAGTTTCACTGCAGTTAAACTGGATTTACTGCCTCTTCTAAACTAGTTCGGAGCGTTACCTTGCACCAACAAAGGCGGTTCAAGCGCGTCAAGAATGTCAGGCTTCGTGCAATGCTTGGACGTCTGTTTTTATAGCTGCAAACCTGAAATGACTCTGACTGTTAAAACGTTTTCTAATCCGTTAACAGCTAATCATAGGAGGCCTGGATAAGATAGACCTGAATGACTGGAAGTCAAACACACGTCTAAAGCACTGCATGGCAGACAGCAATATCGTGAAGTGGTTCTGGCAAGCAGTGGAAACGTTTGATGAAGAAAGGAGGGCAAGGCTGCTGCAGTTCGTGACGGGTTCGACGCGTGTCCCACTTCAAGGTTTCAAGGCTTTACAAGGTGACTGATGTGGCGGCCGAGTTAATCTGTGGTGGGAGAAAGAGATAAAAATCATCTGGTCTTTACCAGCCCCTTGTGAAATATCAGGGTATTCCTGGATAACTCAAGCACTTAGAAACTTCAGATCCCAAGAGCAGTTTTACGTTTGTCAGCAGCTCTGCTGATGGCGAACGCTTTAGCTGTTGCTGATAGTGAGAGGAGCTGGGAAATCTGTCATCATGTGGCACTTGGTGTCAATATTAGCTTATCAGTCTCCTGCAACTCTGGGGACTGATGTTACAATCCTTGCACGCGAGCATGCACATGATTGTAGAGCGACCAAACAACTTTTTCACATGAGAATTGTATCGTATTCCCTTCAGTGTTTGGCAACAAACCATTAGGCAATGGCTTAAGTTCCTTAAAATCACAGTTTTTGTCATCAGAAAAGGTGACAGCGTCCTAGGCTGCCGTGATTCTTCTGGTAATGTTCCGTTTGCTGACAGTAAACTGATGTTCAAAATTAAAATAGTTCTGTTTTACAAGGAAGACCTTCTTGCACTTCAGTCTTTTCATTTTCAAAGAAGCAATGTTGTTAATATAAAACGTAGCAGCTTTCCAAAATCCTGGTCTGCACGTTAATTGTCATGAGGAGCCCTAATGCTTCTGCCATGCCTTCATCACCTGCAACTCTGATCTACACGTTTAGCCTAGGACTCTTTGACGTAATTTTCTCTCTTGCCTTCTTCTAAGTAGCAAGATCGGTGTGTGTGCATGATGTTTTCTTGAAGTGCATTAACTAGAATGTCTGTCTAAGGTTCTACAGGCGCTGCAGGACCCAGACTGTTTACCATCCATTTAATAGATGCAAACACGGACAACCTTCCAAAAGCCCACACTTGGTAAGATGAAAACGTTCTGCGTGTTGCTGCTTGTGTTCCCTTTGTCTTGGCTGAAAGGAGTCGTCCTGGTCTGTATCAGAAGTGGTGTGACCAGCAGGAGTAGGGAGGTGATTGTACTCGTGTGCTCGGCACTCGTGAGACCGCACCTTGAGTCCTGTGTCCAGTTCTGGGCAGCACAGGACAAGAAGGACATTGAGGTGCTGGAGCAGCTGCAGAGAAGGGCAACAAAGCTGGTGAGGGGTCTGAAGAATGTCATATGAGGAGCTCCTGAGGGAACTGGGATTGTTTAGCTTGGAGAAGAGGAGGTTGAGAGGAGAGCTTATTGCTTTCTACAACTACCTGAAAGGAGGTTGTAGTGAGGCTGGTGTTGGTCTCTTCTCCCAAGTAACTAATGATAGGATGAGAGGAAATGGCCTCAAGTTGCATCAGGGGAGGTTTAAATTGGATATTAGGAAGAAATTCTTTACTGAGAGAGTGGTTGGGTGCTGGAGCAGACTGCCCAGGGAGGTGGTAGCGTCACCATCCCTGGAGGTGTTTAAAAAATGAGTAGATGTAGCACTTGAGGCTGTGGTCTAGTGGTTAGAGAGATGTTGGGATGAAGGTTGGACTTGATGATCCTGGCGGTCCTTTCCAACCATAATGATTCTATGATCTCTGCTTGTCATGGGTATGGATTAACCACATGATACACAGAGATGACTCCAAGTGTGCTCAGCTCCCTTGGAGATACCTGTACTCTGCAGCCAGCGAAATAATCAACTTCTTATAGCTTGATTTGTCTTCTGTACTATCTGTGGTTTTCACTTAGCCCGCAGCTGATTGTTCTGGATAGCGAGATGCTTGTAAGTTTATTTCTGTGTATTCAGCAAAAGTATACGCTGAGAAATCATACAATGGTTTGAGTTGGAAAGAACTTTAAAGATCATCTAGCTCCAACCCCCCTGCCACGGCAGGGACACCTCCCACTAGACCAGGTTGCTCAAAGCCCCATCCAGCCTGGCCTGGAACACATTCAGCTCATGATTTGCTGCAGCTCAGTGACTCACAGCAGTGATTACAAGCAATGGTTTTCAGATGTGGAGAGTGTGCCACTGGTACAGAACCGAGCTCTAGTTCAACAGTCTCACTCAAGCAGAGCAGGAAATCATTTCGGCGGCAGCAGCACAGATTGTCCGCAGGCAGAGCAGAGCAGGAGATAGGTCTGTCGGATGTCTTGCTTTATCTGCAAGTCTCCTGCATCTGCTCCTCTTCCCAAGCGCTGCCCTGTTAAGTCGTGCGTTCCTGCTGCAGAAATACTGTTGGTTTTTATCTTCTCTTCTTTGGCCACTGAGGTGGCTGAGGCTTTCTTTGATTTTTATTTTTATTTTTATTTTGTTTTTACAAATTCTACTTATATTTAGCTGATCTAGCACTGTTGTGTTTTTTTTCCAATCGCTATTTTAGATTCATATGCTGCAATGTGTTGTTACTTTCCCTCTAGCTTTAACCGGATCGACATTCCGCCTTACGAGTCATATGAGAAGCTTTACGAGAAGCTGTTGACAGCTGTGGAAGAGACATGTGGGTTTGCTGTGGAGTGACAAAGCAACCAAAGGAAACAGATGCTAGCTCATGGACCACCAAATCAAAAGCTAGAAGAAGCTTGCTGTGAACTTCCTGCTAAGCTGTCTGAAGCATCGGAACTCTAGACAACTGAGAGATGGGGCAGTTTCCCTTCCACCGCTGGTGGATGAGGGTGGGGGTGGGGGCTTTTGTTGGTGGTTTCCAACTCTTATTTTCTCCCCTTTCTTACAGTAACCCCTTCCCTCTTCTTCCATCCGCCATAAAACAAAACGCAGCCAAATTCAGCATTTGGCTTTGGTTACACAGGATATTCTGCTAGATTTGTAACACATATTGTGATAGGGTCAGTGACCTGTGGGGTTTGTTTTTTTTTTAATAGGAGAATCAAAAGTGTAATTAAGAATGAGCTTAATTTGCTGAGGAACTTGCAACTGGTAGGTGTACCTGGTTAGTTTGTCTTACATCAAGCTTGAGCCCTCACAGAGCCCAGCGGGTGCAGAGGCTCTGACTGGCACTGGAATTTGCATTGCACATTTTAAACATCTGTTTAAAAAGTAAACTAGCAGAAAATACCTCCATATGAACACTTAAAGGTAAAGAAATCCAAGCTCTGCCTTAGCAGGAAGCTCCCAGTGGAAGCTGCGGCTCACCTTGAGAAAAGTGAAGGAATCTGGGACAGTTTCAGTGGTATTCTATGATTTCTTTTTGGTTGTCCTGGCTGAAGTCTAATTGTTTTGCACATGAAAACAAGTATTTCCTCCTGCAGAATTACTGTCCGTAGTTCATTCAGATGTAAGTCCCTCGCAGAGAAGCCTCGTAAGGAGGAGAGAGAGGGAGGGTAAAAACGTATTAAATCCCAAAGCTGTGATTTCTGTGCCGCTGTTTTAACTGAGGTGTGTGCGTGTGACTTCAAGTTGTAAGGCTCACGTGGAACTCCCTGAAAGCCAAGTTAACAGAGCAGACTTCTGTTCTGAAGATTTTGGCCTTGGGAGAGGTTTATTGGGAGATTGAGGTAAAAGGGTAACTATACAGTGAGTACATTTTAAATGTTATGCAAAGCTATTGGAAGAATTAACGACTCCAGTTCTGTAGGGATGAAGATTTCTCCAGAGAGCCATTGGAGGCTATTTTTGCAACTATCTGAAACTAATATTAAAAGATTTGTTCTCTAACACATTGCTAAAACAACTTCCCAGGGGAAACAAAAGCAAATCAAATAGCTGAATCACTAACGTTTTTCCCAGTTTGCACACCAAGATGAGACGGTGTTTTTAACCAGTAACACGGCTTCAGAAAGACCCAGTTATCTCCAACGTGTCTAAACTTAAGTAAAGCAGACTTGCTTGTATAGGATTTTTTTTTTTTCCTCTGGCAAGCCTGATTTTTAGAGAGATTCATTACTGAAACATTTAACAGATGTGACGTTTATGGAATAGCGCGTTGAAATTCAGCTGTGGGTAAGAGATCCTTCTTAGATGATGTCTACTGGAATACTTCTATTTTGTCTTTTTTTTTTTAATTGAATTGATAATAGCTTTAAACTGTGATAGGACACAAAGTAGACACTTGTCAAAACCCCGGCATCTTTCTCCGGTTTGTTCATTTGTGGTTTTCTTTTTTCCCATTGACCATAATTCTTGTGATTTGGTGCCGGGAGCAAGGATTGCATCGGAGGTGTGAAATTGTACCTGCTGTGAGACTTGCCCGGGGTGGCTGAAGATGCGAGTCCTGCAAGACTGTACAGGAGAGGCGTGTTTAGACCCATGTTCTGTAGGAACCTTCTGGCACTTGGCGACCAGTTTCTGCAGTACTGGTTGTCGGGACGTAAATGAAACGATGCGGCTCTCTTGCAGAAAAGAGAGGAGATGCAGCTGTCGGCAGAGAAGCGTCCGTCCGGTCTTGGGCTGAGTAGCAGAATCCCCACAGCCCTGGCTCTTCAAAGCAGCTGTGAAGTCGTACCTGTTCATAGAGTGTATTTAATCCTTTCAGTGCGTTTGAATGTGCAATAAACCAGTCAGATAGGGAAAAAAAAAAGAAGCAAAATGGGATTATTGCCCCAAAGCTTTGCATGCAGTCAGTCTCATGAGGATTTTTCACTAAAAAGAGTTAAAAACCCCCCAGATATGAAAGCCCGCCACTAACAAAAATCCTATCACGCAAGCTGTCCGTGCCGCACAACTGGCTCAGTAAAAATCCAAGCAAGGTGAAGGTGAAGGCCCCTGATTTGGAGATCCATAGGTCAAGTAGCTTTATGTCAATGACACAGTTGACATACGGTAGTTCCTAATGTCTTTGCTAGGTCAGTGTTTTATTGAATGCACAAAATACGAATAGGCAAGGATTGTTGTTTGGAAAAGTCCGTCTGTTTTTTGCTGTATTTAAAAGCCCTTGTCAAGGTACCTCCTCCACGCTGACAGTAACGAGAACAGGGCGCTGTCTTTTTAATTATTTCAGTTCTTTAAACAGCTTCACCACCTCTCCCATCGTGTTGTCTTTGCAATTTTGTGCCACTTCAGTGATGATGAAGATTCATTTTTTTTGTACCGTTCTCTACGTGCGTTTGAGGCAGGCCTTAAAAAACAGGCTGGGTGGATGGAGGCAAATGAAGAAGCGAGGCAGAACGAGGTTGAAGCGATGGCTTGTGCTTCTTCCGGCTGGTTTCAAGGCTGGGGAAGGATGAAATGCGACGCAGAGTTTGCATGGCTCGAGCCGCGGACTCTCTGAGGAATCAGGAGCTGCTCGGATAACCTCAGCCAGCTGAATTTGTACGTTCATTCCCACTTGGTCTGCCAGCACTCGAACTGGTTGTTACTTCTCAAACTTGCCCAAAGAATAACCTCAAGTCTGGTGTTCATTTTGTCATGACACGTTCCGCCTTGTACACGGATACTCTTGGATCTGACCCGAAGGAAACACAAGGTACGCTGTGTCTTTTGTTCCTGTCCTAAAGGCAAACCCAAAAGCTGGTCCGTTGGCACAGACCTTCCGTGCTTGCCCTGATCCTGCTCATCAGCCTCTACTTTATGCTCAGGGATGTAGGAAACCACCACTTTGCTCGTGTTTTCAATCGGGGCGAAAAACGCGACTGTTTGAATGTTAGCGTTCACTTGGGCATTATGTTAGACAAGACCCTGCTTCAAAAAAAAGGCTGCTCGAAGCTCCGGTTGGCGAAACCAGCGTTCGCTCAGCAGCATGTGCTTGGTTCAAGTCGAGGTGGTTGTAAAATCCAACAGATTTTGTGAATTCCTGATCCAGCCACCGGAGCCGGTGCCCAGGTTCAGGGCCGCGTGGCACAGCAAGTTCCCAGAAACACAGTATGGATCTGGTTTTGATTTGTTAGTTCTTTTTGTTGTTGTTGTTGTTGTTCCTCAACCACTTTATAATGTGTTGGTTTGTTTTTTTTTTTTTAATTTATTATTTTGTAATGTCATGTTTTAAGTATTGCTGCTATCCTTGTTATTCTTCCCACTGTTTTTATTGCAGATTTATTTTGTGAAAGTTGTACACTAATGTTTCATTTTATGTCTAAATCAAAGTATTTAAAGAAATACTAGTTCTATTTAATGTGGTTACGGAACCAGCTGGAATAATCAGTGATTGTACAGTAGGCTGGACCCAGGAGGTCATGTTCATTTTTGTTACATATGCAATAAACTCACAACTTTAAACCCTTGGTTATCCACCCTTTTGTTTGTTATAAATATTTATGGAAGTTGATACACCCGTAATTAAAGAGCGTGGAAGAGCCGTGCTCAGCCCCGCTGGAGACGGGGGCGGAGGAGAAAGGCAGAGTGCTAAAGGCAGCAGCAGAAATTTTGCTGTTCCTGGAAAGATTATGAAATAGTGAGTGAGGTTAAAGAGAAATCCAGTTGGCAGCTGCAGCGTGCGTGTGGTGCAGCTGTGCTGGTGCGAGCCCTGGTCTCTCGTGTCGAGCGTGTGCTCCCAAACCCGGCTCTCGCTGGGCTGGGGGTCTCTGAGCGTCCTGGGGCAGCTGGCCTGGGCACAGGGCATGGAACTGCAACTGATTGACCAGGTTTGTATGGCCCACCCGGATAAAAATGCTCCTTTCTAGGTACGACACTGGATTTCATCCGTTCCTTAACTCCTCCATCACCAGCCTTTATCTTTTTCCCTTCTTACCTCATTGTTTGTCTTGTTATTGATCCACAACTTCAGTTATCAGGAAAGAAATTATAATCCCTCCTTAAGGAGAGTTGCAGAAGGATTCGTTAATGCTGATCGTTGAATCAGAGAGCCATTAAAGTTGGAAAAGACCTCCGAGATCATCAAGTCCAACCATCAACCCAACACTACCGTGACCACTAGACCATGTCCTGAAGTGTCACGTCTACGTGGTTTTTGAAGCCCTCCAAGGGATGGTGACTCCAGCACTTCCCCGGCAGCCTGGTCCAGGGCTTAATCACACTCTCAGTAAGGAAATTTTTTCCTAATACCCCATTTAAATCTGAATCTGTTTTCCTGTTTGTGGGTTTTTTCCCCGACTAATCGTGTCTTGCAAGTGAAGAAAGACAAAGCGCGAGTCCAAGGCCAAGGCTGGCATTGCTCGTTCCGTGCTCACTGCCAGGGTGTGCGCTGCAGCAGAGTTTAATTCTTTAATCTGGGCATATTTTGGTTTTGTTTTTAAAAAAAAAAGGGTGGGGGAACAATTCAGTGTCCTTCTCTTTCCTGAGGAACTTCACACTATGATCAAATGCAGTAAAATATAAGGAGCAAATGACTCAGGAGCTGGTTTCACCCACCCCTTGTCTCACTGCACAACTTCTGCTTGATGATTTGGAGCATGAAACGCTGTCGGTCCTTCCGTGCTCTGTCAAACACTGGTCCTGCTTTTAATAAAGACTTTTTGGGAAGTGTTCCTGATTTCTGGTGTCCTTTTGGTATGCAAGCACTAAGCTACGGGAGGAGGATTCCTGTCGCCTGCTCCAGAGGATGTGGATCGCTGCGGGCGGGTTGCGGGGGCTTCTGCGCTAGGTGAACGTTTTGAAAGCATGATAAAAAAATTAATATTTCTCTTAGGAAATCTTTCCAAGCTCAAGGAACTGACTGTCGCCTTTATGGAAGCTTGGCAAGTCAATTAAATTCCTCAAGTTAAATTTTCCAGTCTCTGCCTCTTCCAGCAGGACGTACAAAACCAGACTGGGCGCAGGAGCACCGGTCTCACAGCGGGGGCTTCTGATTTATGATGGTCCCGTGTCCTGGAGCTCTGGCCGCTGGGGAAGGACAGCCCTTTGCCAACAAGTGACCGCAGATGACATCCTTTGGGTGGGGGTGATGGAGGGCAGGATGAAGCCTGGCCACGCTGATTCAAAACAAGATCAGAAGGGGGTTTTACATTTATATATATTTATATAACCCCCTCCTCTTGTCTCACAGCTACTTGCTGGATGGATGGTGCAAACAACACCCACCGCTTCTCTCCCACCTTTGGCCACAGCATTCAGGGAACTGGAGCATCTCTGTGACAGGAAAGGCTGAGAGCCCTGGGGCTGTGGAGCTGGAGAAGCTCTTCTGGAGAGGATCTGATCAATGCTCATCAATATCCAAAGGGTGGGGGTCAAGAGAACAGGGCCAGACTCTTCTCAGTTGTGCCCAGTCACAGGACAAGAGGCAACGGGCACAAACTGGAACCCAGGAAGTTCCACCTAAACATAAGGAAAAACCTGTTTGCTGTGAGGCTGCCAGAGCCTGGCCCAGGCTGCCCAGAGAGGTTGTGGAGTCTCCTTCTCTGAAGAGATTCCAAACCCGCCTGGACACGATCCTGGGCACCCTGCTCTGGGTGACTGGCTGGAGCTGCGGGGTTGGATAAGATGATCTCCAGAGGTTTCTTCCAACCCCATGTGGGATTCTGTGATTATTTTCTTGCTCATATCCCTCTAGAGAACAAGAGCCCCTCACGTGGGACCAGACGCTGCTGAGTTGCACAGACATGCAATAAAAAAATCCACCTGGAGAGCTCATAGTGGGATGTAAGATGACGGGAAGGAAGTGAGGCAGCGGCAGGTTGAGGAGAACAGATGTTTTCTTGTGCCACAGCCTGGCTTTTATGGCCTGCAGAAGCAGAGTGTTTTGTGGCAGGGGTGAGCGTGGCTTTGCAGATGGCCATGGGAGAGGCAAGCCAAGTTTGCTGATCTCTGTCCCAGATTCAGCAGCAGCTGGCACCCAGAACAGAGGTCAGGCTGCGGCTGGAAACCGTCTGGCTGAGCCCCCATGGTCCCTGTGCAGGGAGCGGGGAGAGAAATGCTCCTGGAGGGCTGGGGAGACCCTGGCACTGGTTGTGGTTTTAGGAGAAGATCTGCAAGAGAAACCTTCTGGAAGTGGTGATGAGGTGGAGAAGATCAGCAAGGAATATGAGTCTTGGTAGTCCAGCCTTGTGTCTGGAACCCTGGAAGCTGGAACTAGATGATCTTTGAGGTCCCTTCCAACCCAAACCACTCTATGGTTCTGTGATTTTAGAAGAGCTTCTGTCCATTGAATCTGCCTGGGCTGGTGTATAGCATTTGGTCTGGGAGATTCTAAAATTAAATTTTAATTGGATGCTGATTAAATGAGCCTGTTGGGTCCCCTGATTCCACTCCTGCACAGGGCCACCAAGCCCTGCCCTTGAAGTCGTGCAGAGGTTGGGTCTAGGAGTGTGTCTGGCCCCAAGGGGAGGTGGCCGGTGCCCTCACAGTAGGGATGCCAGGGACACCCCGACCTCCCCCCAGCCCTTCCCGCTGCCCCTGGGCACTTGCCCCACTCCTTCCATGAAGTGCATTGCTGCAGGTGTCCATTTTCTATGGGATTTGGGGTTAATTTATCTTCTGGTCTCATTTTCCCCCATCTCCTGCATCTCTCCAGGTCTGCTGTGCTGGGTTGACCTCAGGCTGGAAGGCTTTGTGGGATCAGGATGGGGCTCAGCTCCCCATAACCAGGTATTAAAGGAGGAAAATTGTCATTGACAATTCACAGCGGTATCTTGCCCTCAAAGCTGCTCTGTCCCGAGGCCGGGGGGGAAGGACACGGTTTGCTGGATTTTGAGGATGTTTTTAGGGATGGCAACCACCCCCCATCCATATGGTGGCAGGAAAGAGGCAGCTCGAGGGTCCCAGGAAGGTGAGAAGAGTCCATGGACTCTTCAGGTTCTCATGAGCACCACACGGAAATGGAAAGCTCCTGGCTTCAGCCACGCTTTGGGGCCGAATTGCAGAATAAAACTGCGCTGGTGCACAGGCTGCGTGGGCGCTGGGGCTGCTTTGTGTCACGACCACCGTGTGACGCTTCCAAAAGTGGCTGAGCCTGTGGGGGATCCCCCTGGGCTCGGGCTCCCAACCCACCAGGGCTACCGGGCCAGGACAGGCCGTGGGCTGGGGGCTCCCTGCCAGCAGCTGAGGGCACCCCAGGGCTCCTTAGGGGACCTGACACCCGCCATGGCAGAGCTCCACAGTGGGGACCTGACGCCCGCCATGGCGGAGCTCCCCACAGAGGTCCCGACACCCGCCATGGCAGAGCCCCCCAGAAGGGACCTGACACCCGCCATGGCACAGCTCCACAGAGGGGACCCGACGCCCGCCATGGCAGAGCTCCACAGTGGGGACC